>WBMY01018208.1:0-128820 GCA_013397315.1 Donacobius atricapilla | reverse complement strand
TGTGTGTATTTTTTAAAAAAAGCTAGAATCTCTAAATATTTAATAATTTCTGTGAAATCCTACTGTATGCAAGTAAATCAAATGAATCTACTTGGTTTAAAATTTTCGTATAGGGCTGAATTCTTAAGATACTTGTTTTCNGTAGATTTTTTTTTTTTCCCTTTCCTGGTTAGTCTGACTGCAGAGGACACGTCCCTGCTCACATAGGGTCAGGGATCTGGATGGGGATTGCATGCAGTGTGAGAAATTTGGCTTCATGTTCTCTCTTGATTTAAGCCTGGACAAGTTATGTTTTGGTCAGGAGCCGCGTGGGAAGGTTTACTCTGCTTTATTATTTTGGTTAATGCTACACTCGACTTGCAGAGCTCAGCAGTGGCCGGGGCTGCTGAATTGCCAGGCTGAGGGCTGGGGCCAGGTCGGAGCCCCGGGGCAGACAAAAGGGAGGCTCTGACCGCTTGGTTGCTAAGGAAAGGTCTCTGTGGGTTTAGCTTTGACAGTTCAGAATGAAAATAAATACATCACTGTGGAAGTGTTTGAAGTTGCTTAAATAAAAGTTTAAGTTCTGGAACACGTGTGAATTGTTGTGGAATTACTTCTTTAGAGTTTACTAGTGTAACTCTCGGAGTCTGCAAGCACCATTAGAGAATTAGCTTGGAAAGCTGGCAGCTGCTTCTGCTCACTCCTGCGAGGCACTGGTGTTGTGCCGGTCTGTATGCAGATGATGTTCACTGGTTCTGTTAACCTACTTATTCATTTGTGATTCTTTTTTTTCATTTGTATCTAAAAGATTGTGATCAGGAGTTCAGACTTGTCTGATGCAAAATAGAAGTCCGTTAGAAGATTTCTTTTGAGTTACATTCCTTTTTCAGTACCAAAACCTTCAGGAATATTTTCTTTGACAAAATTACCTTAAAAAAATGGTTTTGCTAAATAGCTGTTGATTAGTTCTGAAATAGTAAGGGCTAATGTGAAGCTTTTGTTAAATAGATTTGCATTTGTGGTCTGTTATCAGGGCTCTTTCACTTTGACAGTCTGTTAATTGTGCCAGAGCCACCAGTTAATTCCTGAGGTTTTCCACTTAACCTTTTTCAGTTACTTGCTTTTCTACTCGAGACAGTCCCTATGTAACCAAATCTCTCTGCTGTTTTGCTGCAAAGAAACGCTTAAATTTTTCAGCTTGGAGAATTAAGAATTAATAAGTTTGATTATCCACTGAGGACATAGAAACCTTTGCTTTCTAGTGGCACCAGTTTGTTACAGGGATTGATACTGACTGTGTCAGTCCATAGCAGGCCTCTGCTTTACAGAAATAGATCCAGAATTCTGGCCATCTTCCGGGTCATTGTTTGCTGCAGTTGTCAGTTTGGGTTTTGGTAAGGGTGAGGGAAAGTGACTCAAAAGCCATTAAGTCTTGGAATAAGACAGGATAATGTTTCCATTATGTTAAGTGCTCTGACAATTTTATGTATAAACATAGTATTACGTTCTAAAACTCTTAGAATAGAGCATAAAATTAACCACAACTTAATCTGTAATGATACAGACTGTTTTCTTAAATTTCTGCACTGCAGTGGGAAAGTTCTCTTCAGAAGAGTTAAAACATATGTCTAAAATCTGTTTTGGCAGGGTTTGTTTTGTTTTAAGGAGAAAATTACATTTAAGCACAAAGAGACACCATGCTGTGTGAAATTAAAATATTGTAAAGCAAGTAAGATAGTACTTTCCTGCGCAGGCTGGAACTTTAAAGGGAAACAATTAAAATACCGAACTTTAAACAAACCCTGCCAAAATGGATTTTGGCTTTTTTTTCACAAGAAAAAGCACCCTTGAACACATAGCTAGCATGGAGATCAGATTTGTACCAGTTTTTAAATGACACAAAATTACTAAGGAGAAAACAGCAAAAATCCATGTTTCTTGCTGCTGTAAAGCATGAAGAAAACTGAATTTTCTTGACAAACAGCTTTCATAAAATCCTGAAAATCTGGATTTTAGTAGTATTGAAACTATGCTTTGTACAGTAGAAACTTTAGTTTTTACGTCCCTTTGGAATGCATTAGTGTCCCATTTTTGTTCCTTTTACATCCTGAAGAACTTTACCAACTACTTCATGTGGTTCCAGGTCTATTTCTGAGTCCTTCCCTCCTCCCAGTGTGAACATAGAAGCAACAACATGAGTACATTAGTTTCTGTCAGTTACATGATCTGTGGTAGAAGAATATAAAGTTCTTTGGTTTAAAATTAAAAAATAGGAACGCACTGAAAGTTGTAGAGGAAATCCTGTTTCTGTTTAATCCCACTTCACATTAAAAAAAAGACTAGGTCTCTTCTTAAAATAGGAAATACTTAAGTAGTAGTAGTATTAGCTGATGACAAGGATAAACGTAAACTGAATGTTTTAGAGACATTAGGAAAAAACCCAAATCGTTAATGAAGGAGGAAAGCTGTTAGCGCAGCACGTACGTACCTGGAAGTTTGAATGGTACGGTAATCAAGGAGGGCAATAGTCTCTCCATGCATTAGGCGCGTGGATTGTGTTCAGTACAGAGGTCGCTGTGACATGGGATACTGTGTACCGGTGGCCCGATCAAGCCCTCTTAAGGTCTGCTTATTATCTTCATCCTGTATCTGCTATTGTTCACCCTTCTTCTTGCCATGATTTCTGTCAGGGTATTCCTAATGAATTCCAAACTTCCCAACCAATGCAAGGTTCCAAATTTTTGCACCAGCAGCCCACCGAATCACTATAGGTGTCCTATGATGGTGAGCAGATGTTCTCTTTTAGATGTTCTCTTTTGCTGTAGGTGACAAGCCTGTCAGATAAACAACTGTTTTCCCTCCCTTAGGAGGAGGGCTGCTTTTCAGCATTAACAAAAAGAGCTAGTGGGTTTTTTTAAAAAGTATTATTTTCACATAATCAAAGAATAAAATTCCCATTAAATAAAATGTTATATATTTTTCCATCTGAAGCAATAGTATTTATTGCAGAGTACAGTTGTTGTTAACTGGTTTCAATTTTAAAAACTTGCTTTTGATTTTGCTGTCAAGTGTCATCTTAGAAAGGAATCAGAGTGAAATGTATTTGCTATAGAAATTGCAGAGTCAAAGAATTTTTTACTCTCCACCTACATTTGCAAGCCATAACTGTATTTTGAAGGTATGCTTTTAATTTAAATTGGGTGTTAGTGGTAATAATACCACATCTCCTTCAAGCATTTTTTGAGGTGATTGGCACATTATTCCTACATAAATACAGGACAAACAAATGAAAAATTAAAAAAAGGGGAAAACTTCTGCAATTCCACCTCACCCTCCCCCCAAAGGCAGAACGTCTTACCACATTTACCAGTTCTACATATGCAATTATGTGGTAAAGTGACAGTCACTGTTCAGCTGGTTATGTAGACAGGCCTTCAGTTTGTTGCCTGAAGAATTCAGCAATAGCGTCTCCAAAAATGACTGACTGTTGTAGTGAGTGTTTAAAAGAATACATTTGGTTTAGGTGTTTGGGGTTTTTTTCTGTTGATCAGCTTCAGAGTTGACCCATGTCTGAGGAAAGAATAAGGGCCTATTTCAGGAAATGAAACATTTAACATACTTGCAAAAATGCGGCATTCCTGTGTTTTGATTGGAAGAGACCCTATTTAACTGCTTCCTATCCCTTTAGCATTTGGAACTAGTATTTTCTGCACCTTTGCATTGAGTGAACCATTCCACTTCGTTCTACATGCAATTCCTATACAGTCCTATAAACATATGTTATCTTCTGTCACCCTTCTTTCTCCTGAGAGTCTCAATCCTTGCTTTCTTTTTTTTCTTTAATCCTTTTATCTCAAACTCTTTGATTTTTCTTCCAGTATTCTCTTGTCCCTAGCATAGGGCTCAGGGCTCTGGCCATGAGTGGAAGTGGTTGCAATGGTTGTGCTTATGCTCTAGGCATAGCTCCATTTCGTGTGCATTTCCCTGATCAGCTGAAAATCATCACTCAGCTTGTTTGAAGTGGAATTGCTTTTTGTTGTCCTTTAATATTTGCATCTCTAATGTAGCAGTTCAGCTGCTGATCTGTAGGTGGTGTGGCAGTTTCTTCTAACCCGGGGGTTTGGTGAGCCTGGAGCTGGTCAGGCACATGCTTACTGCTCTCGGCCGCTGTTTCTTCCAGCTGAGCTGCCTTGCTTAAGAGTTGATCTTGGCTGCTGATGTAGCACTATCTGCCCCAAGAGCATCCTGGCTCTACTACACTCATTATGCAAGATGTTGGCAGAATGCTGTGATACGGCAAAAATTAAATGTGTGTTGGAAATTTTTATAGCAAAATTTGTGTTAAAATTGAGTTAATAGTCCTCTAGAGCTATATAAGAAAAGATAACTGAAAATATGCCATGCTGTTGGCCATCCTTTCAGTTCATTGTTCCTGACTTTATGCTCTATCATTTGTATATCCAGTCATGTGAGATGATAAAGATTGAGGTCATTCTAAAAAGGGCTAAAATCTCTGTGGTCCAATACAGAATTAGAAGGAGCTTTTTAGAAGATATATCTACAGGGAGAGAGGGTGTTTCAGTGTATGCAGCTGGTGAAAGAGTGTAAAGGTTTTGTTTGCCTCACCTTTCTTCATGTTTTGCTTTTGTTTGTTTCACATCAGTATTCTGAAGGAGGAGAGTGGTGCCATTTAAAATGCTGTCTTCCCATTCGTCTGTGCTTCCATGGTATTTTGTCCACCTAGTTTCTCAAGTCTTAAGTAGTTGAATAACAGGCAAGGAAGCGTCTCGACAGTGTGTACTAAGGCTTGATTGTTTAAAATGATCACTTTAAAATTAATCTAGATAAATCACTGTGTATTTCTTTATTGGGAATTTGCAGAAAACCATCTAGTGAGTTGCAGGAAGAGTCTGGAAACCTTCCTGGGGTACACAAGAAGTCACATTCTCCTATACTTGGAGTGATGTTTCCACCTCGGGGTATCTTTGAGTTCCCATCCTCTGATTTCCCTAGACCACACAAAAAAAGGAGTGTGACGGACTGAGCCAGACTAGAAAGTAAAGTGTGTTTTGGGACTTGGAGGGAATAAGGAAACAACAGTAGGAATCCAGTGCTGCTGTTTGTGTCCTCCCAGCTTGTTTATCTACAGAGCAGATGTGTTCCTCACTTAACATCCTTCTCCCACTTTCTTCAGTAAGCTTAGTTGTGCTTAGTAATGACAGTTGGGGATTGTGATGGTCTTTCTACTGCAGAGTTTGGGCAGTGTCACCAGCTTTGTTTCTATTAAATTAAATATTGAAACCAGATTCATCTGTATGGTGCTAGTCCTGATGGAGTTAGGGTTCATGACTGGCATTTGTTGGCATTACTGCCATGCAAACAGTGGGTGTGCTAGAAGATGCTGCTTCCTGTTTTAAAATTCACTTGGCACTTACAACATGCTATACTGAATTTCTTTAGCCTCAGTGTAAAGAATGAAAACTTCAATAGTTTCTCTAATTATTGAGTTATCTGTTTAAAAACCAAGAATTTTTCTTTTAAATATCTTCTGTTGTTACTGCTGGATAATGATATGTAGTGGTTGACTGAATATTTGAAAGAAATATAAACAGTATTCTGTTCTGTTTTTCAGATAATGGAGAATCAATTGATCTCAAACAGTTTTTCGACCAACATTTTTCACATATATATTATGTGTTCTTTGAAAACTTCGTGACTATTGAAGTGGGCCTTAAACAAAAAGGTAAGTATTTCAGATAAAACTCTTATTGTCTTAATACTTGTGTCTTTGTTATGAAATAAAGGAGGGTGCTATAAATAAAGCTCTGTGTGGTCACAAATGACAACATTAGCTGTGCAGAAATATGTCTAAGAACTAACCTTGCAAATAAAAGCAGAGCAATGAGACGTGCATGCAATGGAGGTGAGCAAAAAGTATTTATTCTCTGATGACTGTGCCCTTTTGCAAAGTGCGGATTCTTAAGGTGTTATACTTTGTGTTCTGCAGAATTATTCTTTAAAAAGATATTGTGTAACTTCATCTCTCCTGGTTGTAGATGCCATAATAGGAAGTTATGCAAGTTGTAGCCATTATGGACTGTATTTGGGGAGTATAATTTTAATTTGCAGAAGCGGTGCAAAGGTATGCTTGTACAAATGCAGGTTTTCATTTTACACGTTTAAGGATCTTTGTTTTGATAATGAAAGTGCATCTTCTATTTATATTTAACTATTTAACTATTTATTTTTGCAACTAGGTCACAAGTCTCAGAGAGAAGAATTAGATTCTATTCTTTTTATTTTTGAGGTAAGATATTTTGAATTTTTTTTCTTTAAGTCCTATTATTTTACAGTCATCTGTAAATACACTTTGCATTTAACCACGTTCCTTTTTACTTTTGCATAGAGCTGAATTTATGTGCTTTGTGTGAAAAATAAAAATTTGGCTCACCCTTTGCAAGATGTCCAAACTGGAAAAAGATGTTTCTGTATCTCTAGATAGCTGATTACTCTTTGGTGGTGGTATTTCCCCATAATGTGTTGTACACATTGAAATTCATAGAAAGGTGATCTCTGTTTAGTCGAGATATTTTTGACCTTTTGATTGCATGTAATCTCCGATTTTTCTCAAAATAGATTTTATAGATCCTTTTTGAAAAATATTCCTTATTAAATCCTTATTTATATGCCTAAATTAAATCCTTTATATCCTTTATAAATTCCTAAAAATCCTTATTTGAAAGTTGCAGTTCACAATATTCTTTTCAAAAGTGTGTCTTGATTCAGTTAAGATGAATTAGACACTAATGAATTAATTTAATAAAATCAGAACATTTCTAAGCAGACACTACAGTTTAGAAATAGCTTAGAATGTCGAGTTTTCATCTTTTCTTTTTGATGGAGGCTGTTAATTATAGAACAAGGATTGTGTTTCTTAAAAATACGCAAGACTAAAAACTGATTAATGCTTGTCACATGGTTGAATACAAGTTCAGTTATTATTTATTTAGTAGTGAGGTATATTGGTGAACGTGAAAGAGAGCTAGTTCATTTGTTCACTAGTTCCTGCTTGAAGGATTTTTAGGTGATCTGTGCTTTGGAAGCAGTTGCACAGTGAGATGGAGGGCCACAGCCAGGAAAAATCAGGTTATTTACAAGTTGCAAATGCCTCTAGTGTAAATGTTGAAAGTCTTACATGATAGATTTTTAATTACTAACTGTGCTCTGTTTCTTGTTTCTGGAGATGATCATTCTATTTGTAGAGGTCTTGTCTTCATTGTTTTGCTGTAGTCCATTACCCCTCTGTTGAGGAGGCTGGAGCAAATGTTTGCTTGTTCTGCAGAGGCAAGTTGACAGCTGAACATCCTAGCTGAAGCCAGGTGGAAATAGAAAGGTGGAATAACTTAAAGCAATCGGTTGTGAACCAGAGCAACTGAGACAGGCACTCATCCCATTCCATTCCCTGTGCTGGAGGCAGCAGTGTCCGTCAGAGAGGTAGTGGTGCCAGATGACGTGCAGTAACATCTGAAGTCTCCAGTGCAGGACTTAAAGACAGTCTGTCAGAGCCTTTGGGCTTCTTAGCTTTAGGAATGGGGTCATCTTGAAAGGACAATAATCCTTTCAAGGAAAACATCATGTGAATTTTCTAAGTTGATGCTTCAGCTTCTGATCTATGGCCTTTGTGAAAGGGCTGTTTGGTCTTTCAAGAGCGGTATCTGCAACATATATCCTTGGGTTCTGTTTTTTTTATAGAAAATTTTACAACTTCTTCCTGAAAGAATTCATCAGAGGTGGCAATTTCATAGTATTGGTAAGTTGATTTTCTTTCCCTCTCCCTTTCCCTCTCTCTTTCATTTTCCTTTTTATTACTAGCTACCAATTAGTGGCTCCTATGCCACTCATTTCCTTAAACTTTAAGTGGCTTAACAGAGGTTATGGTCTGGAGAATTTTGCAAGCTAGGTGAAGGAAAATAAAAAAGAAAATAAAAGAAACAGACAAAAAACCCCACCAATGTAATGAATACTCTTCTATATAGACTTAAATCTGGGAATATAGAAATAGGAGAGTGGCTGAGAAAGAGCAAGGACAGGTGAAAAGTTTGAAGTTGTAATTATTGTTTTCTTTCCTTATTTTCTTTCTCTTAGTAATACATTTCAAAATGACATGAGGTACTTGTAAATAGGGAATGCTGATTTTATGCATTGTGATGACTTGAGAATGATTTACTTTTAATGTTTACATCTCAGAAGTCCTTGGGGAAAGATACTCTATGAGGAGGCTATGGAAGGTGTACTTGATTTTTTTTCCTTCTGGCATTGAGTCAGTTGCTTGAAGGTATCAAGGTCACCAAGATTAAATTGGAGATTGCCAAGGACTTGTTTAAAAGTGGTTATCAAGTCTGACCGAGAACTCTGACATTTTACTTAATATGGAAAGAACAAAAGCAAACTATTTTTTTTCTTTATTTTTTTTAGGGTTGATTTTAAAGAAGCTTCTTCACACTGGAAATTCATTAAAGGTATTGCAAAAAGTTGCATGCATTTTTGTCTACAATGCTTAAAGTACAAATAAGAACATAAGGGCAGATTTTTACAGTAAAAACGCAGGAATGAGAACTGGGTCATGACTTGTGTGTCATGAAAGAGTGACTCCAAATCATCAGCTTTATCTCAGTAAAACTACTGACAGCAGTAATGTGTTTATATAGTGTAGCCAGTGGTTTAAAGAATTTTGCATTAACAAGGTAGTAAGTTTCAACTGTTCATTGCTAGGGCAAGGAGGCTGATTTTGGAGTTCAGGCTACCTTGGAAGTGGAAGATTATCTATGCCAGGGAGACCTGCAGGAGGGTAGAGTAATTTAAATCCTTTGGACAAAACAGCTGCACCACTCCTCTGTAAAACACCTGCAGCCTGCTCTGGTACTGAAATTCTCCAGTATGAGAGCCAGGAAGGGAGTGCTCTAGGACTCTATTACCTTTTCTGAAGGAGAAATGGAAGAAGGTAGAATTGGACCTTCTGATACAAAAAGCTCCCTCACTCTGCTGTTATAATTAGTGAACATACTTAGAAATTTTATGTCAGTTTTTTTGTTTTCTGAAAAATACATCTGGCATCTTCCTGTGCTGTAGTCAAGCAAGTGATTAGATACGTTGGTTTTCTTCCTCTTCTTTCAGAGAAACCCCTGTGAGAAATTCTTTGAGGCAAACAGCAATGAGGGTGCCAGGCTTGCCCTTGCATTTCATCAGGAGCAGCAGATATGTTAGTTTGGCTCTGCTGATTGCCAGCGGTCATATTGTCTGTCCTCATTTTTTTTATCATTCCCTTTCTCCTTCTCCCTGGAGGACAAATGGAAATGCTTTTGTTTGTCCTGGCACAAGATAACTTATTCCATGTTTTTTTCCTTTAAGATACGTCGAGAGGGTGTGCGTCTCTTTCTTTTGTGGCTGCAAGCACTTCAAAATAACTGTAGTAAAGAACAATTATGGATGTTTTCTTGCTTGATTCCTGGATTTTCATCACCACAGTCTGAATATGGCCCCCGAACATTAGATAATCTCATTAACCCTCCCCTTAATGTCCAAGAAAGTAAGTAATATGGTAATATTACTGAATTCTCAATGTAATTCAAATCTTGTCACAGACAAGGCATGTTGAAGTAACTGACATACATATGCACCCAGGGAGATAGTGGGGCTGTGATCAGTTTCCTAGCAGTTTGTCAGGTCTTCTTTTTGCAGCAATTTCCGTCTTTTTTATTGTTTTTCAGAATTAGTTGTTTTTTGTGCTTGTTGGGGCCTTGTAGCTTAACGCATAGTGGTGAAAATAAACTGACCAATTGTGTGTAATTCTTGGGAATTGTGAGAGGACCCTGCATCTACTGCAAACCTGCAGAGGTGAATTCTGCTTGTGTGGAACACTTGCACTGGCTTTGTTCATGCTCCAGGGAGCAGGCTGTACAAAGCTGTTTCTGGTGTGAGTGGTTGTTAGGCCAATGTGTAAGCACAGATGTGTCTGTGTATGACCAGGCAATTAAAGCTGTGGTGTTCTTGCAACTTGGAATCTCCGAAAAGAATCAGAGCTTGTAAATTGCGGAACTTGAGGGCTTACAGGTTGGCGTGAGTGGAAAAGCTCGAGCATTTTGAGATGAGGTTTTTATACTTTCTGGTTGTGGGGTTTTTATAAATGCTAAGGTCATTATCTTGGCCCTAATCAATAGAGTGAGGATGACTTTTCAGATGATTTTTAGGACCGTTATTCCTTTGTACACTCTAGAATTAAGTGCCTCCTAACTCAGTTTATTCTTGATAGCGGGATTTGAAGCCCACTTATTAATGATTTGCAATTGGATGGGGTCTTTGAATATAAGTACATTCACATAAATGGGAATAAAAAGTTGAACGCTTTTACCCCTGAATGTTGTGCTTTGCATTCTTTCCATCTTCTCTTAGTATCTGAGTATTTTACTGCTTGTAGAGAAGGGCAGTGTCTCCATGACTAGCAATTAAATTTGCTGAAACAAGGCAGACAAATTTCACAGCAGGATAGCTCTGCAAGTAAAATTTTGCTACATACTTAAGCCTTTTTTTGGAGTTATCTTGTGAAATCTGAGTGCACAGATTTACATATGAACATCTGAACAGGAGAAAAATCAACTCTGAACTATCTTCATTGTTGAGCCAAAGGAGGATACAGATAGTGAAACTTAAAGGAAATGTAACTTATCAACTGCTAAATGGGAAAATGGTGAAAGATAGAAATAAATATTTGGCATTTGTGTACTGTAAGTGTTGCACTTTGGCATAAATTCCAAAAGAGATTTAAAAAAAAATTGGGTTTGGTAGGTAAATTCCAAAAGTACAAAAAATGTACTTCTTGTCTGCTGTGCTTTTTATACGTGTAAGAAATTAGTTCTGTGGTGGTTTATAAGTTTAAATTTCCTGATTTTCATTTATTTACAGGTGTCAGACTGTTTTACCTGTAACTGTCTCTGATTGCTGCAGTGCATTTCTACTTTCATAACTTTGTAGATGTTTACGCATGAGAAGAAATGGTCTAAATGTTGGATGTATTTCTGTTTTTCCTTAAATAGCTCAAGTGACTATAGAAGAAATCACTCCACTTGTTCCTCCGCAATCAGGAGATAAAGGACAAGAAGATTTAACAAGCTATTTTTTAGAAGCACTTTTGAAATACATGGTAATTCAGGTATGTTCTAGAGTTTTCAAGCAAACAAGTATGAAACCATTAACAACTCTTTGTCCTTTACAGTAAGTTTTTTACTTGTAGCACTGCAAATGCATATAAAAATATGTTTTAAAGAACCCCTCCTTGCCACTCCCTTTTTCTTTTTTTTCCCAGAATTTTTTCCCAAATTCTTAAAGAAAAATGTTCCCTTGTCTTCTGTATGAAGATTCCTAGATCTGTTACCTCAGGATCTTCTATCAGACTGTGGCATGGAGACAAACAAGACTTGTCAATCTTGCCAGTCACTTCCAGCAATGCTGATTTCAGCTCCCTTCTCGTTTTCATCTCCCCTTCCCTGTCCTGTTGTCTTCAACCAGTGGATCAACTGTGTGCAGAAAATGAGGAGTTGAATGAGCATTTAGTCCATGGTGTGCAACTTGGACACACGCAATGCTCTTCCCTGTGAAGTTTGACAATTCTGTGATCTCAGCCACTGTGGGGCATAGCAACAGCTTCTGTCAAAAACTGTGACTCAGCTGTTCCATGTTGTGTAATTGATTTGCTGGCTAATTAGCACACGCTGCTTCTGAGCCTACTGTGCTGTCATGTGCTGCATGGCACGGTGGGTGTTGCTGGGTACTGCCTTCTGGGTCAGACTTACCCCGCAGAACCCAGCTGGGTACCTGTAAGTTTTTCTTCATGCTTATGCAGGTTTTACTAGAGAAGATGGATAGTGTGCAAATATGATATGTATTAAACATTTCATGGCTTCCCTTTATCCATCTTTCTCTGAACTTGCCATGCTGGAATAATTTCCAGCCTCATTTTTATGCTTCCAGCATCTCCCACTTTGAATGGAGGTCTTCATACTAGTGATCTGTAGGGTAAGCTTAATACTGGCTATTTACTTTGAAGAAAAATAGCCCTTATATTTTTGAAGACAACTGCCTTTTCTGTAATAAATTGGTAGTATTATATTTAAATTCAGATAGGTCATTGAGACAGGTGTCATAGAGCTTGTTTGCTATGTGAATGCTAAAGTCGTTTGCTGAAGTCCCTTTGGAGGCCACTGATAATTGCAAGGTTCTTTGATATTGAGTACTGCTAAAGGACTTTGTGTCACTAAATCATATGCGTCAGCTAATCCTTTGAGTTATATTGGGGGGTGAAATGTATGCATATATATTCCACTCTACACACCCATCGCCCTGAAAATGGATCATAATAGAACTGTGGCCTTTGAGTAAGAAATGGAGAAGTAGAGGTGAAAGGAAAAAAAAGAGAGGGGAGTCTTCTTTTATATTATTTATTATAGACTTGGCAGATTACCTAGCTCTGCAGGCAGATGGATTCTCAGGAACAATGATGGAAACTGCATGTTGTATTTCTTGAGGAGAATTTACCATGCATAGTACCACTTACCATGTAGGAAAACATTTCGTAAAGGGGAATGCTTAGCACGCATGATCCATGAAAGTACATTTGTACCTGTTACTCAACTTCAAAGTTGTATCTTCTACTGCTTGTGGTTGAAAAATTTGTTTATTTCATGTTGCCAATTACATGTATGAATCCAAGTACTTATTGTAATGACTATATGGACACTTGTTAGTCAAAATGTCTTAAAATAAGTTGTTGAAGAAATATTTGGAATACCATGGGTAATTACTCCTTTTTTATAAAACATTTTGAAATATAAAAACAGTTTCATTGAAAACAATCAGTTTGGGCATATTCCCTGACCTGGCAAGATGACTGCAAAAGCAAATGTATTTCTGTTGGTTTCAGTATTTTATGTGTTTAGGTTCATTTAGAAACAATAATTTGGAAGAGAACAGTCTTTGTTTCATTGACATTTCCCAGCTAGTTTCTGTTTCATCTTTCTAAAACTCTTAAAATATGTATGATTTTGTTTCAAAGAAATAACTTCTAAAGAGGACATTTCATCAGTTACCTGTTTCTTCTACTTGTAGATATTTACTTTGTCCAAATTCTTGTTTTAAGGTTAAGAGTTTAGAATGGAAGAACAAGGAAAACCAGGAAAAGGGATTTTCATTTTTATTCTCAAATTTTAAGAAATACTACTTACCTTCGATTTTCCCAAACATCTGTAAGGAGACCAGCTTGTATAACCCTATACTTGGTAAGTGTTAACACAGCTGATAAAATCAATATGTTTTATCTAATCGCAGTATTATGATCTGATTAGTGAGACAAGCCTCTGCCCAAAACAAAGTGACAAGACCAAATACTGGTTCAACAGTACTGCCTTTATTTTGTCACATTGACTGCACAGTTAAAGAAAAGACAGGGAGAGGGGGAGAGGGAAAAGGAGAGAGAGAGAGAGAGAGTGCAAGTCACCACTCGTGGATCCAGCAGTGTCTTGTTGGGCTTTCTTCACCCTGGGCTTGGTGGTAGGATGTGGGTCCTGGTTTGTTCATCTGTTAGTAAGTTCTGTGCTGAAAGGGGTGCTGGGTCCACAAGGTCTGCTGCTGACACTCAGGTCTTTCCAGTGTTTATACATTTTAGAAACGAATTATTGCTTATTGGCTGCAAGTAATATAATTCTCTTATTAATTAGTATTCCATCTTCTATTGGTTAAATGCATCTAATGCTAATTAGTCTGTGTATTCAGTCTTTCTCTTCGTTTGAGATGGTGGGTTTCTTAGGTTGGTGAGTCGGTGGTTGCAGATCTCCCCCTGTGGAACTACCTTTTACCCAGCTGGAACTGATTTCAACAGGATTGCTGAGATGGTTTTAATAATTTCTTCCTTATCTTCTCCCAAATGTTTTTATGGCCCCTAAATTCTGCATTCTTTGTATCCACTATCAGTAATACATGATTCTTCCTAAGCTTTGTCAACCTCCCCCTAGGTCCTAACACCTGGACAACAGTACTGCCTTTATACAGTCCAGGTTCCAGGTGTCCACAGGGTGTATTTGGGGGAGCTTTGGTGGCCACAGACACCGCCTGTCCCATAACTTGGGATGTTACTTTTTCGACCAGTTATATGCATATAAGCAGGTGCTTCTTGTCACACAGTCTGTCACAGTGGGAGTGTGTTAACCAGGATGTGCTAACCAGATCTTGCCTCTGTCAGGCCTGGAATTAGCACCTTCCTGTCAGATTCCTCCCTTCTGTGGCCTTAGCAGTGTTTGAGACATGTAATTGTGCTCTCTAACAGGACAGTATAGCAAAGCAGTTTTTTGCTTGAGTCGTGTTGCTCATGAAGGGCATTCTCCAAAAGTATTCGTCATGAAAGAACATGTTAAGATTCCTGTTTCTGGTTTTCACTTCTTTGTTTGTGGAAGCCTCTGACCCTTTCGTTAGAGTCAGTCTTGCCCTGTTAACCTGAATGAGGTAAATTAAATGTTCTTGTAAAACCTTTCTTTAATGTGACCTGTGTTGTTCATCTCAGTTGTGCTCTGAAGAGAAACTACTGCTGCCAAAATAAAAGGTGTTAGTGTGCTGTTCTTTGGCTGTGTTGGTTTTATCTGTACAGAATCACACTTGCTGACACTTCTGACGGGGCATAGTTAGGTTTTTGTGTCAACTGCATTTTTTCAAGAGCTTGCAGTAGAGAAAGGAAGGTAGAGTTTAGCACAGTCTTCAAAGATGATGGCCCTAGAATGTATCTTTCCATATAGGGAGTGGAATGTTAGGTGTTTTCTAAGCAAACCTGAGTTTTACTCAGAGTTTTTAGCCCATTTTAAACCAGAATGTTGTTTTCAAATCTTGATTTTGCTCTCTCAGGTTTGCATGCACACATGCACATGTTGGTTGTAGGCCAGCAGAGTTCAAGACTCCTCTTTGCAAAGCAATACCTTGTACACAGGCTTTAAGTTATCATTTCATCACTTGAGTTGTACAGTCACATTGCCATTCCTCTTATCTGTTGATGCAGCACCTCAGGAGGACTCTCTAGAGTAGTGATCTCCAGTCAATTCCATATTCTAAAATCAGGCTGTCAGAGAAGTTTGTTGAAAGGGTCTTACTTCTTCCAGTCCATGCACATTTATTTAGATTTGAGAGATGGTTGTGTCAAAGCCATGTTCTCCTGGGAAATACAGTGGGCTTTCTCATCTACAGAAGAACCAGTATAAAGACAGCCATAGGTAACAGTAGAATGATAGTTATTGTGCAGATGCTGAGGAGGTTCAGTGATAAAATAGCTATAAGAGGGATAGTAAGCAGTGCTAAGAAAGCAAACCTGCTGTTTCTTGATGATCCAGAACAAGAGATATGGATTTTTCTATGAAGATCTTGATTGAGTCTTCCATAGGAGTGTTACTATAGTCCTCTCTTTTTCTGTGAATTGTAAACAAGAAATTTCCAAGGCCTTAGTAAAGAAGAGGACAATGGGAAACAAGAAGAGATATGCACAGATCCCCAGAATTACTGAGAGTGCCTTAAACTGTGCACAGTGAGCAACTATAATGAGGATTTTTGGAATAATACAGTGATGAAAACAACAGAAGCATTGGTAAGTTGAATAACTTTTTCTCTTCTAAGATGTTCTTCTCTGGCATGCATCTTCCCAACCTATTTGAAAATAATCCTGTGCATGTTCTTAATTTACAGCCTTGCAGATGAAAGCAGGACAAACTTGGGCACTGAGCTTGCTACTAAGAACAGTTTTCATGCTATTAGTGTAATGTTTAGTTTAGGAGAAGTCATGAGGTACAAATCATAACAGTGGTTTTAGTAAGCAAACATTGATACAGGGCTTTACCGGAGGCGGCATACTGGACTGAGATTTCTTTCCCTCTTTCCTGATAAATACATAGCCTGTAGCAACAAGCACTCCAGTTACAAGAAGGCTAAGTTTAGTGACTCCTTCAAGTTCTGGCTTTAGTATTACATACTTAGAAGAGGAATACAGCATTAGAAAAGCCCATGAGATTGTTTTTTGAGGGGGTTTGGTTTGATTTTGTTAAATCTTTTGCTTTTTTATATTTTTGGTTTGGGGTTTTTTTACCTTAGTATTTATTTTGATTGTAAAGTCTTCGTTTAAGATCTATTGAGATTGAGTTAGAAGTTGTTTAGTACGAGCTACAAATATGGCAGTAATAATCCAGGGGCATTGCTTCTTCCATCATGGTAATGTGCTTTTCTGTGCCATTTCCAAGCCATTTAGATAGGTGCCTTCATTTACAGGGAAACACTAAAGTAGGCTGTCCTACCGCTGTCTTTAGCTCTTCATTCCTTATGAACCCTTTATTGTCTTAAAAATTAAGCATGGTCAAAGCTTACAGGTGTCCACTGTGTTTTTGCTAGCGTGTTCACTTTCTACCCTGTTATATCTTCCACCACCTTCAGCTTCCTGGCCTTTTTGTCATCAGGTTCCCAGAGGGGGAAGGGCAGGGGGTGGGGAAAACCCAAAACACAATCAAGAGAAAAAATGGGAGGTTGGGGGAAGGGAATATTTACTCTTGTGCTGTTTTAGTCCCTCTAACTAGCTCTGTTTTGCTTTGGTTTTGTGTCTGTGTTCTCATCTGAAGCCTTGATACCTTCTTCCAAGACGAACAGAATTTGAAAATACAAGAAACAGCTGGGAGGATACATTTGAGAAGCAGCTGGAAGGATACATTTGAGAATCAGCTGCAGCGCATAATGCAGTTGAAACACATTATAGGAAGAGGATATTCTGAGAGGTTATCATGAAACAAGGAGTGTGCTGCAAAACCATGTTTACTCCATGTTTAGTCCTTCTGAAAATACTGCCAGTATTGCACCCTTTGTGCTTTGCTGAATGCTTGTAGATACCAGAGAGAACTGATTTTTACATCTATTAATGCTGTGCTACCAGGCATTTGCTTCCCTTTTCAGAGATTGTACTGTTACACATGCTTGTTAAAGATACCTTTATTTTTAATTTTCTTACTAACCTGCTGCTTTCCACAGAATGAAACTATGTACTGGTTTTATTATTTGCAGTAAATAAACCATTTGTAAACTTGTCAAAGAGTATTCTGTGTATTTGTTAGGTAGATGATACACAAGAATCGTGGGTTTTTTCCTCTAAAAATAATGCTTCCATTGAAAAGTGTGAATGTAGTTTTGGAGTTTGTACAGGAAACAAACATTTCCTCAGTGTAGCAGCGTCCTGAAGGGTTTATCACTACTTACGTATGTGGCTTTGGAAACAACACAGAGATAGACCAGCATGGATATCCTCAGTGTGGATGCTGGATCTTGTGTATTTGTAATAACAAAGAAATCTTTACAACAGTCTGGCAAATATTGTGGTTTCACTTTAGATGCCTTAAAAAGGCTGTAATAATATAATTGCTTAGACAATAGCTGTCCAGATTTCTTCACTGCTGTCCAGATTTGTCCCTCTTGGATTCTAACACCATAAACTGGCCAAGTTACGCAGGATCCTTTAAAACAAGTCTTGACTTTGCTTTAGGAAGATACAGTCTGGCAATAATTTTATACTGTTCAGTGACTTTTTAATATCATCTTTGCCTCTCACCATTAGTAGCCTTGAACTGCTTCCTGGTTGGCCTGTAAAACCATGGAACTTCTCTCTTGCTCTTGTACTGCAGGCCTCTGAAGAGTTGAGGCAGTGCTGACATAACCATCTCTGTTGAATCTGTCACTCTCTATATGGATAGGACCATCATTTTTCCATGCTTCTTTTTGTTGTTGTTGGGGGGTTTTTTTGTTGTTGTTTGGAGTTTTGTTTATTTTGTGTTCGTTTCAGTTTGAATTTCTTGGCGTTTCTTTACTGTCACTAGATGGAAATCATGGTAATGAAGCACCAGCATCAGGATGTCCTGACAGTACATATCATAATCTGTCCTCACACAAATACTCATCTTCTTTTTGTTTTGGAGTATATCTCATATTTGCCTATACATGACTAGGACTATGGTTGGTTGGCATGCCACTTTCAGAGAAATGTCATTTGCACATGAATGTACCGTTACTGCTTCAGGTTGATGATTGGTAATGCAGAACTCTTCTGCACCGTGTCTTGGGTTATAAAACCCAGAAATGACATTTTACAGTGTTAAGTCACAGAAAAATGCACAATTTAAAAATGGTATCCATGTGTCCCCCCCATCTTTGCAGTGCTTTTACCACACATGTTCACTCCATCCACAAAGAGTTAAGTACTGTCATGGTTTTCTTCTGAAGCAGATTCAGGAGTAGCAATGACTAGCACAATAGAGAACCATAGAAGCTAAACAATTCTGAACCATCATATAGAACATGGGATGGCGAGAATGGAGTTGTCAGTTCCAGTCCGCAAACAGCCACAGTTCCTGCCAACTGATGTGCCCCTGAGCCTCCTTCATTACATTCCCTATAAGCCAGTGTCTATTGCCAGTGTCACCCTGCAGCTAAGTCATAGGAAAATGTGTGTGCCTGTGGTCTGGCAGCAAAATTAGCCAGTGCAAATGGGCCCCTAGGTGAAGCTGGAAAGCTCATGTGGCTTTGGAGCAGGATTTCTCTATTCTATTCATCTTTCACCTTTTGCAGGGCCAGAAGAGGCTCTGTTTATTGCATTTGAATTGTGGAATGATGTATCTCCCATTGTAGCCATGATTAGATTTGGCAATCTATTAATTTTATAGGGAAATAGTTTTCTTGTATAGGTTATAATCTAGTTGACGGTTATTTTGCTACTTGGAACTTTGTCATTTTCAATGAAAATTTTTAGTGAGTTTGCTGAAGTTTATCTTTAGATATTGAGTATAATGTACTTTAAAAGAACATGAAAATAATTTTCTACTTACATAGAAAAACAATGCAAGCAAAAAAATGTAAGGCTATAGAAGTCACTTTCAGATAAAAAATTAAAGGTTACGCATAGCAGAAATAAGTTTCTGTCTTTTGGACTGACAATGTTGTCTCCCTTTAGGAGAAAATTCAAGTGTTTTGATGTCTTACAGTTCTTGACATTTTCTCTGTTGTATCCATTCCAGCGCATCTTGGAATGAGTGGTACAACAGGTGAAGGCTACAAAACTATACCTCTGAAAGTTCATGTGTATTGGTTATAGGTTTAGGATTTCTTTCTTATGCAGATCTTTCTCTCTGCACATATTTTTAAGATCTTGTTTTTTTTCATACAGATATACCACAAATGAGACCAAAGCCACACTATGTAATAGTTAAGAAAGATGCTGAAACCAATGAGGCAATATATTGCACAAAAGAACCTTTCATTAAGGCTCGTGTTATTGTCATTCGATGGTTGGTGTCTTTCTGGCTTGAGCCAAAACCTCATACAGGACCTCATATTCCTGGGATGGAAGGTGAAAATGTGCCAAAGAATATTCAGGTAAAACCAAATACACAAGAACATATTTGTTTTCATGTTTTTGGTTTAGTTGTTACATCAGCAGTATGTTCTTCTTCAATAATTACAACTAATGAAAAGTTTTAAAAAAAAGAAATTGCTAAACAAATTGTATGTTTATTAATTCACTTTGAAAGGACCTGCAATGCTGCTTTCTTTTTTCAAATTCTGTGATTTGTTTTTTAATCAGCTGGACATTAGGAACCTTGAAATGCAGTAATTCCTTTTGTTTGTTTGTTTTTTCTTTAATTATTTGTGCTGTTTAAATTTTACTTCAATTGTATTAATTTATTGCTGTACTAAAAATGAACTATGAATTTTTTTTTTTAATTTTTTTTCAGAGAGCAGCTGCTAGCATGGTTTCCAGGGAGGATAGCAAAAATGACAGTACTGATAAGCAGGATAGAAATGCAGAACCAGAACAATCTCATTCTAATACAAGTACTCTAACAGAGAGAGAGCCAAGTTCTTCCAGCCTCTGCAGTATTGATGAAGAGCATTTAACTGATATTGAAATTGTCCGGAAAGTCTTTTCTTCTAAAAGAAGCAATGTTAATTTTCTAACTGAGATTTTTCGACAGGTAAAAAATTCTTTTTAGAATGCAAGAATCTTGATTATTATAATGTATATTTTCATTATGCCATAGTTTTCTTTCAAGAGCACTTGTTAAGCAGAACGTTATACCAAGTTACAGGTGTTTTCAGTCATCCTGCCTTCAGAAATCGAAAAGCTAAAATTCTGAAATACTTTCTGTGTAGAATACCCCTAGTTCCTGATTTTTCTAATTTTATATCTTTAATAACCAGTTTAGCAACTTTTAACTTGGACTTCACAGCTCCCCATCGATGGGAATGTTGAATCTTTTCATACATCAACGCTGTGGGTATTATAACTCACAGTTAACCATATCAGCATAAGCCTTCTGTGGGAGTCTGCAGCTGTTACAGAGCTGTTTTAGGAGCTTCCGAATGTCCTTTCCTTGATAGTGTTCATCAGGAGAGTAGGACAGATGGCTATAAAAGGTGGCGGCTTTTGCTTCTGACTTCACTGCTACCAGAAATGTTAGCTGAGCATACTCAGAATTGTATTTCTCTACTGGAAACTACTAAATAAAATTAAACTGAGAACATATGCCAGAATATGGAGCATTTATTAATAGTAGCTTAGAGTTCAATGTGGGAGAATAGAACAAGATAAACTTTCTTTATGCCTTGCTATAGATCAAAAGATGTAGTATATCTTAGTATATCTTTCTTTACTATTATTCCGAAAACTCTGAATAATAGTAAAGAAAGATATACTAAGTGTCAGGTTAAATGCACAACACTAATTGCTTTAAGCAGCAGAAAGCTGAACATTTTAAAACTCGTTTATCTGGATGAAGTAAATGTTTTTGAATGAGGCACATAAATGTCAGAAGCTTATACACATTTCTTGTATCAAAGAGCTTGGACACATTACTGAAGGGCATAGTGGAGTTACCTGTATTCAGCTGACACTCAGGGGTTTACAGAGTCTGAGACATTAAATGTAGAGTGTAAGGTATCACTGGTCTACTTTTCACTGTCTCCACAGTGAATAGAAGCAAAGGCAATTTTCTTCATTCTTTTCACCAGTCACTCCGTGAGTTTATGTATATTATTTGGATTTCATGTGCAATTACAAGATCATATTTACATCATTATTTAGCCAGGAGTTTTCAGTGTAAATTAATTTTTAATATACAAATTGTTTGTAATGTTTTGAAAACATTGGGACTAAGTTACTCCTGTCAATAGGAGGTTTCAGTGGTACTGAGTGGTGGAAAGATTGTCTGTAAGAGAACAAATTTTATGCATTTTAGACTTGAGGGTACAAAAAAATGTATATGGGTTTGCAGAAGAATGTTAGATTTGATGAGCAAGTATATGACTGAACCTGTCGTATATTTATATACGGTTATATTATTACAGTTTAATGCTGTAATGCACAGCTGAATTCTTTTTAGTGTGATAATGGTATGAAATGTTTCCAGAGTGAACATACCACCTGTGTTACCGGGGCTCTCCTTAAAGACAGGAGCAACTAGTTTTCAACAGTTGGACAGCATGGACCCTGTAAAGCTGTGTGTTAGTGTAGTTTCTCTGTTCTCCTAAATATAATTAGGGCATCATGGTCTTTGGTGAGTGTATTTTTCATTAGTTAAAATCTGACTAATGTTAAAAGTTTCTGGTCTATGTCTAGTTATTACCAGCACAGCCGATAGAGAAAGCCTTCTGAAGAGGGCACTGATCAGCCATTGCACCAACTCCAATGCATGATTTTTAAGAACAATAATACTGAAATCTTTACAGGGAGTCATTTGCTTTACAGATACTGTTTTGTAAAATCTTAATTAGCTAAAAATGAGATAGATAACTACCAGTATTGTGGGCACTTGAATTTTTCTTAATCATTTAGAGCTGGTTTAACTCCACTTTTCCAAATCCTCTGAATGGAAGATGTTGTAATAGAAACTTCTGTTTGTTAGTTTTACATATTTTGGTGGGTGTTTAGGTCTTAATTTCAGCAGGCTAGGTGCTAAGTAGATACGCTCACATGGATTCTTATCTCTTTCAAAGTATTTCTTGATGAATTTTCTTGTTTAAATGTGAGGTTTTTTTCATGTTTTCAGTTTACATATGAAGAAAGTGAGCAAACATTTAGGTTTGGCAATAGTTTATGTGCTGGGATCCTACTGTGGCTGTATTTTTCCACCTTTATCTCTTAGAACTTGCACATTATAGAGCCCAACTTATTTCAAATATTGTAACCGTGTTTTGTTTCTTTCTTCTTCTACTTGCAGGCATTTCTATTGCCAATATGTGAAGCAGCTGCCATGAGGAAGGTGGTGAAGGTGTATCAAGAATGGATTCAACAAGAAGACAAACCTTTATTTATGAAAGAACCTGAAGAAATAATGCAGTGCACAACTGTAGATTGTGATGAAAATGTTGACCATAATTCATCAGAGAAAGGAAAAGAAAGAGAAGAGGTAAAATATTATTGAGTAATATTTTTACTTTAATCTGGCAGTAGACAGAGAAGTGGCTTCCTTGATAGTTTATATGTGGTTTTCTTTAGTGTCAGAGCATTTATTGGGGAAAATCAATGGTAAAACACTGTATGGATGAGCTACCAATTTATCCATTATCAGTAGCTTTTTAATGTGCTTAGTTCAAGTTAAAATTTCCTATCATTTTATGAACTGTTTTGAAGATGTAGATTATACAGTGTGCCAGCTTTCAACTGTGTCAAAATTATATGCAAATAAAAGGATGACAAAAATAGTAGTTACTTCATTCCGGTACTTTAAGATAATTGTTACAAGCCTCATGAAATATTGTTGTTTCATAGGTGCATTTGCCTGCTGTTGTTTATTATTCAGTATCTATTATATCCTTTTTCCTTTAATATAAAGCCAAAATATCTGTCTAGAAATCTGTGGAATTTTAAGAAAAAATATTTTTCAGGAAAAAGGGATGAACTCCAGTCATGTTAGAAATTCAAACTGGACAAGAAATGGCTGTTACGAAGACGCTTTGCATAAGGCATCTGAAATTGATACTGAAGAGCAAAATGTACGAGCTGGAGTGCAGTCAGTATTGCAGGTATGAAACAGACTTGGTATTTCATTTTATCTAAATTATCCATCTAAAATTACCTAAAATTCTTGTTACCAGCACATGAAGAGTGGAATGTAGTGCAATACTTCTGCCAGGGAATCCTATGCATCTCTAAAGCATTTCTAAATTTTAAAGTTATTTTATATGCAACAGGTATGATGATAAATGTTAGACAAATGACACTGGTTTACTATATCTTTATTGACCTGAAGTAGGACGATGTATAGACCAGTGCTGGGTAACATAATAAAAAAAATCTTTTCATTTTGCATCAAAATGTGCATTCTCCTGTGCATTGTATTAGAAAAAAAAATAATCTTCATGCTACTGCAACATCTTCCTAATTAAGTGTTTTATGAGAATGTTTAGAGGCTTTTTTCTTTTACACTATTAGCCACAAAAGCCAAAACATCCAATCCTATAGTTTTTCTAGTCCTATTAATAAGGTGTACAGGGATAATTTTTTCATCTTTTTCTGAATTTACAGCATGTTTGAAAAATTTGATAAGGCGTCATAACTCTCCGGTGATATTGTTAAGGAAAGCAAGAGTTGCAGTTGTACTCTAACAAAAGTTTTTAACAGCTTCTAGGCAGTTTGACAGGGTAGAAATTGTATTAATTTCAAATGTTTTGCAAAATGCTTCACTGAAGGTGAGGCTATGGAAAATTGGGAAGGTATGATTTGAGGGTCTTTGAAATGCTCCTATGGTTATAAAGTGTGTACATTTTAGGTATATGTGTGTGCACATACATTTATTTAGGTCGGTATATGACTCTAGCCTCCGTAATATTCTTATATCCACCAGAAGATTGATTCTGAACAAAATAAAATAATGTGCATTTTCCACTTTATTGTGTGCACTGTTGAATTCCATGCTAAGTAAAACTCACTTTTACTACAGCTTGAATAATTTTATGAATAGGTTTTTCATTTGTGCTGTACACTGTTATATATATAAATAAACTTCATAATTGAAATCCCTTTTAAATTCAAATATGTTACAATAATTTAAGTTTCATAATCTTTGTTTTCAACAACTTTTTAGAATATGAAGTGTTACTCAGAAAAGGAATACAACATATCTGTATCTGTTTTCAATATCCTACTAAGGCTTACACATCTGACAAGGTCTTGAAGATTATTTGTGTTGAAGCTTTTTAGATAAAGGTTCATTTGACTACTAAATATCTTTCTTTTTAATCCTGAAACAGAGTCAAGACATAATTTTTTTTCATAATTTTTATTCTGAAGGCCCTAATTCACTGCCCACTGAAGTCAGTTACTTTGGGGAGCGTGTGTAGTTTCCTACTTTTGGTAAGCCTTACTGATCCCAGTGGGATGAATGCTTTCAGTTCCCAGAGCATAATACAGGGTGTGTCATGCTGAGGCACACACTGTTTACCAGGACTACTTGAAGCAGTTTACCATATATTGTACTAGTCAGTTCCTGGCTTACAAGTGGAACTTTGTGCAGTGGACTTCTTAGTGGAACATTTTTGTCCATCATAATAAATTAATCATATTGAATAGTTTGTTGAACCATCTGTCTATGAGAACAAAAATATACAAATAGATTTTGTAGAAAAAAATTGGAAAAGATTGGTATCATTGTTGCTTAATTATTACTTCAAAGTGACATATTTAAACATACACTTCTGTGTGCATGTGCTATATGCATAAGATTCTCTGCTATAGATTTTTTCTTCCTGGTTCTACCAACTGAATTGCTGAAACCATCAAAGTGCTTCAGGATCATGACATCCACTCTTTTCTGCTTACAGGTTTTTATAATAAATTCTTCAAATATATTTTTCCTTGAACCTGCAAATGAATTTAAAGCTCTGCTGGATGAACACACTGATATGTGCAAACGCATTCTCAATATCTACCGCCACATGGTAGTCCAAGTGACTATGGACAAGAAGACATGGTAAAATGCTAATGTTTTTATCTTAGATTATTAGTTCACAAGACAAGTGAAAATTTACGTGGTAGTAAACACAATAGAGTGGTATTGATTATATGAACCAGCTCCTCTAAGTCAGTAAACACATGAACTTGAACACCATAAACAACTTAGCACAGGGGAGGTTATCTGCTTTCTTAAAGTCTCTAGTAAGCTCCTAGTTTATTTGTGGCAGCTTAGACCTCAGTGCAAAGAGGACTAAGCTGTGATATACAGACTGTTATTAAGGAGCTACTGATGATTTTTTCCAGGGCATTTTGCTGATGTATCAAAGCGTTAAAATATTGAAACATAGGAAACTTCACAGCCTTATTCAGAAATAAAGAAAAACGCCCCAGACAAGTGTGGATAACTATTACAATCAGATGTGTGTTGTTCCTGACCTGGAATTGTATACAAGAGTCTGTGTATACAACTGTGCCATGCCTTTCCAGTGCTTACAGTGCCTAGCACGTACGAGAGACCCTGCTTTAAAGGAATTTCTATTATTTCCCACTCCTTTAAATAGTAGTCTGTAATCAGCTGCTATTTTGCCACCATTGTCCATTAGAAGGAAGAAGTAGCCAAGGGGATTTCAAATGTCTGATTTATTCGATTTTAACTTGACTTGCATTCAGTCTGTCAGTAGTATTTCCTGAACTCCAGGTAACGAAAGCTGGCACTGCATGTCATGTGAAACTTGTCTCCTCTTTTAGCTGGCCATTGGGAAATTTGGGAGTGATAATAGTAAACAAATTCTGCTTGACTGGTACTTTCTTTCCCAGTTTCACATCAATGTAAAGAAGTGACTCTAGACCACCATGACAAAGACTGTGGCACACAAAATAATTGATGAAGTATGTTAATGATAATGTAAAATTACCAAAACCTGTAATTCATAGAAAAAGAAAAAGCTCAGATTGAAAATACACTTAAAACTTCGCCTTTAATTTCAGGCCATTGAAGGTGATAGCGGTTGAATGACTTGGAAGAAAATATAACAGGGCAACAGGGATTCATCACTCTTAAGTGTGAAAAAAGATTGGAATTATTTCTTTTGCAAGAACCAAGTTAGGCTCTTTGTAATCCTTATGACCTTTCTGGAGTGTGTTTAAGCAAATAAGGCTTGATTATTACCTTTAAAAATACCTTTGTATATACAGATGTATATACCTTGTATATATACCTTGGTATATACAGAGGTATAACAAAATTATAACTCTAATACTGTTTTGCAGGGAGCAGATGCTGCTTGTGCTGCTCAGGGTGACTGAATCTGTGCTGAAAATACCACCCCAAACTTTCTTGCAGTATCAAGGAAGAAAAAACTCCACTTTAGCTGGAAGACTTGCAGGACCTCTTTTCCAGGCAAGTAAACATAAATTCACTTTAGTTCATTCAGCCTAATTTCAATGAATAGATTGGATATGGCAACCATTGTTGGCTAATTTGTCTTATCACTGATATGTTACCCAGATAATGTGAATGGTGTGGGTCAAAGACTGGTTACATTTGTTATATTCTGTCCTATATTGTAATGACACTGTGACAACGGTATTCAAGGTACTGTAAAATTCAAGAATTGCAGTCCTTGAGATGAGTTGGAATAACTGGCAACAATAACTGGCAATGTGTGCAGTTTTAGCCTGCCATAGCAAAATTAGCTCAAGTCAGCATGAAATCTTCTGTGTTACTCATGCCTAACTGATGGATTTTATTTCTTAGAGAAGTCTGTAATTGCTTACAGAAAGCTGTAGCAAGTCCTTTCAAAATTTATAGTTGCAAAGTGCTGTTGTGGTGTGTTCTCAGTGACTAGGATCTGTAGAGTCTCCAGGTTACTTTAGCAGAACAAAAAGGAATACACAAGATAATGGGTCAAAACAGTTGTTGCTGTTTCTAAGTCAGAACTCTGTGTTAACACTTGATAATGCACTAAAAATCTGTGTGTACTGGTGAGGAAAAGAATGTTAGGACTACACAGAAATTTCTGTGCCAGTTTCCTGTGAAATAGTAACATTTGAATATTGTCAACTTATGTTCACAATCCAACTTTTCTCTGTTCTTTTAGACTCTTATAGTAGCTTGGATCAAAGCAAATCTAAATGTGTACATTTCTCGAGAACTCTGGGATGACTTGCTGTCTGTAATGTCATCACTGACATACTGGGAAGAGCTGGCCACTGAGTGGTCACTGACAATGGAGACACTTACTAAAGTATTAGCTAGAAACTTGTATAGCCTGGATCTCAGTGACCTGCCACTGGATAAATTAAGTGAGCAGAAGCAGAAAAAACACAAAGGCAAAGGTAAGACAACACTGTGTAGATATCATTTGAATTTGAGCTGGTGTTGGGCGCAGGATAATTCTGGTCTCACTTTTTTTTGTCTACCTAATAATTAGGCACCTTTATCACCTGAAATAACCACGTTTCCTTAAGGTGACTCTTCTTTCTAGAACTACCACAACATGAGCGTGTTATTTCTGCAAGTAGGCACATATGGAAAGTAGTTCTTAGAAGTGTGTTGAAGTTAAACTAAAATGTTACACTGTAGTGGGTTATGCCTTTCTCCTTTTATCAAAGCAAATAAACAGTTGAGTCCCAATCCTAACTTTTTGAAAATAACAAAGACTACTCAGCTGACAAAAACTAAGCCATTGCAAGCACAATTGGAATATTGGTCCTGAAATGTTAAAAGTTTAAATGTAAGGTGAACAGACTTCTGTTTGGTACTAATTGATCACTAGCCCATCGTGAAGACGGTTTTGTTACAATGACCTTGTGGAGTACTTAAGAGAAAGTACAGTTTAATAATCCATATGAGTGGTACCTGTTTTTAAACAGATTCCTAAAAGATACATAAAATACTCTGTAAGACACAATACTGGGAGAGCAGTTCTGGAATTGGTACGGCACAGGAAGTTTGTCCTCCTGGATAGAAGTCACAATTGGAAATTGTGAAACCTGGATTCTTTTCTCAGTTTGGAGACAGATCTTCTGCGTGTAACCATTAGAAATCACTTTGTTTCCACTTTTGTAAATCATGGATAATGATAATATTCTCCTTTTAAAAGTGCATTGTGATCTAATAGTGAGAGGCAGGATTATATTTAGAGTGAGTAACAAAGATGTAAAAACATGTTGTTTTTAGACTACTTTTTTCTCTACAGTCAAATCTGAGGGAAAGTGCTTTCCTGTACTATCTTAGGGTTTGTCAGTGAGAAGCAACCTATGTGGATTCCCTCTCTTGAAGAGGACATTGCTATAGGCTTTTTTTTGCTAAAAACATTTCACATCCTTCTATGACTTCTCTTAAGCAGAGTCATTATTCACAGATTTGTTCTTGTTTTTGCTGTGTGATAACTAGACTGATACATCTCTCTGTAGTTGCCCTTGAGAGGTCATTCCAGACCATGCATTTTTTGTTTTCCTATACTACACACGTTTCTTCTTTTTCTTACTAAAAAAACACAGGTTAAACAAAACAAACAAAACCAAACACAAAAAAAAAAAAAAAAAAAAACCCCAAACCAAATAGTCTGGCATAGGATAAGAATATGTACAGTTATTTGAATATATGCTTTAGAAGCATTTTGAATCACCTGAACAACATGAGAAAAGTTTAAGTTAACCTTCAGTGACAAAGTTTCAGAGAAAGCCTCCATTGCTAAATGTGAGTTGCAAAGTCAAGTCCAGCTTCAGAATTAATAGATATCATACAATTTATGCCAAATTTCTTTGCCCGTGTTCATTTGCCAATAGTAATGAACATGTTGGATTAGAGCTCACTTTTTCCAAAAAGATGCCGCTTTAATTGTAATTGTGTCATTTGGATTATTAATGAGCTGAATATGGATAAGGAGATACATTGCAAATATTCTTTACTTCACTTGGTTATTTTTACATCTAGCTGTTTTTGATAGCTCCTTGTATGAGCTGTATTAACTTCAATATAAATGTCAAATCTGAATTTATTCCATCTTAATCTTATATAGGGTTTTCTGTAAATTTCCAAAGAGCCTTGTTCTCTGAGCCCATTGTCCAATATTTTTTCTTGCTTTTGCATTTTGTGTAAAATTATGTTATCTTTACTTCATGTTCTCAATGTTGCAAAATTATTTAGAAACCTGTTGCAAAATTATTTAGAAACCTGCTCCCTCAATATTTTGAAATGCATGGCTTTGTGTATCTTATCTGGTAGGACCAGCAAAGGAAAAGTTACATGTAGTATCAGACTCCAACCTGTGTAAGAAAAGAAAATTACAGTAGTTTAATAGCACCAACCTTTCTGAAAGAAATTGGGTATCCATCAGAGTTAATACTGGCTGAGCTTTTGAATTCATGCTTGCTCTGGTAACTTAATTTTTTCCATCCAGCTTTAAAATTTTTTGAAATAACACATCTACAGTCATTTGGTGATAGCAGAATAGAAGTGAATAGATTTGCAATTTTATTTTTGCAGGAGTTGGTCATGAATTCCCCAAGTCTTCTGTTGATAAGTCCTTTTCTAGAGGCTGGAGCCGTGATCAGCCTGGACAGGCACCGATGAGACAACGCAGTGCTACAACCACCGGCTCTCCCGGAACAGAAAAGGCGAGGAGCATAGTACGGCAGAAAACAGTCGGTAAGTATCCGTAAGAGCTGATAAAAGTGACATTTGAGAAAGGGTAAGGAATTAATAACTGACTTCTGTAGCAATGTGGATAGCTTCTTTCCACAGAAGTATACTATCTATAATGATTTACACATTCATTAAAGTGTAAATTATGCGGCCTTATGTGCTTTGAGGGTAGCTGAATAGCTTGTGTTTACTAGAACTGTAGTTACTGCAAATGAAAGTAATGCAGTTGCTATATTAATTCTTAATGAATTTGATCACATGCTTAAGCTGGATTGGAAAATAGTACTGTTGCGTGTATATGAAAGAGAAAAAAACTGGAGTGGTTTGAGCTGTGGTGCTGATAGGTGGGTAAGAGAAGGTTTCTTAAGTTTGTGTTTTCATACACTGCACAAGATGGGTTGAGTATTTTCAAACTGTGCAAAGGAAGGTGGAGAAAAATAAGTCTGCATAGTTTATAAAATGTGCTTTTACTGTACCCTGAATATTACGATAATGGAAGATTGACACAGATGTGTTCAATTCTCCATTTCTGAAGTCACATATTTCTGAATTTTATTACTTGCAGATACTCTTTGCTGTGTTATAAATGAGTTATGCTGAATAGTGTTTTAGGTGAACTCCTCAAAAGAAGACTCATTTTTATTCATAAGATTTTCTTAGACGATGTTAACAGGAACTGGACTACAAATTTCTTTACTGTGTCTCATCTTGATGATCTCAGTGCTGTTGCTTACATGAAGGAAAGTTAAGCTGGTTCTAATTTTGTAATTAAAAGAAGAACCTCTTAAGGAATATCTCTTACTTTTTTACTGTCTTAATAGTAGTAGTGGCTTTGGTCATTGGGTGTTGTTGCTTCACTGATACTTCTTGGAAGTAGGTACATTCTGACACAGTTTTAAAAATTTGGGATGCATGTTGACAGTTGAATAAATAATTGTGCCCACTTTTCAGAAATTAACATTTTCTTTATTTTTCCAAAAATATTTGGTTATTTTTTTAAGTCACAGAGGTTATTTAGACTAAATTTCTATTTGGCTATTTGATATCCCTCAAAATTCCCCATTTTAATTTTTTGTCTCTCCTAAAGCTCTTGTTGATGTGGGAGAATTAATTGTCCTGTAAGCTTACAGAAATGAGAGAAAATGAAGTCGACTACTCCAAAATTTCCTGTCTTTTTTTGCACATTCAAATGCTACACAGCTTTTCCTGTATCTCATGCTGACAGCACCTAGTTTTCCTCATGGATCACAGATACTTTAAATGTAATTTCTGCTTCTCTGTAGTCTGTGATTAACTGTAACAGTGGTCTTGTTTTAAATCTTAATTGTCTTAACAAGATAAAGCTCATGTTAAAATTTCTCCTTTACATATTGTTAATATTTCAGATATTCTGTCGGAAGGTTATGTTGTTTGGTCAATTTATTAATGCTTTTGTTTTGCTGCAATTTGAAAGATGGCTATTTATATGGTGTTAGCCTTGAAATGACTGGAATTTATCTTAATCAAGCTATATATTGACCTGGTTAGCAGCAAAGTAATCTGATTTTAGTTTCCCTGTGCTTTTGCTTCCATGGTTTTGTTCCTTTCCTCCAATTACCTTACATATTTGATATTAATAAGCCAAGTTTGCTTTACTGCAACCAGTTAAAATTTCAACTCTATTCGTGTTGCAGAATATCAACTGTGGACAAGCATCCCAGCATTGCTAGGATGATTTTAAAAGACGATAAATCCAAAAAGAGTTGCCGGAACCAGAATCCCAAACGCTTCAGTTTTTTTGAATGTTAATGGGGAAAATGTTACAAACATGTATCTTAACTGCTTGAAAGTACTTGTTTGTTACTGCCTCTCTGGTTTGCAAAGAGAGCTTTTCAGCTGCTTCTTAATCTGTGCCATTAATTCAGGGTCAAATCATAAACAAATAATCACAATAAGTAAAATCTAGAACATTTTGCTGGTCAGATTTCTCCTTCAGTTTATCATTAGGTCTGCAAGCTAAGTCTGAAATTGAGTCAGACCTTAAATATGTTGCATGATATGTGATTTGTATTACATTCACTTTGATTGTGGGTAATGTATGCTCTTAATATCTGAGTAGGGGAGATGTGCATGTTAATTATTTTATGGTAAAAAAAAGCTGGAGTTCCTTTTTCATCTGTTTTATGTTGTACACATTTTTGTGTACATCTTTGCACCTCTATTTTTTGAGCCATCATCATGCCAGCACACATTTTTTGCTGCACCAAATATATGTGTGTGCGTGTTACTCAAATAAAAATCACAGTTTTTTTGATATGCAGTGTGTACATTTTTAGCCTGAACTTATGTAAAATAATTTTGGAAAGGGCCTTTAAGCATAGTATGCATATGGGTTGAAAAATCTGTGAGGTTAGATACAGGAGTTTGGGCTTAGGCAGCAGGTTCTAGTCCTATAAAAAGATTGTATCAGAAAGAATTTACTTACCTGTTGTTCTGCTTTTGTATAGACAATAGTGGAGGATTATAAACTATCAAATATCTACATGTTCTGATAATGCCTGTAACTATTTGATTGTAAGATGGTGGAAAAAAATCCAGTCAGTTTGAAAGGAACGCTTTATTTTAAGAATTGTAATCAACACAGTATCCAATATCAAAAGCTTGTTTTATTTAGAATCATTTATCCTGCAAAAGATCCTTGATATTACTGTGCAGTTTTTATTTTTTCTCTTGCCTACGTTCATTGTAAGTTTCACAGTGGTGAATGAAATGCATCTATCTATAACTGTATCCTGAATTTTATTACTGTATCTCTTAAACAATGGGATGCTAAAGCCTTACACATTATTGCCTTTAAAAAAGATCGTTACTGTCGTACAAGGTTACTAGAGCATTGGCTTCTATCTTAAAAGGCCTGTCTTTCTGAATTGTTTTTTCAAACTAAATTTAAGACTCCACTGAACTTGTGCTGCATTTGTCAAATGTATTTTCTGCTCAATGTGACCTACCCAGGTTATCTGCATGTTGTTATTAGCAACAATTCTTTAACCTGGTTTAGAAGTGTAATGTGCTCAACTTTCACTGCACTCCATTCACGTACATTTGATTCCCATGTAGATCAGGAGCACTAAGATCCTAAGTCTATATCCTACGTTGTTTTGAAAATACAGATATAGAGAGAAAAGTTCAGACTAATTAAGCATTGCCCTGACAATATTTATGCTAGATACTCTGAACTTTCATTAAGTAATTTTATCAGCAATGATTTTAAAACATGTTAGCAAATTTACAACAGTATGAAAGGAAGCTACTTGAAGCAATGGATATTACTTTTTTAAGAATTTCCAGTGTACTTTGAGGTTGAATGCAGTATCAGTTCTTGCTCTTACTCTGACGAAGAAAAGCAAATGTCAAAGATTCATTTAAATCTATTAGAAAAGCTACAGATATAACCTTGTTTGTAATACCACAGTTTTTATGTATGTTTTGTATTCTGTAGGACTGTTGGCGGGATGTGAGATATGAAAAGGTGAATAAACATAAGTTTGGCAAGATTGATCCAATATCAATTAAAAGCCAGACCCCATGGATAAAAAAATTACATGCTTTCTTGTCAAGCCGTCTCACTTCAGTCATCGCATTTTTAATGTGGAACTATAATAAGCTTTATTGCAAATTTCTCCACACAGAACTGATCATTTTCTCCTTATGATTTTGAATCTCTTTTGGAGAACATGCATTCAGGAGTGTGGGTATGTGTATAATACAGAGACATGTTTTCAGGATAATATCAAAGGAAACTAGAAAAACACAAATGTAGTGCAAGTTACGTTTTCTGTTAAAAAAACCCAAATTCAGAGTACTTGTGGAATAACTTAAACTTAGATTTTTCAACCCCTGATGCACTGGGAAAATGTGTTAATTAGCTTCCTGATTTTCAAATGCAAAATCTCTGTAATCGTCATAATAAAGGCATTGTTGCTGCTTTACATAAAATTTGAAAACTCAGAATGTCTTATGTGTCCACTGATTTTTTCTTTCTTACAGCTCTGCCAATATCTGCCGTGCTGAAATGTTTTAATTTTTGAATTTTCTTCCTTTTTATCTTTGTTTTCTCTGTTGCTGCTTTTTCTGTGACACAAGCCTTTCATTATAGTCACTCTTCTTTTTTCCTTCCCCACTTCTTTCTTTTCCTTTTTAAAGCCATGAGAAGCCGATCCATTGGTGAATGTGCTCTGCCATCGGCCTATATACGCAGTGCTAAAAGTGCTCCTGTTCTGATCCATACTTCCAAACCCTTCTTGCCTGATATTGTTCTCACTCCCCTTTCTGATGAGCTTTCAGGTAGTGCCACCTCTGCTAATTTCTGCACCCCCTTTATCACTTTTTTAAACCTTCTGCTTTCAAATTCTGCTAAACCATTAAATTTTTCAAAGTAAAAATACTTTGGGGATGGTGGGAGAGGGGAAGAGATTAAGAATTAATATTTTGAGTTTTGTAAGATACCATGCTATTTTACAATTCATTCTGGAACTGTTAGAAGTTAGTGCTGTGCCAATGTTTATTATCATAAAAGAGAAAATTTGAGAAATCTCTTAACTTTTCCAATTTATGGGTAAGCAGCAATATAATATATGTCCACCAGAGAGTACAACTAATCTAAATTTTTTATTTTTCGTGAGTGAGGGAGGGAAAGGAAGAGCTTAATTTTACTTTAATTTGCCATTTACGTCTTTCTGTGTAAATTTTTTAATTCAATGTCATAGACGTTGTGTGAACAACCACGATGATACACTTTAGCTCCCATGAAAAAAGAATATGGTATCATATAATATGCTGGTTTTCATTCCTATATAAAAACATGAAAAAAATCTGTAGTGTGGAATTCTCAAGTGTGGTGTTTTGGTGTTATTTTCCAAATGATCCATTTTTTAGGATTGTGATTTTCCTCAACATTCTGTTTGGTCCATCAGGTGGATGGCTACAAGTTGGACAGTAGCTTACTTTGGATACTTCTTTTTGAACAAATAGATTCAACAACTAGAATCAGCACAGACTTTAAAAATGCATGTTTTCAGATAATGTAATTTTTCCAGATATTACATAAGTATAAATTCATAATGTGTTAAGGCTGACTATCATGTTACGCCTTTGTATCAATGAGTGGAAAAAAAAATGAAAGCACAGTGGGAGGACTATATACAGTCAAAATGACATGGAAATGTAAGGACTTCATGGCAATAATATTTTTATTAAAAGTTTCTTTTCTGTCTCTCCTGCCTTTGTTACCGAAGAAGTACAAAGAACTGTATCTTCGTAATTGTATTTTGTCATGTGTCACATGTCACAAAATTCTTGTTGCGAAACAGAAACTTGATTCCTTAGTATTCAGTCTGAAAACATTATTGAAAAATCAGGAAAGTTCAAGTAACCCACTCTAGAGAGACCAGACTTTCACAATGAGCAATTACAAAGTATTTGAATGCAATTCTTGACACCACAAACAAAATTTAATAAAATACGAATTATATGTAATAATTAATAAAAGTATGATTCAAAGAGTATCCTTCTGAGATACAAGTGATTATAGTTTGGCAGATAGAGGTTTTTATAGGAATGATACATAAACAACCTATTAGAAAATGGATCCTACCTGGCCATAGCATTGTTGGAAATAGCCAGTGCTTAATGAAGACCTAAAGAACACCCACAAAAGGGTTATGAGCTTTCACAGTGAAATATTATTTCATCACATAATGACTGATACTTAATTACCCTTTATTAAGCAAGGCAAAAGTGCTTTTGTAGTCACTTTTATCATCCATGTTTCTGAAAAGTATTACTTCTAGTGTGTCCCAGACCTGATGGCTCTCTTGCTATTATTCTTTATGTTGATAGGCATCCAATCCAAAAACTGCACAACCAATGTAATTATAAAAGTAAAGTGATGTTCCAGACCTTTGCACTTCTAACATAGAAAAAGTCCTAAACCCTTCCTGGGTTTGATGTCTTCTCAAACAGATGGATGTTGCAGCAGCTTCATGATGTGCCGAAGGATCTTGAACATTGCCAGAAACCTAAAAAGCTCTAGTGAAAAAAACCAAGCTGTTAAGAGTGTTGATGGGATAGTAGGAGAGAAAGGGGAACACTGTCCACTGGATCAGAGTGCACTTTGCTCTTTTAATTTTCTGCATTTTTAATTGTGCTCTCTTTCTTCTTCCCTTTTTATTTAAACATGAAGCTTTATCATTTTCCTTGCCTTTTCTTCTTACATTAAATATATTATTTTCTGAAAGCCTTCTGTTTCTAGACGTACAGCATGTAATTTGGGAAGTAATCAAATTGTTTGTATTGTAAGTGTGTTGTAGGTAATGAATGATGTTTAGCTAGTTGTGACAGCTGCTCATCTTATTACAGGATTATATGAATATCTCTGTTATCCAAAATAACTTTATGACCCAACATGACTTGAAGGAGAGGATATTTCCTCTGAAATGGAGAGGAAATTATTCCAGAATAATAGGATGCCTAATATTAAGGTTTTGGAAGTAGTTTTCAGGTTCTTCTTAGCTGTGAAACTCATCACTGAAAGGTGAACCCACTGAACAGTGGTGAATCTGGGCAGGTAGTCTAACAGAAAGCATTTATGACCAAACTTTTACATTATATACTGTATATTAATTTTCAAGAGTAAGGCACAAAACGTGACTATAATTTGTGAGACATAATTTCAATGAAGTTCAATTCATTGAACAGTTCATTGGCATCCAGTCATCTAGCATCATAGAGGTTGCTTTTCCTAAGACTGTAATTCCTTCTTGTAGTTTCTGCTACGCTGTATTTCCATGCAAAGACTATTTGCAACTTTTCAAGTAGTATCTAGAAAGTGGAAGTGATTTATGCTTTAAGGTGTTTGGTTAATGAAGTGATTTGGTGTAGTATATCTGTTGCAAATCTGCGATATTTCTAAAAAGAACTTCCTTTTAGCCTGTCAGAATCATAGGAAATCCAGTCTGACGCATTTACAAGATAGCTAGTGAAATGACCATTCATTCTGGAACCCTTGGGGATTTTCGGGTACAAGACCTGAAATAAAGTGTCAGTGAGATGTAAGCAAGATTCTTAGAAGCAGTGGGCAAACTAATTAATTGCAGGTGGGAGATTTTTCCTTATCTACTAGGACTAAAAGAGTCAACTATTAACATGAAAGGGAGATGTGTATTATGCCTTTACAACCTTGCTCCCAAATCATTAAGTAATCATTAAGATGAAATATAAAGAAATCATAATGATAATGTCAGTATGGCTGTAATAATTCTTTAATTCCAGAAACTCACAGAATGCCTGTGTTCTCTTACAAAAAAGCCCCAAGAAACTATTGCAGGCTCAGAAGCAAAACATGTTTTATTTCTCCACTTCTCAAACAGACTTTGCATGATGAAATACAAACCTGGCCTAGTGTTATACAGGGATCTTCTATTAGCACTCATGCAGTCTTGTCAGAATGTGTCTCTCCACGAGTTTGTATTTTAGCATATTTATCTCACACTTGATGCTGAAAAGCAGCCTGCTCTTTCTGCCTTCTAGCAGCAAAGGGAGAGGCATGGTTCATTTAGGAAAGTTGTGATTGTGTGAGATTGGCCAGATATACCAATTACAGTCTTTTCCTTACTGTACCCTACAATGAACCAGGGCAGTGTTTGTCCTAAGGGTGCTCGGGGTCAGATACACAGGGTCAGCCCCTGGCACACAAACTCCTTGGATGTTTTGGGTATCCCAGTGTGACTGTACTCCTGTGTGCAAGGGTGAGCCCTGCTTGTGAAGGAGCAGTTCTTTGGATTTTAAATGTTGTCTGTGTTTTCAGTGCTGGTATTGCAATAACATTTTTCATTTCCTTACTTTCTTCCTGTTCTACAAAAAAGAAATCTTTATTGGTGCAAGCACATGTCTGTTTGAAGATGTGTACTTGTATGTGCTTGTCATGAATATGTGAACACCTAAAATCAGTTCTGTGTCAACATTGAAATTAATCTAGCTGAATTTATTTCAATGTGTGGAGCTGCTTTGTGTGCAATTGTGAGTTCTCTGTCCCATTGTTTTTAACATCCTAGAAGGTCATGATCACTGCATGCATGCACAGCATGGGATTTCTAGGCTGCTGCTTCAGATTAGGTTGAGTTTATAATAGATTTGCAAAATGCATACTGAGGACTCAAGATTGAGATCACTGTATCACAGTTGCATGTATTAATCTCATATATATCATCATGCATATTTTTGATTGAGTCCTGTGGTAATTTCTTTGCAACTGTAAGAAATAGCTTGACTATGTTAGCATAACCTCTGTTAATATCTGCCTAAGTCAATTAGGAGTTTGAAATAACAGTTCCTACTAGAGAGAGACATGATTCATTTCAGAGGGTGTTAATTCATGTAGTTAGTAATAAGTTGAACAAGAGCATTGATGGGAAATCTGTTGCTTGTCAAAGCTGAAGAGAAAAGGGATTGTGTTGTATTCGATGATTTTTCAGTTCATGTTTATTTTCTGAGACAGCTTGAATATCTGTTCTCTTTTTCCAATACAGATCTCTCACTTTCCTGTCTAATAGCTTCTCTATGGTTCAGTAAACATTGTATGTGGTCAAACTCTTACTCTCAAATTTTAACTTCTTTGAAAAATTGAGCATGGAAATAGCACTTTTCATCTTCTTGGAACACATGTTTAGTTAAGTACAGACATATCTCACTCCTCTGGTTTATATGCTTTATTCAGAAGGAGAATATGAGACAATTCAGCTCCATCTCTAACATTCTCAGAAGAGTGCAAGCAGCTCAGAACAGGTTTTAAGGGGACTTCATATTATTAATATTCGATATTACTGAAATATATAGAAATCAAATAATAATTTGAAATACTTAGTAATATTTATATATAGTATTTAGTAATAATAGAACTGTTTTGAAGTGTAATTACATAGTTACTTTATTTCAGCTGTAACACATCAAAGTTAGGGGAGGGAAAGGAACTTAAATTTTGTCCTGATATTAAATAAATTCACCATTGCGTCCTGAAGTTAAACCATCTAGATAAAACAATGAGGTAAGTCTGTTTATTGTGGAAAATAACTCATGCTGGTGTTCATTTAAGCTATTTACTGTTATTCCTGAATTTGAAAGCATCTACAACTTTTTAAATAGTAGGTAATGAAAAATTAATCTAGGGAATAAAGGATTCTATCAAAAAGAAACCAACAGAAAATTAAGTAAACTGGTTTTACCCTGCTGTTTAAATGCTTATCTTATAAAAGGACTGGAAGGGATAGCAGTTAGGTTACTTGTCTGTAAGGGATATTTAGTCTTGCATACCATGGTAATTTGATAGCATATGGTATTGGTCTAATATAGTAGGAAATCTGAAGAAATGCATGAAGGTTATTTTTTTGGATGATGTGAAATGAGCTGAAGATACTTCTGTACAATTCCTAGGTGATCCATGTTGGAACTGCAGGTTTCATCACAGTTTACTATGACTTTTACTGACACTAACATATTAAGAGTCTCAACAGAAACAAGGAATCACTAATTTAATGGTAATAGCAAATTCTGATCTTTTTGTAAACAAAAGCGGGTTTGCTCTAATGTTAACAGTTGTGAGGCTGCAGGATGTTTTTTGGTATCAGAGTACTTAATTCTGTAATTCTTATGAATGTTACATTTGCCTGAGTAAGACTGGAAGAAGAGGGGGAGGTAAGCCTTCATTAAGTATTTAGTTTCATATTTTGAAGATAAGAGACAGAACATCCTTCTGAGGCAAAAGGGTATATCTTTAAACTGTCCATTATATATAGTCATCTTTTCTGTATAGGGCCGGCTCTTCCTTGTCATTTAGAAGCTTTAGTCCGTAGGTGTACACTATATTACATATCCCAAGATACTTATAATGGTGTGATTGTATTCTTTCTGAAATCTCAGTAATTTATATATATTTTTCTATATTATATATATATAAACATATACATATACACACATGTATATATATATATGTATATATTAAAAAAATTAATGGATTGCCACCTCAGTAGACAACCCTAATTTTCCAGACCGCATCATTGTTGTGTTTGGAGTTGCCCATTTTTCCGAGGACGAAGATTCCACAAAGGGAGTACTTCTGTTGAGCCAATTTGTATTCCAATAACCATTTCCTGAACAAGCTAGCTGGAATAATACTGGTTGAATTATTGAACTTATTGGCACAGCTCTAGCTTTAACTGTATTTCCAAATGTTCCATGACCTCACTGTTTGTTCTCATGCATGTTAACATTTAAAACTGTGTTCTGATGGTCTAACTCATTTATATTACATTCTGTACTGAATATTATGTGCGTGTGTTTTTAACACTCTAGTATTGGAAAAAGTGTTTTTTGTAGTACCTAAGAAAACAAGGTTCTGAATTTTTCTGGCTTTTAAAGTCACATAATTAGCTAGGATGTAGTGGTAAATATATATTGTCTCTGTATGTAAATTTTTGTGCATGTTACATATACTGTTTTCCTACAGACATTGATGATGCTCAAATTCTTCCACGTCCACCTCGAGTCAGGCATTTTTCTCAGAGTGAGGATGCTCCCAGTGAAGTTTTTGGTGCATTAAATGAAGAACAGCCACTGCCACGAAGCAGCAGCACCTCTGACATCCTGGAACCATTCGCAGTTGAACGAGCCAAAGGTGCAGTTCCTGTCATTGACAGTTCATCCCATCATGCTCCAAGCTTACAGAGTTCCACTGAGACCTCTTCAATGCATAGATCCACTGAAAGCCATATCACTGATACAAATAGCAGAGAGTCCTCCTTGGAAGTTGGGGATAGTATTTATGACCATCTTTGTCATTTAATAGGGCCGGTAGAATTTGCAAACACTGCCTTTGAACAAAGCCAGTATGTTGACCTTGAAGGTGAAGATGATCTCCTTTCCTCTCTGAGAGAATATCTTATTAAAGAAAAAGAAGAACTTTGCGGTAACTTTGAGATAGATAAATGTGAGGCTTCTGCTCATGAAGTTGACACATCAGTAAGTAGGAACGATAGATTACCACTGGATGGATTAGAAAATAGAGATCAGACTGGTCAAAGCACAACTAGCAACACTGTTGCAGAGAAAGCCAATAACACAGAGCTGCAACTAGAACAAAACCCAAGTGGCTTTATAAGTAATATTGCACCTACTCAAGTAGACTTTTTTACAAGAAATCAAGCGCTCAATAAAGTCAGACAGTTAGATATTGATGAAGAATATGGAAATGTCTTTGATCATGGGTCAAATAGTCCTAGCAGCAAAGAAGGGAAGAAATATCTGTACAGGCAAGCAGCCACTGAAACTGATGTAGATTTAGTAGTGGAAGCACCGGTAGCTGAAAAGCATAAAAGTACCCAGTTTAATGAAAAAATGACCAACCCACGTATTGTCCATGCAAAGAAAATTCTTCCTAAAGCACAAGTTGATCCTCAAATGCCTCTCATCACAGGCGCAAGCAAACTGGCACCAACTAAAAGAAGTATATCTGAAACCGTAACTCATAGGGCCAAAATCATGAAAATAACAACTAAAAAAAGAAACAGCGTTCATGTTACTTTTAGACCATCTACAGAATCGGTTCAGTTTTACAATCCTCTTGAGAACAAAGAGGCTGCTTGGAAAGCAAGACTTCGTAAACTTGGTGGCTTCAGTACTAGCAGTAGTGGTAGCAGCAACAGCAATACCAGTGCAAGCAGTAGCTCATCAGCTGCCACAGAGCTGGTTAGACCTGGAATATATAGGCATCTAGATGCAGTCAATGCTGCTTCAGCTGGCAGCAAGCAAGTTAAGGAGTCTACAGAAACTCAGACAGCTGTGTTGCAGAAAGAAGGTCTTGCAGTTAGTCAGCTCCAATGTCGTAGTGCCTTTAGAGCATCAGGTCAGGAGTCAGCACAACAGCAGGGCTCCCTGGGTGGTGTTTATAAAACTGTTGTACATGCTCTTTCGAAGCCGAAGGCAAATGTTTCCCCACAGAGGCAGAACAGAATGCCAGCAGAGGCTCCACTGAGGGATCTGTACAGTCATGTAATGGGCTATTTTGGAAGGAAAGCTGCAGGTGAGCACTAACAGTGTGCAGAGCGCAAAAGGAGAAAGGCAGCACCAGTTTGGCTTAATGCAACTGAAGCAAGCTCTGATAAGCAATCAAAAGGCTTTGGGATGATCACTGCTTTCCTTGTTTGGTTGTGCATGCGCCTATAGCCAGCTGATTTTTCTCCCAGCATAAGTTACATTTACATACTTTAAATTACTAATTTTTCTTTTCAAGATATTTAGTTGAACCTCTTTGCTGCTGAAGATCATCAGGTTAGGGAAGAGGAAGAGACAGTAAATGACCTAATAAAGGATTAAGCCTTGAGACTTTTGAATTTTCTTCTACCATGCAGAGACTTCAAATTAAGCCTACTGAATGATTGGCAATGCATATTTTATCAGAATGTGTTATTCCACTCTGAGTGTAGTTTCTTTGTCAGAAGGACCTGGCTCCCAACTAACTAGGCTGAACTAATTGTATTTCTGGTTCATTTAGTGTGTTTTCTTCTTCCTCCTCATCCTCTTCCTCCTTTTCCTCCTCCAAAACAAAACCAAAAAAAAAGCCCCTCAAATTTACATTTGGAGGTCATTTTAGATAGTTTTAAAGAAATAGTCCAAAATAGCAATCTGCTATTTCTGGAATGGTTTTGTTACAACAATTCTCTGAGTCTAATCATAAAGTTTTGTTTGAGTCTGTTTCAAAACATGTCATAGACCTTCCTATATTCATTCATCCAAATGGCTGCAGTTCAATCTTGGCAACATCTTCCATTGCTTTCTTTTTTTCTTGGAATCTTGGATGTTCATGAAGGTCTTGTGATAGTCTTTCACCTGCTAACTATGAGACCTCTGTGGTCTGATCAAAAAAGAAGGCTGTGACTCTAATATACAATGTCTTAGTTCACATAACCGTAAATGAGCAATAAATTAACTTTCAGCAGTAATGCAGGTTTTCTTTTTTTTCCCATTGTTATGCTGGCATGATTAACAGAGGATTCTGCAATGCATCCTGCATCGAGATGTTAATGCCACCTGAGGGCAGTCTCTGTAAGCACAGCACCTGAGAGCGGTACTGTCACGGGTCTCACAAAATGATTTGCTGCTCTTGAGAAATTAGACTTCTGAAAAAGACATATTTAGGAAGCGCCAATTTTAGGAGAACCTGTTATTTAAAATCCAACATTTAACACAACCTCATTATTAAAGTAAACTGCACTGTGGTCTCATGAGAGATGACACTGAGGGAAAAATTTGTATAGAGAGAACATGAACTGGAATAACCTGAATACTTTCAAGGTTAATATCATAGTCAGGTGTAACAGCCACAGCTAAATATGAACAGTATAGTTATGTCAAAAATATAGCACTGATAAAGGAGTGAACTTCATTAATTGTTCATAACCATTGATCATCTAGAGTTAAAACTTTCATTCCATGTACTAGCATGTAATTTTATTATGTTACATTTTCTTTGCACCATTCATACTAACTGTATACACTGCCGCATTGCCATTTGTCATTAGTGTCTATTACAACCTAGTTTACTTTTTCTACTACATTGCTTTTCATTAGGAATGCAATGAAGAAGGAGCCTGAGGGAATCACATAATTTTAGAATTTGTTACTTACTTGCGATATGGAGGAAGAACATATGCTTTATCCTTAAAGCAAGCATTAACAACTTTGAGTAGTGCTTACCTATAAGCTTCCTGCTCTTAAAGGTGGAATTGGAAATCAACTAACCCCTGCTTAGTGGGAAGAAGAAGCCATACTAATTCTGAAAGTAGAATCTGCTTTAAAAGAGGGACATTCTTAAAATGCATGTTTGGCAATTTTGATTTTTAAATTTCTGTTAATTACCAGGTTTTTTCATGTGTTACATTTTGTTTTGAAAATGTCTTGATGCATTCTTTACTATAAATGGTTGTTCATTTGCTTTTAGCTAATAGAGAGGATATGAGTCAAAAGCTGCACCCTATTGATAGTGATATTGGCAGTAGCAATACAAATGTTCCTGACCTCATGGATGAATTTATAGCTGAGAGACTCCGCAGTGGTAATGCGCTGGTAAGCCTTTAAACTTGCTACATTTCAATACTTAAGTCTCCATATATATGTGAACTTGTCAATGACATGATAAATCAGTTCACTAAAAGTATTTCTCTGGCTTTTATGAATGAGAATTAAGATTATTGCCTAATTATTCCTTGCCTTTGGCACAGATTCTTGCCATCTTATACCATTTGTATTTTCATATCTATTAAATCTTCATCATGGAAACAATGCAAAAGTTTCTGTCAGGTGAATAGTGTCTGTGAATTAAACAGCATTAATTGCTGTTAATTTGCACCTGCAAAGATACCTGTACATAGACACTTTCAGAATATTAGTTTAAATGTAAATTTGTCCTCATCATGGTGTGTAATTGAGTACCGTGCTGTAGTACAGTACTGTTCGCTATAGGTATAGTCAATGCAACAGACTACAAAACTACTCAAATATATTTTTTTTCCTTTATTTTTTTTTTAAATTTCACTTCCAAGTGTTGAATAATTTCTTGTAAATACTGCTCTGCTAAACGAATCAACTTTCCATTTGCATTCTTCCCACACTTTTCCAAAAGTGTCATGTTGTTTGGAATGGCATTCATAATAAGAAATTTTAATCCATTTTAAATTAATAATTTTTGGTTACTGTTGAATGCTTGCAGAAGGAGACAACTGATTTAAAGAGATAAGTGCTGATTGAGTAGTAACAAAAGGGAAAATACTAAAAAAAAGTTGCAAATTAAGAACAGAATGGGTAACAATTTAAAGATGATGTTTCAAAATAGTTTGGTTCCTTTTTCTTAAAAGTTTGCAAGGTCATTTGAAGATATGCTCTCATAAGACATACTCCTTTTCTTACTCCGTAAGAAAATTGTCAGTAAGGAATTGATCATAAGGGACAGAAGAAGGTTCTTCGAAGTTATTTTAAAAATTGTTTATTTATCATCACCTTTTATAAATGGCAAGAGAGGATCTATAGCATTTGTCCATATGTATTCTTTTTTTTCTCTTTTGTATTGAACTCATGTTTATGGAACTTGATTGTTGGCACAAAGTATTCTTGTTAGTAAGTCTTGAGTTGCACAACAAAATGCTAACTTGTAGTCTATGAAAGAGGTTCACTTAGTCTGAAAATGAATGAAACAGAAATCATCACCACTGGTTCCAGAAGAGAGGAAGGAAGGGATTTCCTCTTTGTTTTGAGAATTTATACTTTCCTAGGTAGCAGAAAAGAGCTGAGATAAGTTTGAGTAAATACTCTGAAACTACCACTCATTTTTGTAAATAGCACATAGCAACAGACATGCCTTCTTAAAACAGTACCAAGTTTGTACAAGTACAGTTACTAAGCTTAGTTTTAGATTGCTATATCTATTGAATGCTAAAACCATATCATGAAAAGCTTATTAGACTGAGCTAACCTAAAATTAGTAGTAGAGTAGTAGAAGAATGCAGAACTGACTGGGCCTAGTGTAAAAGGAAGGCATCTTTAGTCTCATAATGCATACAAATTTCAAGCCATTTCAGAAAATGGCTTTTGTACTTTGATATCTCTTCGCTCTTAAGCAAACAATGCTATCTGTGGAAAAAAAATGCCTTGAAGAAAGACTTCAAAAAGACCACCACCTTACTTGGACATGAGCAAATCTGCATGCCTTACTTCTGTTATTTGTGGTCTTCTGTGTTCCAAACCAGTACTGAAGTGGTGTTTTAATCATAAGAAGATTAATGTATGAATTAGGAAATTAATTTGCTGCTTCTATAAATGAAGTTCTTGATTATAGTATGGTGGCCTATAGGCCATTGTGTCTGAAGCCAAGGTTAACAACTTCTCTTCAGTTATTTAGATATAATATACTTCTAAACTATTTCTCTCTCACACATCTTACCTATCATGTGGGCCATGCTACTCTGAATGCTAGCCTTTTACGATATGTGTCCCAAAATCCACTGTGCAAATAAAATTTATATTTATGAAATTCTGTGACATCATGGTTCTTCATTTGGGGGTTTGGAAAGTCTTGGTATTTAGAATGATGGCAATTTCTGGTTTAGGTACATAAGAACTGATTGTTACATTCTGACTTCAGCAAATGTGGAATTGCTTTTTCCATTTTATGTAAATAAGCCATCCAAGATTGTAAGATAATTTATGTATCTTCAATGTTCAGAATGTGACAAGAAGAGGAAGCAGCCCTGGCAGCCTGGAGGTTCCTAAAGACCTTCCTGATATATTGAACAAGCAGAACCAAATGCGTCCTGTAGATGACCCAGGCGTGCCTTCCGAGTGGACGTCCCCTGCCAGCGCGGGCAGCAGTGACCTCGTCAGCTCAGACAGCCACTCTGATTCCTTCAGCGCCTTCCAGTATGAGAGCCGCAAATTTGAAAGCAAGTATATCTTTCCAAAAGTAATAGCATTTTTGATTGATGTATTGCAGATTTCCTTTCTTTTGTTTGTTATTTTTTCCCCCCCGGATAAAGTTGTATGCCAGCAGTTTTCTGTAGAGAGAGATTACTTTGATTTTCCACTGAAATCATTAGCAAGTTAATAGGGCAAGAAAAGTTCGTACAAGAGGCAACTGTTTTTTAGTATACCAAAACTAAAGAGCACTGGAATACTACTTTGCAAAGAGGGGAACATAACTGAACAGAAGTTAGAAAGCAATATTGTCTCCTCTGTGGAGCGTATCCATCTGTTTTGCACAAAATATAAAAATTAAAGCATATTTATTTTGGAAATTATTTAAATTCTTTTGAAAGTTATTAGGTAAAGCCTAAAGAAAGGCTTCTGGTATTTTTACAGTTGTCTTTGTGTAACTATAGATAAATCAAGATACTAAGGGTAATATCATAGTAAAATTAGTATGCTTTGTTAAAATTAGTGTGCTTTGTTTAATAACAATGCTTTTCATTAATTTTATTTATCCATTCCCACCCGTGTTTAGCAGAAGGGATCATCATGGTTGCTTGAAACGATGACATGTGTTATATAAGATAAAAATAATATTTGTATAGTAGAATTTTTGGAAGAAATTACAATTTTTATATGTGTCTCCATTATGCAAATAAGTCATGGCGTTTGAACCTACATTTCAGCCTGACATGTTTTTCATTAGTGTTGAGGATGACATTTATTAGAGTATTATTTGCTGAAATATTTTTAGTTTGAAACTAGTGCTTTTACAACAAACTTGAATATTTCTTCCAGCTTGTAAGTTTTACAGATAAATTCCTTAATGTATGATTCCATTATTTTTGCATTATTCAGATGTAGGTGCACTTAGAGCAACTAAGCAGAACACAGACATGCAACAAGAATGTCTTCTGCAGATATCAGGTCATGGATTTGTGACAGGAAAAAGAATATTCATAGTAGTCAATACTTTCTGCTGTTGCACTTTACTTAAATTTTGCAACAGTGTTAGTAGCATAGAAGATGCACATTCAAGGTTTCTGTTTAGTTTGGAGGTCCTGGGTCTCTGGGGTTTTTTTGTATTAGTGGTATTTTTATGTTGTAAGTTAATACAATGCTGTTGTCATACAGATTTCAGCTTTGGCACTGAGGCAGGGACGCCAGCTTCTACTGACATTGATGCAATTTCAGGACAGCAACAAAGCGCTGAGGAACAAGAAGTGGCCAGTCTAACTACGCTCCACATAGATTCAGAAACAAGTAGTCTCAATCAGCAACCATTGTCTGCTGAAGCTGCTACTGTTACTGGTAAAGTAGATTAAAAAAAAAAAAGCATTTATTTTAGAAATTTTTCACCCGTCCTGAAGAATGCAACTTTAAGCTTCTGCCAAGAATTTAAATTCTATTTAAGATGATTCTTTTGTTTCAATTATTTTTTGATTGCTATTGAAAAGTAATATGTGAAACAATGTACGTGGAAAACCTTTGTCTGACTTAGTTACCCATCTGAATCTATTTTAAACACTTCATGAGAAAAGCTATACAATTATCAAGGAGAAACTCTTACCACATAACGTATGCTAGATCTCTGACAAGTGTCCTTCTATTACTGATAGTTAAATAATTAATTTTCATGAAATGTTTTTGCTTTGGAAGGTTTTCACAGTGCTTGTTCAAACCAGTGTATCACACTGAAGTATCTTGGGATTCCTCTATATGCATCCATCTTAATAGCTCTTCATATTGTCTGTTGTGTAACTGAGAGTTTTGACTATGCAAAATGTTAGTTATTCGGCCATGTAACATCACTTTCTATATGTATGACTGTAAAGTGATGCAGTTAACCAAAACTTAACAGGCTCCTGTCTGAAAGAGTGAGAATACGTCTCCATGAGGATGGTCTCTTCTGAAAGAATGGTCTCTTGCCATTTTTATACATGAGAAGTAAAGATGTCCATAGTCATTTTCATACTTCTTGTTCCATAGCTGTTACACGCTGCCATTCCTGTTGCAACCCTAGTTGGAACAAGTGACAAGTTGCAACAAGTATCTATATTTCTGTGAAAGCTTATACCTACATATTTTGTCTTGTTCTCTGTTAGAAATCAAGTGCTGCATTTTCAGAGATATGGAAAGACATCTTTACTTCCTCTGCCCTAATTTTCACTTTTTAAAAGTGCCCTTCTGCTGCTATTAGCTTTCATGGACATTGCTGTTCAGCTTGGTCCACAATGTTCAATGACTTCTGTTTTCTTCATTTTTCTCTTTGCTGTGTGCTTGTTGAATATCTTTGCTGTAGATCTGTTATTTTTCTGTTTGTATGTTTTTATATGTTAATAATTTAATTTCTGTTTGGTATTTTTGTCCAAGTGTTCTCTATAATTGAATTGATAAGATTGCAATTAGTGACCAAGTTGTCCACTGAGAGATTGCTTGAACCATTGTTTTAGAGAGGCAGTTCTTGTGTGTCACATGCATTTAGCTGGGTTTCCCGAAGAAACAATACTTGTGCAATTGTTTCATCTGTCTCTGACTGTTCCATGCACCAAACAATATTGGAGCCTATTGTCTAATTTTTGCTGAATTGACATATAAGAAAACAGAAGGATTTTATTTTCTTTGATGTTTTATGAAAGATAGGCAGCTATGTAGTGAAAATTGCATGTATGCAGACTCTCATGATGGAAGCTGCAATGTGAACTTCGCTATATTAGATGCCAGCAAATCAGTGCAGAAACTCGGCCTCAAAACACACTCATAATAAACAAGTTTTCAGTGGTTCTGCTGATCAGAAAACTTCTCTTTCTAAATCTGAAGTGTTTTGGGTGGATAATTTCTTTTTGGTATTTGGGCATCACATCATATACTAAGTAAATGATAAAGGTGGCTATTGACTGCTATTTACTAGTCCTAGAGCAAATTGTGCCCATGGGAGTCTCAGTCAAAGTCAGATCCACATATGCTGGAGTATCTTTTAATGACAGACTCCTGTAGTTCTGCAAATTTTCTGTAATTGTTTCTGTCCATTCTCTTCCATCATACAAGATCTGTTTCCATCCTCCCTCTGCTCCCTGCCTTCCCTGTCTGCTCTTTCTTTCCATCTCATTCACTTTCTTTCCCTCTCTATCCCGCTCTCTCTCAATTTCTGTCTTCCCCATCACTCTTTCTTGCTCCTTTTTCTGAATTACTTTCATCTGTCCCCAACTAATGAGCAGAATGGAAATGAAGTAAGAAAATACTTCCTTGAACATCTTTGAAGGGTGTATTTTACTTTATCTCTGTAAATGTGTGGAAAACTAGTGGTCAATAGCAAGCGAGGATCCTTCCTAGTTGCATGAAACAATAGTCTGTGTGTGAAGCAGTAGTGTCCCTCTGTCCTGCATAGAGGTGTTGATTTAAATTGATAGTAAAAGCTTCATTGTCTTAGCCATTTAAAGGAGATAGACCTTTGCAGTTTAACAACATAATAAAGATTGTTTACTGCAATTTCTATTCTGATAACAGTGATAACATTTTCTACCAAATTATTTTAAACAATTTGTTCTCTTTATAAGCAAGAACACTTCTCTCAAATGAGAAATGTTCTTTAATTATTCTCACAATAATTTGGGAAAATTACTATTTAATAGACTTGCTTTTCAATTGCTGTCCCTAAAGTTCACTTTATCACTAATACTGAACTTTACACATATTTCTGTGTCCCTGTTACATTCATCTAAGAATTAAAATGACTAGAAATTCTTCTGTTTTAATATGTGCAGATGTGTAGAAAAGTCTGTGATGAATATTTGTTCTCTTTTTGTCTGCTGTGTGACTGTTCCAGCTAAACTCAGCTATTTATATGGATCTTTAGACAAATTCAGGATGTGAAACATGAGATGGTACAGAAGAAAAATACAACTACTTATTCCCTCTCCACAAATCACGCAGTAGAGACCACACAATTACCTAGAAAGGTTGATCAGAGACTGTCACAGAAAAATGCCTTTGTAGCGCTGTCATTCAGACACTTCTGATTTCCTGTTTTAAAGGAAATAACACACCTCTAACTATACAGAAGTTTCCCGTCATATGGATTTTCTCAGCTCAATCAGTAGAAAAACACCAAAGGTTCAGTTACTGGTTTGAGTTTTTATTTATAAATCAACCAATAATCCTGGAAACGTATTTGTTCCAGGAAAATTTTTGCTTAAGCATTTTGCTAGAGAGAAATTCAGGTGAGGGAATGTGATGAGAAGTTTGACTGGTTCAAAACACTGAAAGTGCTGCAAAACAAACACATTTAGAATTATTTGGACCTAAAATAGAGGTGTGCTAGTCTGATTTTGATGTTCATCTTTCAGCTTTTCTGCATGTACTTCATTTTCTTTCGGAACACCACTCACAGGGAGATCTGCTTGCTGTTATATATCTTTCCTTGGCCCAATTTGATACGTAAAAGCAGCTCAGTTTTCTGTTAATGCTGTATTTAGACAACATTTCAATAACTCAAGAAAACAGAAAAGACTTTTAAGGTAACTGTTAAAAATTACATTTGCAGGCTCTGAAAGTGCTTCTCCAATCCAATCTGCTCTTGGATCCCGATCACAGACACCCTCTCCTGCCACTCTTCATGCAGATCATATTGAGCAGAAGGATCTGCAGCTGGATGAGAAGCTCCACCACTCTGTTTTACAGACGCCAGATGACCTAGGCAATATCTGGAATAGAAAATACAAACCTGTTCTTTCTTTCTTTCTTTCTAATACAATGTAGTGAATTAGCTAGTATCACATGAGTTGTAAACAACCCTGTAAAAGGCTATTTCAACCTGCGCTTCAAAAAAAATTTAATTATAGTGATTACTTTTAAAAGCAAACAAAAACCTTTTGCATTTTAACCTGCATTTCATTGGAATTTTAAGCAGTGGACTAATAGTCCACATATTCATATTTGTTCTTTTAGTTGCTTAGAATTGTGGCAGCTTAATCTAGCATGTGGTCCCGCCATGGACTGTTTTATCACTGATATACAAATAATAAGACGTAATTTTAGTAACCTTATAATTTCTTCTTGCAAGTTTGCTTCACTTCCCTTTCATATTTAAACCAGTTTGTAATTAAGTCAACTATCTTAGCTATTGAATTGTAAGATACATTTTATTTGTAAATACGATGTGAACATTTCTCCCGCATTTGGTCTCATGGAAACAAAATGTCTGCTATGTGTTTCAGACCCTATTTCTCAATTAGCCTACTGACGGACAGAAAGATCATTTTGCTTTGTACTTTAAAATCTACAGCCTAGAAACCAATAGTCTCTACCACTGTGGCTCAGAAGTTCAAAAGAAGAGGCTATGTGATTAGGCTGAATTCAGATTTAATTTTGATTTGGTATGCCTGTGGGAGCTATGAGATTTTTCAGAAGATCTCAGCAAATTTTCCACCTGAGAAGGCAGAAAGAAGATTCCGAATGCCTGCTGCTCTCAAACTGGCTCATTATCCAGTTTTTTGTGGCTGTTTAGGTAGTTAAGTGTGACCTGAGTAGAGTTGAGCCATCATAATCTACTGAAGGTTTCTTTATATGGACAGTCTAGGTAAATCATCTTCCACCTAAGAAAGAATGTTTATTTGTATAGCGCTGATTTGTGGAAAGAACTAGGTGGGTGTTAGGACGGTGGTGCTAAGTTACTGAATGTTGCCTTTCCACTCGTACAAATTTACTGTTTAAAGGACAATAGCTAGAGGCAAGTTTAGTTACACTTTTCTCTTTGACTTGCAATAACATGCTCTCCTGGTAGATTCTAAGAAATATAATCTTTATTAGGAAAAATGTAAAGTTGAAAGATAATTTTACTTGAAAGCAGCCAGGTGGAGTTCTGGAGATTCACTGACTTCAAAGAATGTAAGAAAATACTTACTAAAGGAGTAGCCTTACTAGGTCCATCAGGTCTGTGTTAGAGCCCCAGCAGTGTCCTTAAATGTTATTTAATGAAAGAATATAAGAAATGGGACAATTCTTCCTCTACAGAGTTTATAATAGGCAAAGCTTCACATATACAGTGTTGAGGTAGCTGAATGGATAAAAAATAGCTTATTCTGAAAGCCCAGTCATTCACTTTTAAGAAGACTGTGTATTTACTAGTTGTATCAGAATTTTTCCTTTTCTGGCAAGGTAGGTCTCACTATACTTTTTTTCTTGTGTTACAGAAACTAGTGAATTCCCCTCAGAATGTTGCAGTGTGATGGCTGGGGGAACACTTACAGGATGGCATGCAGATGTGGCTACCGTGATGTGGAGGAGGATGCTAGGAATTCTGGGAGATGTCAACAGCATCATGGATCCAGAGATTCATGCCCAGGTTTTTGATTATCTGTGTGAACTGTGGCAGAATCTGGCCAAGGTAAAAGAACTGGACCTTTTCTCCAACCTGACCTGTTTGGGCAAAATCTTCAAAACCATCTTATATACACCGCCTTATATATTTCCCTTAAATAATTCTCTTTCTGTTTTGTTTTTAATAATCGCAGATAAGGGACAATCTTGGTATTTCAACAGATAACCTAACTTCGCCGTCTCCCCCAGTTTTAATTCCTCCACTGAGAATTCTAACACCATGGCTCTTCAAGGTAAATTTGAGCACTAAACTGTGAAACAGAAATAAAAGTTAACGTAAGGGTAGAAGAGTGTTTAATGTAATTTTTTCATTTATGAATAATAAATATTGTTCTAAAACTGTAGGCAACAATGCTGACTGATAAATACAAACAAGGAAAGCTACATGCTTATAAGCTTATTTGTAAGACAATGAAACGAAGACAAGATGTTTCTCCAAACAGGGATTTTTTAACTCATTTCTACAATATCATGCACTGTGGACTTCTTCATGTTGATCAAGTAAGTTACTTAGGAAATTCAAGATAATATAAATGTTATGACTGAAAATGAAATTCTCTTCTCAAAAATATTCAATGTTTTTTCATCTGAGTAATTTAACTTTGTTTTTGAAATTAGTGCTGTGACATACTTTTTGTAAAACGAAAATTTTGATAAATGATCCTCATGTTCTTGGTTGTAGTCAGAAATGCTTGTTTTGTAGTCCGTTTCAAGATAAGGGCAGAAAAGGTACTCTCTCATTTTTTATTGATTGTATGTTACAGATTGAAGTATGCAAGAAAGAGAAGGAAACAGATCTCTAAAGTCTACTGTTCTTCTTACTTGCTCCCTGATGCAACAGTTTAGCTAGTAAATTGTGCTCACTACATTGGAGGACTTTGTTTCTACAGCAAGTATAGGAACCAGCAAATTGAGATGTACTGAGCTTATCTAATCAGTGGGAGTAGATCTTTTTCATAGGTTTTGATATTAAGAAGTCTGAAAATATTGTATGGCCTAAATACTTTTTTAAAGGTTTGCAGAAGTGTAAAAAAGTTGGGTTTGTGAACTTTTTTGAGGAATGATTATAGGCATGGGTAGATCAAAGGTTCAAACAACCTAGTTTTCTTTAACTGAGAAGAATAAAATTCATTCAGAATTATTCCGCAGATGACTATCGGTAGGACAGATCTCCAATTTCTGTCCTCTAACAACCATTAATGCTGCTTTTCTTGCTGGATTGAAGATCCTCCTATGATGTACTGCAATTTAATTGGATATTGCTACTAATTGAGAATTATTCAAATGAGAAAAGGGGAGGGGGTGCCTATCTGTACACTTGAGATGTTTTTTTACAATTAAAGCATTATACTTTTTCAAGTACTTTGAAAAAATTGCACCATGTACAATGATTTTGTAGAGAAAGAGCCTCACCAAGTCTACAAGAACATAATATGCTGTGCTGATTAACTGCATACCAGAAATTTTACAAAACACTTTATTGTCATTCTTTAAATTTGGGTCCCTTATGGGTATATGGAAGACACTAATACCTTTTCTAAAGTTATAGTCAGACAATACTTGCTGCAGAGGATTAAGTTGTCTAATAGCTGGTTATCTTACTACATCTCTTCTGTACCTATTCAAATGAATGGTTAATCAGCTACAGAACTCTTAAAAGCTGACTGTAAATTATTACGTGAACTATTGTCCAAGCTTAAATTGTTCTGTAAAGTATACCAAGTTTACTTACATTAATATGAGCATACTTAAGGAATTTATCTTTTTGTGCTACTCTTCTTTCACTAATGAGTGTCTTACTGGCCACAATGAGTTTTCTTTCTCATAATTTTATTTTCTACCTTTGAAAAATACCTGCCTTTTTTCATTCATTTTTCACCTTGATTTGTGTTGATACTCTTCCTTTTTTCCCTTTTCCTTCTGCGAGGATATTGTCAATACAATCATCAAGCACTGCTCTCCTCAGTTCTTTTCACTTGGTTTACCTGGTGCTACCATGCTTATTATGGATTTCATTGTAGCAGCAGGAAGAGTGGCTGCTTCTTCTTTCCTCAATGTAAGTATTTATCAGTTAATTCTCATTTATGGGTGAGGAAGGATTTGAGAGAATACTGAGCAGTGTATTTTTCCTTGACTTGGGTGTTCAATTGATCCCAGAATTCATTACAGTTGTTATCAAATACAGATAATGTTAGTGATTTATTCTAGAGCACTATACCTCCCTCTCCAGAAAATAAATGAAGAATGCAAAAATTACTGTTGAAGCAGAGAATCTTATTTTGGAGTTACAAAAATTGTGACTGCCGTTTTTCTGTGCTTGAAGATGTTTTAAAGTAAATGTCCATTTCAGCTGTGATTTCATTAAAACAATAGTTACTCCTCCATATCTCTGCTATGGAATGATTTTTATGATCAGGCTTGAGAACTCAAAAGTGCTAGTGTTTGCACTGTTTGGATTTTTTTTCACACTTCTGATTTTGTTCCTCAGGCAAGTTCAGCCATATATAGTAATACTCATGTGATTATCTAGATGGCGTTGGCCGTGCGTATTGTACTCTCTCAAATCCCCCATAGGTTTCTCCAACTGTCTGTGAATTTTGACTGTTTCTCTCATCAATCTCTCTCTAGCCAGTTATGAAATCTAGCCTCCTTCAAGGTACTATCTGAAGCCTCTTGTCAGCTTCTTACACTGTGTCAGCAATGCCTCATGTCACATTTAGTAGTTTTCCACATCCTGGTCAATTAGCTGAACCCAAGGCCTGAGCCCAGTTAGCAGCTCAAGTCTGCAGTCCTAACAATTCTTCTGCCTCCTTTTGACTGTCTTGGAAAATGGGAGCTGGGCTGTGTATGAGTAACAGTCCAAGGAGCTGTGGTCTCTGTTTACTCAGCTCTGCAAGGGCTCAGAATTTCCAGGAGAAAGGAAATAGCTGTATACAATTTCAGCCATCGTTCTCTTTTAAGGCTGCTAGAAATGTCAGCTTTCTGATTGTAATAAGAATATATATTTCTCCCCACTTTTTTTTTTCAGGCGCCAAGAGTTGAAGCACAGGTTCTTTTAGGATCTCTAGTCTGTTTTCCCAATTTATATCGTGAACTACCGGCTCTTCACCCAAATATTCCTGATATTGCTGTATCTCAGTTTACAGATGTTAAGGTAGGAATTTTAAGAATATTTAGCTAGTATTCTGTTACCAAATATATGTTTAATGTTGTGCTTTTGCAGAAAATGCTAAGATTTTAAGATCCTAAAGTTTTCAAAAGTAGTTTCAAATAGATCATAAGACTCAAGATCTCATAAAGTCTTGTCAAACTTTGTACTTCTAAACATACATTATCATTGCTATTAACATAATAATAAAGTGTTTCCTTGTGTTTGTAGAAGGAAATGGTACATTATCTCACCCTTTCAAGCCTCCTCTGACTAGGGCTATTTGCAGGTATCACAGATTTAGTTATCTGAGACAAGAAGATTGAGAGGGTTAAGATTCATTATTTAATTTATTAAGACTTCTTTTTAATTTCAAAACTGGTGAAATCTGCCTGTGTTCCTAGGGGCTTTAGAAAATTTCTCTACAGCAGTGTGTTCTTTCTTCAAAAGGCAGGTATTAATGGAATCATTACCTTGTCTATCATAATACCGAGTTAGGTAGTGTGACAGTATATGAGACTGCGCAGAGCTTAGTCTGTGTGTCTAAGAAAGGCTTCCCTTAAGCTTTCCAAGCTATTTCAATTTAGGGAGTAATGATTACCTGAGAGCTGTTATATACCTTGCTCCCCTTTGGAGACTTATTTTGAGTTCATTCTTCTTCATTTCTATTGTAGAATGGCTGTTTACTTGAATTATATTAAGGGCAGCCTACAGCTTTGGGGACATTTCACTGTAGTTCAGTCAAAATTCTTCCTGACAGCGTTCTTAAGGCACTGTAGGCACTTACTCTGCAACTAGCTGAAAATACTTTTTAAATCTATTAATTTTTTAAATGCTTGTTTAAACCTCAAAGTAAAAGATTCTTTCTGTCATACCCTTCAGCATTACTCAAGTTAGCTTCAGGGAGTCCTTTACTGTTTCTTTTTTTACCCTTGATATTTTATGGAAATGTTTTGACAAGAATTGAATAAATGGCTCATCAGCAGAAATTAGGACAGTAACATGTAGGATATTCTTGAGGTGGCACAGTAGTGAGTATCTGAGACAAGCTAGATATTTGGAGTAGTGGTAAGCAAACAATTCATCTGACCGCAGTATAGAGACTCAGCCAAGCAATATGCCTATGTGCACTATAATAATATTTTGATGCCTTCTGTCATAGAGTAATGTGTAATTCAGCAAGTATTTCCTCTTCAATTTAGGAACTCATAATTAAAACTGTGTTAAGTTCAGCAAGAGAGGAGCCATCTGGTCCTGCACGGTAGGTCATACAAAAAGAACTTATTTTCTTTATTAGAGTATTTTGAGGTGAATATATTAGAGAGCTTAAAGTAAAAGTTTGTTGCATTTTATTAATGGTTTTCTTCACCACTGTCAAAACTGTGGTCCATGATGTGAATTTGAAATTGTTTGTAATAGAGATATTAAATGAACAAACTGGGCTGGTCTAGTCCGTATTCTTTCTATGATAATGGCTGATAGGAAAGGGTGTAAATAAAGGTAAGAGAATAAGCCTTCCCAGCCTACCCTGGTGTTCAGCTCTGGAATTTTCTGGACTAGAGAGGCTTTTTTTACTTTGATTAGGACAAAATTATTTATGATGGAGAGGTAGTTATTTTTAATTAGATCACATGATTTAAATTGAAAATCAGAAACAGTCCAGTGTACATGAGTCCTTCTTTATGGTATGGACAAGAAGCAGAAAAAACTGAGCTAAGCATTAAACTAGGAATGGTTGCTCTGATGCTTAAACCTGAGCATCTTCATCAAGTAAACGACTTCAGAGAGGATAGTTACCAGTTTTCTCTTCTGTTTCTTAATTTGCTTAGGATTTTGTTCCTCTGTACCCATCTTCAGAAGCATTCAGTTACACAGTCATGTGTATGGGATTGGAACGGGAATCTCTAATGCCTACCAAGGGAGAGCGCATTTGTGTGCCTTGTATATTTGGAAAGAGTAAATATATATGTCCAACTAATATATTGTCACTTAAAAATACTAAAACTACATACCTGAGAAACTACAAACCTGGAAACATTAGCTTATTGAACCTTTAAACATTTTGTTGGAAAACCAAGAGCAGTTTTCATCAGCCCACTTACCTCTTTCTTCATTTGAGCTGATAGTGTTTCTCAACAGAGGAAAATAAAGGGAGTACGCTGAGCTCACATTAATTTAATTTTTCATGTTACAAAACTGCTTTCTGAAAAGCGTAACACTCCATTTTGCAGTTTTTCTTTCAGCAACAATGTACAGTATTGGGTGGTTTTCCACTATAACATACAATTAAGTCTTGTATACATTTTTCCTGTCTGTAAGCATTTTTCTGATTCTGTGTAGCCTTAAAATCCTTTTTCTACAGCACAGGTTTCATAGCCACTTCTGTTTCTATTCTGGCCTACAGTTTTTCCTTCCCAGATGTAATGCATTGCAGGTCGCATGACCAGCTTTCTTCTTGTTGATTTTGAATTGCTCTCCAATTTTATCCAGGATTTTGAATTCTGAAGTTGTTTCCAAAGTATTTGCAGACTGTGTTCCTGAAGAAAATAACCACTGGCTCAAAGATTGCTTAAACTAGCTGTTTAACATTTCTGAACAAATTTCATCCATCTGCTGATTTGAACACATATATCTAAATACTCTTTATCTTAAGAATTCTTTTCTGTTTCCTCATTTTAAATGAAGAAACAACAAAAGTTGATGTCCTAATCATCATACTGTCTCTAGGATTCATTTACCCCTCCTGTATTTATCCTTGTTTATTGTCCATCTAAAACAAAGGGAATGTCTATGAGAGAGTAACATTCCCTTCTCATCTCTGTGTCTCAGACACTCTAAATATGAGCAACCTCTTGTATTGGGAAGGAGGAAGTTCCCACCCCAATTTTTGCTTTGACTTAAGAGCATATAAAAATTTCCCATATGCTGATTTCAGGTAGTATTTTTAATCAAAACACACATAGAAATGCAGGGGTTCTTGATGTCTTTTGGATTTTTCTGTTACTTTTTCAGATGGATGCTTCCTCTGTCCTTTCCTTGCTTTCACCAGCATACTTTGGATTTCTTGCTCATTTTAAAATAAGTTACAGTGCTATAAGGGTTTTTGTGTAGTTGTTTTGGAAATATTAAAAACATACTTGTTGTTAAATGTATTTAGCAAAACATAATGAATCATAAAAATTACTTATTCCTGTAGAGTGTTTCTCAACAGCTTGTCCTCCAACATTGTTTTACAGATGTGTTGCTCTTTGCAGCCTTGGTATTTGGATCTGTGAGGAACTAGTCCATGAATCACATCATCCTCAGATCAAGGAAGCATTGAACGTGATTTGTGTTTCTTTAAAGGTAAGAAAATTCAATTTTTACCATGTATATTGCCTTTATGTGTAAAGATACTTCGCATTTTCAAAGTCACAATGACAGTTTAGCATCCTTATTTCACAGTCACATTTGCCATCCTTACAAAGGAGAGAGCTCAATTTAATGAGTGGATCTCTGAAATGTCGGAAGTTCTTTACCCTTCTTTAAGTTTGGAGAGAATGGTGTGCCGGGGGATGAGATAATAGATCTTTATTTTAATACATAAAAAAGTTAGAGTGGCACTAGCCACTCTAACTTACCACAGTATTCTCATAACATTCTGTGCATGTTCACTTCTGAGTTGAAGCCATTGAATTATGCAATATTGCTTCTTAGCCCTGGCTAGATATTTAGTGAGAAATGCAGAGTACTTGGACTGTATGCATGGAAGCACCAGAAATGTTTAATTTGCTGTGGCAGAGTCCTTTTCTATGCTTATTCCAGGAACTGCATACTTTTTGCTTTGTTTTCCTTGATGAATTATTTGTTTTCCTACTATTTTCAATCTTTTTGCATTTGTTCTTATATTATAGAATGATTAGAATATTAGTAAAAATATCTTGGTTTTTAGCAGTTTTCAAATTTGTATGCTTGTGAACAATAGCTTCAACTTCGTAAATATTTTCCAGTTTATCTTCAGAACCTTTCTATGTGCTTTTTGTTTGCATCAAAATTCTATGAATAGTCTAGTCTTTCTGTATATACAGAATAATAAAAATCGGAGTGTACACCTGTTACATATGACTTCTGTCGGATATTTGGGATTATTATTTTCTTTTAAGCAAAGGGAATCTGAAAAATATCTTAGCAGATCAGCTGTTCACATTCTGTGAAGCAGGGTTTGAGCCTCTGTATAAGGTAGCTGCTGGGCTTTTAGTATTAGACTCTAAATTGCAATTTCCTGTTTTGCAAAGTCACGTTCATTCTTTGCAGCTCCACTAATACCCTCTTCCAGGGTTTTCCTCTTGGTTTTAATAACGCTTAACTTTTGCATTTTATTAAGTTCCTGTGCAAGTTTGGTATAAGGCAAATGATGTTTTTATCTTGCTGCTTCAATTTATCAATATTTGAACTAATTTTAATCCTGAAACTCACGGTGATTTATGTCTTTTTCTCTGACGCATTTATTAAACCAATTATTTGTATCTCATTTATATTAAACATAAATTACTTTTTGAATGAAAAAACAAAGATCTTTATATTTCTGCTTTGTTTTTTGTTCGCAAAACCATCCAGTGCACGTTGTCTTTTTTCCAGGTCTGAGCAATGGTATACATTCACAATTGAGTTTAATAATGAAATGAAAAGTTCATTAATGTGTCATGGGAGAAATAAATTAGCTCTAATTTGTTACCTAAGCAATCTCCTGGCTACCAAGTAGTCAGAGGTTTGAACTCCCAGAGTGGATTATTTTCTTATTTTCAGGAGAAATGAATGGGTAGGGAGCTATAGGCCTAGTCCAACTTACTGATAAGTTCAATTGAACAAATAGCATTGAATAGAAATGCTAGCAGTTATTACATGTTTATTTTTGAAATACCAGAAGCATATTCAGAGCTGCAGTTCAGCAGCTTGCTTTGGATATAGCTAGTGCTTCTCCCAGCTGTGTGGCAATACCACTCTGTCTACATTAATTTCTGCTGGGGTTTGAGCACAAAGGATCCTAACCAGCCATCCAGACCTATGATTTTATTCTGCTTCTCTCAAAAATGCTGCAGATACATCACAAAATTGTGTTGTACAGACTTAGTTGAATGAGTGCTAAACAGTAGGTTATTTTCAAGTGTGGACAAGGTTAAATTCCTGATTTAACATCCAGAAAGAATGGACCCTTAAAAAGATGAACCTTATGGTAAGACTATCTGTCCAAGAAAAACCCTGAGAATTGGGAAACAGGCAAAGTGCCAGTTCAATAGCATCTTTTTTTCCCCCCATCAAGTAAGTTCTCAAAAATTATGTCCACATTCTACACTACTAAATATAAAAGTGGTGAATTCTTATGCTTTATATCACAGGACATTTTCCAGAGACAAAGAATGGCAGGTGGAATGTTTATGGCATCATACAGGTGTTTCCATGCCACCTCTGAAGGTTCTTATGAAAGTGGTCAGAACCAAATAACTGGCTTGAAGGGGATGAATTGTTTCATTATCTGACACATAGTCAGTGAGGCTGCTTGAGTTCAGGAAAATGTCCTTCCAGAACCCACAGCTCTCATAACTGTCTGTTCTAGGGTGCCTGAGCATTTGTCGTGGTTTAAGCCCAGCTGGAAATTAAGCACCATGCAACCACTCACTCAATCTTCTTTCTTCCTACCCACTGCAGTGCAATGGCAAGGAAAATCAAGGCAAAGCTTGTATTGAGATGACAACAGTTTGATAATCAAAAGCAAAGTAGAACAGTATAATAATGGTAAATTCTAATAATGATAATAAAAAGAGAAAGGAAAAAAAGCCCAAGTGATCCACAATACATCTGCTCACCACCTAATATCCTCTTCCCAATGCAGACTGACCCCTTTTCCAGTTTGCATACTGGGCATGATGTTCTGTGGTGTGGAATATCCCTTTGGTGAGTTCTGGCCATCCCAGCCATGTTCCCACCCAGTTTCTTTCTCTTACCTTCTCATAGGCACAACATGAGACAAGAAAAAAAAAAATCCTTGACTTCTGATAAACAGAACTTAGCAAAAAACAAAACATTAGTGTGTTATCAACACCATTCTCATTCGGAATCCAAAACACAGCACTGCAACAGCTACTGAGAGGAAATTAACTCTACCCTTGAGACAGAATTCTTTTGAAATGTGATACATTGACCATGCTAGGACAGCTTTCTGAAGTGTAGATGAAGGATTTGATCTATTTCAGCCAACCCCCATATTGTTAATCAAAAATTCCTCCCTGATGCTTTTCCCATGACTAAAAAAAAAATTAGGTGTGCAAGATTAGATTTTAAATTTATACATATTCATTATTTTACACACTTTATCCTTCGTATGGAATTTATGTCTCCACTAACTTTTGTGTCTTTATTAAATTAAACTAAAAAAAACCTATCTTCAGCCAGAGGATAAAAAGAGGTTAACTGATTTGTGTAAACCAACCTTAAAATTATTCATTTATTTTCATTTCAGAGCCCCTTTAGAAAAAGAACTATTAAAAATTTAAGAAAGAAATGCTTTTTCTTCTTAAGTAGTGGATAGCCAATTATTAAGTGACTCTGAAAAGTCTCCATGTCTTTTTCTCGGGTAATTTTTTCTTACTTTCAGTCATCTGGATGCTTTGTATTAAGCTACCCCAATTTGTCCACCCCATTTTTCTTCTGCAGTGATTTTGGGGTTTTCCTGCAAGCTTGTATATTTTGAGCAATCGGGATTTGATCTCAAGTTCTGTAATCAAATTGTCGTGCTTTCAGTACTTGCAGGAGTTTTTTTGTGGTTGGGGTTTTTTTTTGTTTCTTTGTTTTTTGGGCTTTTTTGCCCCTCAAGCTTGAGGGTTAGAACCTGTACCCTGCTTACTGTGCTCTTACAAAGTACTTTCACATCATGGGGAGAGGCTTTCTCATGTGGGATAAAAAAGTAATTATATCCTTGTCATAAAGTCTGTGAAGTTTTGGAGATGTGAGATATTTACTGTTTTTAGCTAAAAGCCAACAACATGAAACTGCATCTACTGAGGAACAGGGAAAGTCAGAACAGGAATTAACTACCCATTGTGTAATCCAGTTTCCATCTCCCTGGTTGACTTGCAAGAGCCATTCATAGTCTTTCTTTTTGCTTACATAGATACCACAAATAAAAAATGGTAATTAAAGCTTCATACTCCAGACTTTTCCTTTTGTTTGTACCATTTCTTTTCAAGACTTTAAATGTAAAAATTGATAGCTCTGCTTTGATAAGAAGCACTGACCCAGAACAGAGTCTTCTTCCAGTGTATTTTCAGTTTAAGTTTTTGCCATTCAAAAAATTTATTCTAAAATCTTTATTTTCTCCTCAGGCTTCATTGCCCAGGCATTTAAGCTTTCTTAAAGCTTTGGATTTTGTAAGTTTTGAGAGATGCATCCCTCCCTGGAGGGTTACTAGAACTGGTCTGAGTAAGAAAAAAGCCTATGAAGCCAAGAAATTACATCTAAACCTTCTTACAGCATAATTGCCCTTTTCTGAGTTCAGAAGTAGAGAGCCATCTTGCAGCACATACCTGTGACAGCTTCACTGCTGAATATAGTGAGATGGAAAGAAATAAACTACTTTCTTAATAATACAGGAATTCACTTGTAATATTAACTTTGTCCTTGTCATTTGCTGCACACCTTCATGCTTTAAAGCAAGTGCAGTGAAGGTAGAAAACTCAATTACATGTCTTTCGCATTAACAATTTAGGAAAACACATCCTTGTATTTTAATTTATATGTTTTCCCACTAAGGTGTGTAGAACAGGGTGTACATTCCCCCTAAAACTGGGAATTGTACAAATGTGTTTCCTTCTGCTTTGACCAGCTCAGTAACTGTGGAAGGCATGCTCCAGAGCAGCAACCTTCTCCTGCCTTTAAAAGAAAAGCAGAGTTAAGCACAGAAGCCAAGGTGAATTCATTGCCATTCGAACATGCAGGGCACAGCAGTTGCTGGCAGGTAGCAGAACAGTTCATCTCGTGTTTAGTACTGCAGGCTGCATTTTGGGCATGTGGCTCTTCACCTGCCTTGATTCTCAGCAAAGACCTCTGATTTCAGAATTGGATTCTTGAGAGGCTTTGCAGTGATTCATTAATATTAATAATTGTTAAGGTAACAAGAAATTAGTTCTTTCTTCCTGGCATCATGATATTGTACTAACCAATGTACTAACCAACATCTGAATTTAGTTTGGAGACACCTCTCCCCTTTCTGGTGTGCAACTCATTAGATGTCTGTCCCAAAACTTTGGTGTTAGCTGCTAACATTTGTTTATGAATATAAAATAGTTCCTTTTGAGTTTTGTAAAATTTAATTCTGTTCCTCTGGTAAATAGATACTTAAGTTTTATACTATATGTATAAAACTACCAGTGAAATTTGTGACCACCCTACCACCTAATGTACTTTTATATGAAATCATTTTGTCATTGTTACTGTGCTATCTTTTCTAGTTTCCAAATAAAACAGTAGCCCAAGTTGCCTGCAGTATGCTGAACATGCTGATACATTATGTACATAGACTTCAACTGTATCAAGCTGATTCACCTTTAAGAATTATTCAAGTAAGTAATTTTTTAATTGAAATTTTTAATTATTATTTAATGAAACACTGCAATGTATTACCTTAAAATTAACATCTGAATATTGAGAATTATGTTTTGCAAAACACTGAATTAGTATAAACATAGTCTTATTTAACACTAGCAGTAGGGAATTGCAGCACACTTAACTTCCTGACTCTAGTATTGACATGTAATATGTCTATATTATGCCTGTTTTTCCTCAGAGAAAAAGTGTCATGAGAATGTTGTCAATAAAATACAATTTTGTTTTAATGTTAGATATCTTCAAGCATGTTTATTTAAGTTCAGGGAGTAAGTGATTGCTTAAAATATGGATCTGCAATTGTCTTTTGTATATCCATGAACGAGTTTCAGTATAAAGCAAAAATAATATTTTGAATACACTTCCCATAGCAAGGAGGTAGACTATGGCCTCTGGGAGTCTGAACCACAGAGAAAAGACAGGAGGCTCCCAGGTTCTTTTCATGTGAAAGCTTCTTAAGAGATATAGCGAGCATTTCTGTGCTCCTCTGGAGACATTTTTGATCAAATAAAGACAGGGTTTATTCTAGTAGTTCTAAGAAATAATGTAGCTCAGATGGCACCATACACAAACCAGCACCATGTTTCTTCCTGCATCATACAAGTGTGAGTCACGTTCTTTTCATGCCTGAGTATTTGAGGTAGCTGTGATTTCATTGTCCTTAATGCACCTATGTCAGTCAAACAGAACGTACTCCTTCAGTGTATTCTGAAAACTCAATTAAAAGTGTTTTTATTTAGAAAATATTGTCAAGAAATACTGTACTTGTCTCAAAATAACTGTAATAGAATTTAACAGTGAATCTAGTCTCATGTTAAATTTACCTGCTTAAAAAATATTTTAAGTTAAATATTTAGGTTCTATTTTAAAAGAAATATGGTATACTTCCCCAGATTCTGATAGCAACTATTACACATCTGCTACCAAGTACAGAAGCTTCCTCTTATGAGCAGGACAAGAGGGTAAGTATTTTTCATTTCTGGTACTTTCTGCCTCCGGAAAGCTGTGACTACTGAATTAACTTTGCTGGGGGGCTCATAGGGTCATTTAAATTTGGGCGCATTGGGGCAGTTTGTGGTTGACAGCTCCATCATTCTGGGCTACCATTCCTACAAGGAGCTGGAGTTCATCTGTTGCTCATTTTGGTCTTCAGAGCTCTGTTTTGTCTTCTGTCTCTGTTTGCACGAAGTCAGGGGCTATTGTAGACTACACTCATATACCAAGCTACTCACTTTTCCTCTTGAGAATGCTTTCCATAATTGACCAAGTTTCTGCATGAACTATTGTCAATCATTGTATATCAGATATCATACTAAAAATGTCTTTTCCTATTTTGACAAATGCAGTCCTAATGTGTTTCTTAAAAATCAGTTAAAAAGACTCAGTGCCTTTCATCATTCGGTTTATTATACTTTTGAGGTACAAACTTGGAATGTATTATGTGAAATGAGTAAATTAGATCAATGGATTTTTTTTAAAGACTTCTATTTATCTTGTATAATACTTCAGAGAATCTTGCAGATATTTATCTGAATTGTCTTGTCTTCCACAGCTGAGTTTTAAAAATCAAAAAAAATTATTTGTTCAGTAAGTTATTGATGGTTTGGTGTGAATTTGTGTCTTAATCTAATTCTGTTCTAGGGTCTTTCAAAACATCCCAAGAGGGAGTTGATTCTTTTGCTAACGGAGTAACCTACAATACAGAAAGTAGTTCGATTTCTTTCAGATGATACCTGGTACTGCATAATATTATTGATACATTGTGAAGGACATTATGTGTTACTTATAAAGCACTAAATACAGGCAAATTAGTTCCATTTTGTGTAATTCTTGATTCACTTTACAGTGAAATTTATGTGCAAAATGGTACATCAGCCTTAATTTGGATCTGTGCTATCTGTCATTTTAAAAACAACACCCTACAAATCAATTTTGAAAACAGTGGGTATCCTCTTAAGTATAGTATCTGCTCACAGTCTTACCCTGATGAGAAACTGTTGAATGGATGGCCAGAGTTTTTACTGAATGCTGTAGGTTTTGAAGATACAGTGGTTAACAAGTGGGACCTGCCATTACTGCAGAAGGTTGACTTTCCTGAATTGAAAAAAGAAGGCAAAACAGAGAGATAAAATAAAATTATAATAATGGTGTAGCAGGTGCTGGCTTAATTGATTTGTAATGGAAAGTGTTTTTTCCAGTTGGTGGTTTCTTTACTTCTGTGCTTATTGGATTGGATAATGGCCTTGCCATTGAAGACTTTGCTGCAGCCTCTTCACACTACAGGAGCAGAAAATGATAAGACTGAAAGATCCGTTCTTAATTGTATATATAAGGTACATGTTTCTTTGCTCACTTATTAAGAATTTCTTTGTATGGAGGTAGTGTCAGTTTTCATGGAAATTATGGCAAAAGTTTTCTATAAGCTGACCTCCATTCTACTCCTGAAATATGGAGTGCTGGCTCAGTTCTTGCATGTTTCACTGTAACAACTTGATCTTTGGTATATTTGGAATAGTAGATTTTGTTTTACATTTTGGGTGGTTAACCAAGCCTTTTTTTTTTTTTATCCTAGGGATTGCAGATGCTTGTATTGTAGCTATTGTATTGTATTGCTTGTATTTAATACAAAAGGATGTAACTTTTATATATCAAGCAATTTAATTTAGCAGTAAGCAAAGCAAAAAGCACTAAGTTACAGTTACTGTCTTTAGGAACATAGGAGAACGGGGGTTTTATCCTTTTTGCAAGGGAAGGGGATTAAAACCTCTAGCAGCTTAGACCTAGCATATGTAATTAGAGAAGATAGGAGATCTAAAAATAAAGGTAGCCTAATGATTTTTTTGTAAGTTCTGTTTCTTTATTGTTAAATTCTATTTTGGTGGTAATAATTTTCTTTGCAGACCAAAGTTAGTTTCTGTAAACATTCAGCATCTAAAATTTTCCAACATTTTGTCACACCTGTCTTCTAACAAATTGATTCTTAAAATGCAAATAAAAATAAACTTCATTTCTTATAAAACTATAAAATATAAATTTCAGTAGTTAATATAATGAAATTCTGGTTTTGTTCTAGGTTCTGCATGGATGTGTCTATGGGTCTCAGTGTTTTAGCAACCCAAAATATTTTCCTCTAAGCCTTTCTGATCTGGCATGTATGGATTATGATCCTTTTATGCATTTAGAAAGCTTAAAGGAACCAGAACCGCTGCATTCTCCAGACTCAGAGAGGTCTTCTAAACTTCAGCCAGTCACTGAAGGTTTGTCTAATTGCCTAAATACATTTTCTTTCAAAAAGATTTTGTCTAAGTTTTCAGTATTGAAGTGTTGGTCTGAAGCACAGGTTTTCGGCTATATGAAGACACTAGGTAAGAACCATTAGTATGGAATGAGAAAATGTAATTTTGAGCAATTGCCATTTCATTAACTGAAATAAGTATGTTCTGAACACCACCAAGATCGATATGATATGGATTCTTCCATGCTCTGTGTATCAGCAGAAGTGTTAAGTACCGCAACATGGATAAATGTTGCTTTTCATTTTAGTTTCAGTAAATAATTTTGATTTTTTCTTAATTTTGCTCCTTTTTCTAGGAGTATTTTGGGATTTTGTTCCTGATTGACACTGCAATATTGAATATTTTCCGTGATTTTTTTTAGCCTATCGTAATTTGTTGTTGATCTCTTTTTACACTGCCTAAAACCACAGATTTGTCTAAAAAGAGAAATTTTCTCTCATCTGGTTAGAAGCTTAGGAGACATGGGAATTAACATTTTCTTCACAACTCAAAAATAAAAAAATTAACAATCTAAGCTACAGAGGACTATCATGTATTATGCAGTGTATCTAGTAAATATCAAATGGTTACACAGGGAAGGAAATTGAAAAAGATAAGATTAAGATATGAGCAACTCTGTGTAGTGCTATTCTGCCTCTGTATTAAGTTGTTCCATTTAGGCTTTTTTAAGGGTATTAAGAACCAGATAAATGCAGCAGTTCTTTGTAGCAGCTGTGTGCTAACAGCAGGTGATTTTGTGGTCTGTAGTGACTACGTGCTGTTTTTTATGTAGAGAAAATGGCTAATCATTGTGCCCTTGTGTAAGGCATGCTTCATCATCCTCAAGTACTTTTTTGGCCAAAGAATTCTAAACATAGATCTGTCCCCTAATAAGCTCAGTATTGGATTGAACAAGTCTGATCTGAGAACTACTGGCAGGAGGAGCTGTAATTATTAAATTTACTGAAGAATGAAGCAAGGTACTATAGTTGGCTTTTCGTCAAATGGCTGTGGCCTTATTAGTAAAAAGTAATCATCTGCAGGGTCAGAATGAAAGAGGCTTCGAAGGATTCATTCTCTCCTAATTACAGTCTCACCTATACATATTATGTAAAGCTAATATTTAAAGCATTTGCCAAAATTTACTTCCACTACATGTTCTATTACAGTGTAGTGAATAGTAGTAGCTTTTTATGCCTGGCATCTTTTGTATTCCATAATAATCTGTAATTATGGGTTAGAAGCAAATGCTGTGTGGCTTTTTTAATCTGACAATCTGAAAAGACAACCCTGAATAGATTTCTTTTTAAATGAATACAGTTGCACAAAGCCTTAGCATCAATATCTTCATTTTGCATTTCCAACCATGATCTTTTCTTTTATGATTTCTTGTTAAATTTCTTAATAAAAGTAATTTCAGATGTTCCATTTAGCTCTCCAGATAAATTAAGTTTTGGGGCTCTGGAATTGTAAGTTGGACTGTGAAATTTAATTGGCATACTACAGCATTATAATGCAACCCTGGTTCTGCAACCCTGGCACTTCTAGTCCCCATTGCCAGGCAGAGAATAAAATTGGTGGTGCTTAACCGATTGCACAGCGTCTGTTCTCCCTGGCATTGTTGGAGCAGTGAGAGGAGTAAAACCAGTGGTTAACAACCAGTCTGGGTCTCTGTCAAGACAGAGGGTCAAATACTGCAAGCTAGCAGCACAACAGTATGCCAGTGGGTCAGCTTCTTTTAGTAGAGTAAAAGTGCTATCATAGTATCTTTCATGAAGGAATGGAAATGAGCAGGGCAGAAGTTGTAGGGAATTCAAGGAAGTTCTACAAAGACAGGATAGGAATTGCAAGGTTCTTTCCTTAGGTCACAAGCAAAGCTGAAAGTGCTGAAGTGACCAAATTCTTAAGACAGGGTGCTTTAATGGATGTGATTTATTTACGCTGTTATGCCTCCATTTTTCAAGGTCAGATCCATCACAAGTTTAGTGGATACTTAGCCACAGCATAATGTGGTATGAGACCAGGAAGATACGGGACTTAGTGTGACACAGCTGTGTAGTGGGGACAGGATCTACTGAGTGGAGCAGGCCATGCGACAAACAGCAGGGCAAAGATTTCTTAAATCCTCTGGGAACCGGCATATGTCAATAAAGAAGATTATTATTGGCCTCTTTTTCAGTAACTTTCCAAGTTCTGTCTCTCACAAGGAAGCTCTTAACCTAGGATTATCAGTAAAATTGTCTTTGTTCTCCTTTCTGCAGCTGGTAAAGTGGTAGATTTTAATATGAGATATACAAAGAATAACTTTGAAATTAGGTATTAAGCATATTAAACTGTTAAATTTAAACCAGAATGAACTTTTAGCAGCTCTCAGTAAGGGCATCAGTAGGAAGCTTTTGTTGCGTCATCAGAACTTGCAGACAGCAAGTCTGTGATGCTTTCATACATCTGAAGAATCGCTGGGTTTTTGTCTGCGTGAAGGCTGATGAGCTGTTCCTCTAGTTAGTGTTGGCAACAACCTACTCTGGCTACAGTACAGGCATACAAATGGTGGTGGTGGTGGTGGTTTGACCCTGGCTGGATGCCAGCTGCCCACCAGCACTGCTCCAATATCCTCCTCCTCATCTGGGCAGGGGGATACAACAAAAAGCTTGTGGGTTGAGATAAAGACAAGAAGAGATCACTCACCACTCTGTCATGGGCAGAACAGATTTGACTTAGGGAAATCAGTTGAATTTATTACCAAGCAAATCAGGATGGGATAATGAGAAATAAAATCAAGTCGTCAAAACATCATACCCCTACCCCTCCCTCCTCCTGGGCTTAGCTTCATTGTAAATCTCTACCTCCTCCTTGCCCCCAGTGGTACAGAGGCATGGGGATTGGGGGTCTGCAGTCAGTTCACCACACGTTGTCTCTGCTGCTCCTTCCTCCACAGGGGACGGACAACTCAAGCTCTTCCCCTTCTCCAGCATGGGGCCCTCACACAGGAGACTTGTGCAACACAAATCCTTCCCACGGACTGCAGTTCTTCATGAATGCTCCACTCTAGGTCCCCTTCATGTGGCTCAGTCCTGTAGGCCCAGGCTGCTCCAGCATGGGTCCTCCTCTGGGTCACAAGTCCTCCCAGCAAGCCTACTCCAGCATGGGCTCCTTTCTCCACAGCACCACAGTTCCTGCCAGGAGCCTGGTACAATGTGAGCTTTCCGCAGGATCACAGCTTCCTTTGGGCATCCACCTGCTCCAGCATGCAGTCCCCAGGGGCTGCAGGTGGATCTCTGCTCCACTGTGAACCCCCATGGGCTGCAGGGGCACATCCTGTCTCACCATGGTCTGCACCAGAGGATGCAGGGATTGTCTGCTCTGGTGCCTGGAGCACCTCCTGCCTCTCCTTCACTGACCTTGGTGTCTGCAGAATAGCTGCTTTCACGTATTCTCACTCTGCTCTTCTCTGGCTGAAGTCTTCTTCTGCCCAATAATTTTTTTTCCTTCTTAGCTTTGTTATTCCAGAGGCACTACTTTGGTCACTGATCAGCTCGGCCTTAGTGAGCAGCTGGTCCAGCTTGGAGCTGGCTGACATTTGTCTTCATCAGACACTGGGGAAGCCTCTAGCAGCTCTTCAGAGAAGCCACCCCTGTAACCCCCACACTACCAAAACCTTGCCAAACAAAACCCACTGTTCTAATTAACTGCACCTAACTAGTCAGCTTAGATGTTCACAAGCCAACTTGGACTGCGTAGTGCCACGATCTGCTAACTTACTTCTGATCTTTTCCGTTTCACTTCAGTATTGCAAATATATACGAAGGAGAATATTTTGCAACAAAAATATTTTGAAAGCTGTTCTTCATAGATCACAAATCTGTTAGATAGTTGTGATTGGAAGGTACTAGATTACATGGACCCAGTGGTCTATCGGTTATTGATTTGCTTGATTTTTTTCCCCCATTCCTCAAATTTCTCCTAACATATTTTAAACTCTTTGCATGGATTGATCTTTTTTTTCTAATATTTTTCAGTTTCTAATGAAAAAGTTTTCCCTGCCTGATGTTTAGTCTTAGCTTTTGTTTAAAAGGTAAAAATATAAAGTACTTTTCATTTAAGACTTTGCTCTTTGCCATTTTACTGAAAGGACACAAAATGTGCACTTTAAAAAAATACTTTATACATAGTGCATCCAGATTAACACAGTTTGTGTTCTTTGGGGAATATTCTAGAGATGGCTTCTCTGTTACTGCATGTCTATATAGCTGAAGTTTAAAATTAGAAAGGCGTGAGACTTGCTTAAATTAAGGTAAAATATAGGAAACTAAGCTAAGAGGAGCACTCAGGCTCCCTCTAAACCTAATGAGGGAAAAAGAAATGCTTTTAGAGAGTGATTCATAGAATTGCTTCAATTTGAGATTAATCAGTCTGTACAGGTCATCATTCTTTAGACAGCTAGAAGGATGAGGAGAGTGAAATTCCACCCTCAGTCTTTACTTTTTACATCCACCACGTAACCATAGTTGTTTACAACTGTTCAGCCAAAGTTGAATTGAAGTTAACGGCACATCTTAAGGAAATTCGGGAATCCTTCATTCGTGCCACAGATACAAATTAGTAGTGATGGACCTTCAGCCTTTCCACAAAAGTGGTAATTTCAGGACTGAAAAAAATAAATAGTGTAATGCTTCTAGTAAGTAACCAAATGATCGTGTACACATTTAAATTACATTGCCCAAACCAGAGGCAGTACCATTGTAAAGAAAGCAATGATGTGTTCTCTCAGGAAAACAAGTCAACAAAGCAGTGAGCTGGACTGCCTTAATGTGTAATTATATGGCTTAGTTTGCAGAATTTGTGGCAAAGCTGTGATGGCTTGCATTATTACATATTCTCACTTGCCCTCCAGAAACAAAGAGCATGGTTTAGATACTCGTTTTAAGGTTTTAATGTATTGAATGTCCAGTTATTTCTGATTAAGGAGATGTGCTTCTAGGAATAAATTAAGTGGCAGAATTAATTTAAAATTTTCATAATTTCAAAATGCATTACTGGGCTTGGAATTTTTTATTTCTGAGGAAACCATCACCAAAACCATCACCAGTTTTCTGTGTGGCAAAAATGTTTCAAGTTTGCTTTATTTTATTTCAACATAGCAGGTTGTATTTTACCGTCTGCTTTTCAGTATACTTCTCTTGATACTTCTTATTTAAGTTCTCTGTTATTTTTAGATCAACAGCCCTGTATTCTGAGAGAAGACTCAGATGTAGTGTTCACATTTTATAAAAGAAAGAATGACAGATTTATGATTTTATTTCAAGTGCAAAGTTTTCAGGAAAAGGCTGTATTAGGACTGAGAATGGATTTCCAAATTTAAATTAATTCTTCCCTTCTTCGTATCACTGTCATCTTTCTTTTCCACATTTCCCTTAGGCTCCTAAGGGAGTACATTCACACACAGAGGCACAAAAGGATCATGGTCAGGTTTGAGATCTTTAGGGTTTGCCGCACAATAGTAATAGTAATAACATATACTAGAACGTCCTTATTTCTTCTGGTTTCTCAGCAGAACTTAACAGGGGGCATTTAAGCTTTATAGGGTGGGTCTTCAGGTGTCTGAAAAGCTTGTGTGTCTCTGCTCCTGGGAACCTGAGAAAAGCATTACCTTATTTATCTGTGCAGTGGCTAAATACTTGGTATAAATATCCAGACAAAGATGGGCCACTGCATTGTCCAGGTGCTAGTCAATAATGCGCTGATAAATGATTCTTCAAGCACCCAGATTCTTTTCTCCTTGTTTTGTAGAAAATCTGCTTCCAGTTCCTTCTTATATTTCAGCAGATGGCACTATAACTTAATTTCTTTGTATGCTGCCAATTTCTGGACACTTAATTCAGCGTCATCAAATGTGTTTGTAAATTTTAAACCTCAAGAAGGCTATAGACAATAAAAATATAATCTCTTAATTTGCTTGTATTAATTCTCAAGGCATTAATTAATTAAAATACTTGAGTAGATACGAGTTTTGGAATTGTGTAAATGTTATATTGATTTTGCCAGCTATTAACTGGATGAAATGTTTCCCTATTTTGAATTGCAGTTCAGATGTAGTGCTTCCTAAAGGAATAGAATAGCCAGAATCCCAAACATCTCTTACATGCTATACCCAAGCCTTCTGGGGGGAAAAAAGGCAAATACATACTACCTGTTTATTTTTGCAGTTGCTGAATGCATCCATCTTCAGAAACTGAAGATCTATAATGGCAGTCAGTAACGCATCACAATTTTGCCTTTATTTTTCCCATTAAATCAATTAAGACATCTGAAACTGAAAAAAAATATTGTTTTTTAAACATCAGGTTTGGCAGCTTATGCAAAACCAACATAAAGGGAGATTAATTCCTTTTACCTTACTGCTATGCTCAAGAGGTTACATATTCCCAGTAATGAAGAATGAAAAAGTAATGTCTTTCAGAACATTCTGGTTTGATGGATTTTGGTGAGAAAGAAGATGGGAAGCATTTGCAGCAATTTTCAATGTTCAGTGTAATTTAAAATACATGATGTAATCCTGAGGAGTACAGTTTTTTCTCTATAAATCCCAAATTCAGGGCATCCATGCCCAGTTACAAGAGAGAGGATACAGAAAACAAGTACTTTGCTATTTTGATCTTGTTCCCTCTTCCACCAGTCCTGTTCTGCAGTGTAGTATTTTTGTGTATGGGTTCTTCAGTGGGTCCCGTGAAGCAGTTAGTGGTTCTCTTCCTGAGAGAGTCACTTTGTCCCGCTCATGTACTTCATGTAGAGTGGACTTGATAAAAATAATTCAATAACAGTATAGGGCTGTTATAGGATGTGATATAAACATTATCACAACTTTTGTGAATTTAGATGATGTAATATGCAAGTGGAAGGTATGCAGTTAAGAAGTAGGTGGCAAAAACCATATTGAAATACCAGTGCAACTCACAGGATGAATTCCACATAAGATGGGTACAATTAACTTTTCTTCCTCCCTCCCAAGGTTTTCTAACCTGAAACTTCTTAAGATGCAGTTGTGGCATGAGATTTCATTTTTGAAAATTTTGATAATGTTAGATTATGTTCAATATAGATGGCCTGATCTTTGATTTTGTACTTTAAAATTATCCAGTGCTATTCTCAAGCTAACCTACAGCTATATGCTCCCCAGGGAAATTAAGATGGATTAGACCTTTTGTGCATCTATCTTTGTATTTCTCAGTGTAATGATGTGTATAAATATAAAAATACACTGCAATTGGAATGGATATTTTGCAACACAGGATCTCTACTTCAACAGCAATTCAAGATTTATTTTCACTAGATAAAAAATTGTGTATTTTAGAATAACGGTGCTGATAACAAAGCTATGTCTGTAGACATAGTCATGGCTGTAAAATGATGAAGATGCTTCTTGAAGTGTTTCAGGATTTTTCATGCTATTTATATACGAGACCAATGGTCTTCAAACTACATATTTTTCCGTTACTGAGTTGCATGTATCCTCAGCTTGCAGTGCTCATTCTCTCGGGAAGAGACCAAAAGAAACACATAAATCTCAGTGTTGTTTTTTCTGAACGCTTCTTTTAAAACCTGTGCTCTTTCTCTTGTAGTGAAAACTCACATGCAACAAGGATTAATTTCTGTTGCTGCTCGTACTGTGATAACACATCTAGTCAACCACTTAGGCCACTATCCTATGAGTGGAGGTCCTGCTATGCTGACCAGTCAAGTGTGTGAAAACAATGACAATCCATACAGTGAAAGTCCTGAGCTTTCTCCTGAACTTTTTGAGAACCCAAATCTTCAGTTCTTTGTATTAAACAATACTTCCCTGGTGTCTTGCATACAAATCCAAGCAGAAGATGACATGCCTGGGGGAGGACTGTCTGCTGGACTTGCATCAGCTAATTCAAATGTTAGAATTATAGTGCGTGATCTGTCTGGCAAATACTCATGGGATTCAGCCATTTTGTATGGACCATCATCCTTATGTGGATCTTCACAACAAACATCTTTTGCACTTTCATTATCTCAGCAAGATAAACCAGAAGATGCTCTTTCATCTTTTGAGCATGTGGAGGATGTATCTGCAAGAGATGGAATTACACTCCAAGTTAAAAGGAAATTTAGAGACACTGTACCAACATGGGATACAATTAGGGATGAAGAAGATGCTCTTGATGAGTTACTGCAGTATTTAGGTGTTACAAGCCCTGAATGCTTACAGAGAACTGGTGTTTCTCTCAACATCCCTGCTCCTCAACCAGTCTGCATCTCAGAAAAGCAGGAGAACGATGTCATCAATGCAATTCTGAAACAGCACACAGAAGAGAGAGAGTTTGTTGAAAAGCATTTCAATGATGTAAATATGAGGGCTATGGAGCAGGATGAGCCAACCTCACAAAAGCCACAGTCAGCATTTTACTACTGTAGATTACTTCTCAGTATACTGGGAATGAATTCATGGGATAAAAGGTAAAACAACTCATATTTTAAGAACTTTTTTTAAGGAAGTGTGCTGTTCTTACCTTGATCATAGAGTTTGTTAATGCAAAAATACTCCAGGCCAGCTAACAAAAGAGAGGGGATGTACAGCTAAGGGCTAAATGGCAGCTTTCTTCTGCTTTTCAGCCTGTCATTTAGAGAGACAGAAAGGAGGAATCTGTTGGATTTATTATGATTCATATTCTTTCCTTAGAAAGTGTTTGAAAGCAAATTGAAGGAGTGATGTATTTTCTTTGCATCCCATGTATGTTGCTGCAAAAATCATTACCTTTCAATGTCAGAATAGTACTCAGAAAGTGTCATATTCTCAGCTATTGTGTCGCTGGATAGTGTCCTGCTGCTTTGTCTGCTAAAAGTATGCTTGCATGCAGCCTCAAAGCCTTGCATGTGTATTAGCTAATGAGAAAGATGTGTCCCCTACTATTTATTTCAACATTGGCTGTGCTTGAGTACTGTTTGAATATTGTTCAATTCTCCTGGGAACAACAGGAGAGAAGCCATGTTCAATTACAGAAGTAATGTCTCTTTACGTTATTGTTTTTGTGTGGGTGTAGTTAAGTGCATGTCTGCATATGCATGGGGGTATGTACAAATTTAGCATCCTAGAATTGATGGGTCTTTCTGAAATTTTCTTCTGCCATTGCTTTCAAATTCCATATTAGAATCATTGATGTATTTTCTGACTATGAAGGGAAATGGATATTTGGTAAAACAAAAATAGTCTGTGTCACTGAGGTATCACTGGAATCAGACAAAATGTTGGTGTTACAACCCTTCTTATTTGCGTCTTTAATTCCTCAAGACAGTCTGGTTTTGAATGGACTGCTCTTAATTCCACAGTTTTTTGCGGGAAACATCTTAAGCACAGTTGAAAAGACATGAAAACTGCCTTTCTTTCTCTAACATATTGGTTTTGTTTTTTCTTTAAATTGTTACAGCTGGCTGGGTGATTAAGTTCCACTCTGCAGTTCAGGGTAGCAAAAGTTCTGTTTTGAATGCACCAACTCCATATAACATTAGACTAACTAAAGGAGCGTCTTTTTGACACTACACATACGTATTTTATGGTTCTTCTGTAGAGAAGAAATGGATCCCAGTCAGATCCAATGGGTTGACAGAAGAAAGTGGAACGAAATAAAGGTTATACTCAGGGCAATAACAAATATAGAAGATTTGCTGGAGTAATAAAAATTGCTTGTATATTTTTTTAAAGATGCCTTAATTTTTATATATTAAGAAAGGACTGTTGAAAAGACAAATGCACTTGTTGACTGTTCCTGACTGGACCAGGATATGTTGTTGTACTGTTGTGTATCCATCAGTGAAGAGGTAATAAAAGAGTTACAAATTTCTCTATTTAGAAGGAGCTTTCATCTCCTGAAGAAAAATGAGAAGTTGCTTCGAGAACTCAGAAATTTGGACTCAAGACAATGGTAAAATCTTTTAATGACTACCTACTTACTTGTTTTAAGTGTGCTTTTACTCAAATGGCTCTAATTGCATAGATGTGAGAGTTGAACTGACTTTTTAAATAGATTTTTAATTATTAATGTATTTTGCATCATATTGTCGTTTTTTTCTGTTATACTGAAGTTGCATTGGTTTTATTTGTAGGGTCAAATTCTGCATGTAGAATACCATGAGATAAACAAATTTCAGAATAACTTACAATTATGAGCATTTGTATATGCATAATGTTTAATTCTTTTAAAACTTTGATATATCAAAGTCTCCACATTTTAAGCTTTGGTTGACTGTTTAGCTGTTTCAAATGGTCCCAGTATTTGAGACATGGACCTCTAGTTGCAATTGTAGCACGGAATTAAAAACTGACTTGTTTTTGTAGAAGTTGAAACAAAACTCAGCGTAAGTTGTAGAAGTGTGAGAAAGCATCTCCACTTGTTCCAGTGTCTAACAACAACCTGTTAACAGAAGACATTTAAATGATGATGATCTTTAAAAAATATGTAAAGATTCTTCATTGAGTTGCACAAGCCGCATCTTCACTGTGTTCAGAAGGCACTGCTGTTAATAGGCAGCGCAGTGTGGATAATGCCCACATCACAGGTTTTGCCCGTATCAAAAGCCCACCTTCCATTAAGCAATTGGTACAGCCAGTACCATCCTGCATCTTAGAAGTGATGAAAGGGGTAAATGCTGCTCATGTATAGCAAAACTTTAGGACTAGAAAGGACAGGATGAGAATACGAAAATACAGAGGTTATCCAAAAAGAAGCCATATAATTGTACTGTAATTCCACTATGCATTTTTTATGGTTTAAAAGCCATGCTGTGTGTATTGTTTGCATATTTTAATTTCATATTAGTTAAGGCGCTGTCATGCCATGACCATTCTGTTTTACAGCCGAGAGACACACAAGATTGCAGTGTTTTATGTTGCTGAGGGACAGGAAGATAAACACTCCATTCTTACGAATACTGGGGGAAGTCAAGCCTATGAGGATTTTGTAGCTGGTCTTGGCTGGGAGGTATTTATTAAGTGTTTTTATCCTAGGATTTTTTAAGAAGACAATTACTGATACTTTCGTATATTACAAGTCTTTGGCTCTTCAGCATTACTCAGATGTATTGAAATACACCAGTTTAAAAATGGGATTTAGAGAAGAATTCCTGTTTCAGTTTCATTGGCAATACTAGCCATTTAAATTCAAGCTCTCAACAACTGAAGAAAGTTTGTGCAGGCAAAGATAATTTTTTAATGTGCAGTCCTGTACTTGGCTTTCATGGACTGATTAGGAGGCATCTTGATTTCCCTGCAAGTTTGTAAAATGTTAAGTCCATTGAAGTTTTGAGTCCATTTGAGCTTTGCTCAAATTCAGGACTTCAAAAATTACAGAGAAGCAGCTTCTCACGTACTCTCTTCTTCCTGCCTTCCACTGCAGGCATGTCACACACTCCAGTCCTCTTCCAGCAGTCAGAAATATTGTGACCTACCCCATCATCTGTGTGGGCCTACAGCTCTTTAGTCACTCGTTCAATACTGTCACAAGGATATCCTTTTTTCCATCTTTCTTTCAGATGCACATGATTAATTACCACTGTAAAGTTCAATCTGGCACTGTTGCACAGAATACAGGAATGGCTTTTGGTCCTGGTTGGCTGTATAAGAAGCTGCAGGTTCTTTGTTCCTCTTGCAGCTTGTGCTCATCAGGAGTGTCCACATGAGTCTCTCTCTTATTTGTTCTTTGTGTTTCTTTACTCCTTAGGTATAAAAGGACACTACCAGATTAACTGTGTGGATAATGACTCTGACTTTCCCACAGGAACAGAGGAAAACAGCTACAAGTCTGCTGACTTTCATGAACATAGATGTTTATTTCCCACATTCAGGAGGAAAAAAAAACAATACTAGTACCATAAAATATCCTTCTTTAGTGGTTTAATTCTCTTTGGCAGTATTAGCTAGTTTAAAGAGTTGCTAATTTGGATTACTATTCCATAATGAGCCAACTAGTATTTTAACATTTTAACATTAAATTCTACATCCTTTAGTATCAAGAAAACAAATATATCCCATGTGGGCAGAGATTAAATGTATTCACATCTGAAAAACAACTTTTTGTCATCACTGTTTTAAAGGTGAAACAGCACATTAAACATGCTTACTTATTTCAGTGTCAGACTATTTCCCATTGGTCTAGCACTTTAAAACTTATTTACACACTGTCAGTTAGTTTCCTGTGAATTTTTTTCTTATATTCACAGAATGAAAATTTCTAAAAAAAAAAAATACGGAAGGCAATAAATTCCCTGGCTGTTACACAGAGTTTTTCCAGAGCTGAGGTCAAGGTTGATGTAGTATCAGAGAATTTTAAAAAAATTCAGAAAGCAATGTAAGTGGCTACAGTCAACTGATCAGGGAATAATGCAGTAAATATTATTTACACAATCTTTCCTTTCTTCTAATCTCACCTTTCCAGTAGCTTCTGTGCTGACCATGAAATATGGAATGCTAGGACACTGCAGTTGATTTCCAGTCTAGTCAGCAAGTCTGAGCTCTTTTAGAAACAAAGTGTAACTATTCTTTAAAAGTTCAGTTGAAAGTGCATTTTAAAGTATAAAGAGTGTATTTATTACCTGATAATTTTTTTTCTTGTAAGGTTTTCTGGTCTTTATTTCTAGGTAAACCTCACAAACCATTGTGGCTTTATGGGAGGACTGCAAAAAAACAAAAGCACTGGATTGACTACTCCATACTTTGCTACCTCAACAGTGGAAGTAATGTTCCATGTGTCAACAAGAATGCCTTCTGATTCAGATGACTCTTTAACAAAAAAGGTAGGTGTCTCTGAATAAACAGTGTTCTCTTGGTAATAAACCTACAGAAATTAGAATCAAAGAAAATCCAGTAACTTTAAAAAAAAATCCAACGCAACAACAAAACACCATAAAATATTATAACATCTTTGCCTGCCAAGTTGGTATATTCTCTGCCAGTTTCTAATTTTACTATACTGGTGTTTTTTACCATCATTGTAATTGTTGGCAAGAATATATGTAAAGTGGGGAAAGTGCAGGGAAGTAATGGTTGGTGTAGAAGAAAAAGTATTACATCGGAATGATATCTTAGTACTTTTGAAACCTTAGATGCCAGTCAAGAAATATGGGGTGAGTACTTTCTGAGATGACTTTATTTACCTAAGGGTCATGTGCAGGTTATTAACATAATTTTCCCTTTAAAAAAAAAAGGTAAAAGTATGAAGATTGGATTTATTGTATATAAGGTGTTTTTTCCTGGAGGAGGCCCAGATTCTCAATGGTGATATGATCTCTTATAGCTGCATTAAGAAAAAAAAATTATTTTCTGTATTGGTATTTTTTTCTTTAGAATTTAATAAATTCCACATTAGTGATAATAAGTTACAGTATCAAACGTGTCTTATTATAAATGAACAATTAGCTATCCTCAGACTGTCCCCCCATCCTGCATATATACATCTTCAGATGTGCTAATCCATTCACTAGACACGTTAATGAGCACTGGTTGAAGTGTAATATTGGAGGAACTGAAGCTGGTTGACCTCAGCATGGACTTTAATACTTGTAATTAAATTAGATGGTAGGCAGTTAGTAAAGAGAGAAATAGCCATGCCGCTGGCAAGCTTCAATTATTAATGACTTCTTTTTCTTTGTGTTCAACTTGAAGAAAAAGTATTATTGTTCTTATTATAGACTGACTATGAATTCTACATTCTCACTGTTCCATCTCAGGTTGGTTTGGTTGGTGTGGGGTTTTTTAATTAAAAATGCTTTTGCTTGTGTGCCTATGATGCTGCATCCTTTCTGTTCTTTATTTCTCAAAGTAGAGTTAGGGTAATACTAAGGTTGTTAAATGATTTATAGAAGTGGTTAATAGCAAAAATAACTCATTTTAAAGTTAGATTGTTGCTACTGTTTTAGTATAGAACAATGTGGGGGGGGGGGGCTTTTTAAGATGACTGGCTTCCTTATTTTTTTAAACAAAAACCTGATTTTATAAAACACAGCTTGTAATTAACCTTACAATGTTTGTTTATAATCTGTTTGAATTAGATCATTACAAAGTGTTGAAAAGGGGGAAGATTGGTCACAGTGAAAAATAATTAATAGTGAATAATTTGAAAATTCTGCGGACTTCAGCAGAGCACAGAGGCAAGATCTCATGTCTCTTTCCAGGAGCATATCATGAATGAGTGTTTTAGGTAGCTCAAAGAATGACCAGCAAAGGCATTGGCAAAAGCAGGTTTGATATTCAGATAAAGGTGTGACACAGTTCATTGGCAAGGTTCAATCTACTGCCTACTGGATGCTTAAAGCACACAGAGAAAAGTCAGACTAAAACATACAATCAATCTAAAACTAAAATAAACCAAATATGATCGGTGTGGAGGCTGGGGATGAAAAGCGGTAAGGATGGGAAAGGGTAAGGATAAAAAGCAATGAGGAAGATCCTCCTAATGAGTCACAAGGTTCAGCGTGGATCCACTTGCCAAACTTAGCCCCGGACTTGAATGACAGTTTAGGCTTAAAGCTTTTACCAGCATGTAAACTTAACAGCACTTAATATCAATAGCTTAATTTAAACAATTTAACAAAAGTTTCTATAGAATTTACCGTAGCACAACAGTAACTCATTTATAGGCCTATCTTACTTACAAATCTAAAGTACTTAATCTGAGAGCAACGTTCATAGAACAGTTGCTATAGCACACTTATACTTGCATGCACACAGATCTAAAGGAGTCTGTACAAGGTATATACCTGTAAACAATTCTCCTTGAGTTCAGTGAACTACTCATGTTGGATCCTTTGCATCCCCTCCACAAGTGAAGGGGTTGATCCTTGAGCAGGAGTATCAGCCTAGTCTCCATTGGTGGCATTTGACAACGATCCTCTGAGTACAGCAAACTTGAGAGTTTGCTGCCTCTGAGAGGTGTCCCACTCAGAGGGAGACTGCTGGCTGCAGCCGACTCATGGTCCAGGAGAGCTCAAAAGGTCTCACTTCCCACCAATGTTTGTAGGGCTGCAGGAGAGTTGAATTTAGTCATAGTAATTTTCCATCCTGTCCACAATTTGGGTTGGCAACTTTCTTTGAAAGTTTGATTATAACTTCAATTACCAGTTCCCCTAGGGCTGTTATTCATGCAAGTTTCCAAGGTTGTTCATTAAAATCAGGAGCTCATTAGCACAAGTTCCTAGGACCAGGCAGTGTTTCTGATACACTCAAGAGGAGCTTAGCTCAGGTGCTGTTTGTTAAGACCAAGGCCTAACGAGCATTTCCAAGATGGTAGTGCAGGCCAAGGGGGTAGGGAGGGATACACCACCACAGACCACCCTGCATAAGCTATTCTTGCCCGGCAAGGTTCAGTGTTGGTCCAGACTTCCTGTGACTCAGCTTGTGGAATTGTGTCAGCTGGGCTTCTTAACAATTCCAACTTGCCCCAGGCCTGTTTCTCTCTGCTCTACCAACAATCTCACTCATCAGTAATTTGGAATGTTTGAGGTCCGTATGGATATGTAGGGTGTATCAATAGATTGAGATTATTTTGTGGCTCAGTTACTGGTTGACTGTTTAATCAAGCTACTTTATTTCTCTGTGGCTTTCTCTTCTGTTTATATTCAGAGTGTTGATTCTGTTCTTTCTAAACACATTTTCCTAAGAGCAGAGGGTTGTGAGCCTCTCTCTGTCTCTCATCCCTTCCCTAACAGTTTTTGGCCCATTCCAATCAAATCTAATAGAGACATGTTTAAAGCTCTTCATTTTGTGTATGATTAAAGATGGTAGGCTAAGTAAAGGGGACAGAGTAGGCGAGACTTTTAGTGCTCTTACTCAGCAAGTAAAGACTTTGTGGGAGCAAGCATTAGCTATCAAGCTCCCAGCAGCAAAGAGAGATGTTAAGAAATTCATCCTAAACTTGCAAGAAACATCAGCTGAAGTTGACATCTTGGGATAAACCAGCAAGTGCTATCAGGAGACACGATTGGGAAAACAGTCTTAATTCACTTACTGTTTGTGCAACTACTCATGCTGCTTGGACTGAACATATCAGCAAAAGGATTATGTTTTATGAAATCAGTTCACACACACTGTCAAAATTATTTGAGAGCCATGTGAGTGCTAACAGTTCTAATTGTTCTGAGTGCATGTACTTTTTGTGACCTTCAGAGAAAGGTTGAGATTTGAGCTTCTCTATGAGTCTTTCATGTGATTTTTTCTGTTTTATTCAATGGGAGAAAAACAAGCAAACTTGCAGTAGTTGGCTTCAAATGGCCGCTGTTTTTTATATTGTAAATGTGCCTAGAGGTACGTGATAGGTTCATCTTATAAATGGAAATTAAATTAAATTAAAACAAAACTTCTTCCTGCCAGTTGAGCCACTGTAAAATCAAGATTCTGCTGTTTCAGGGGCTAAGCCATTTTAAAACCAATTTTCCATCAGTCCTAGAGAGTAGTAAATTAAACTTTTAAGTTTCTTGATACCTATGAAGCTTTTGTTTCTGAAGATATGAACAAGAACAAAAAAAGACATGAATTGAGGAACTGATGAAAAACTGATTGTGTAGAGGAACTTAAGATTGAAATACATATGTAAGATAACTATTTAATTTGCAAATAGAAAATTAAAGGTTTAATGCTGATAATGCAATCTATTCTGGTTTTCTTATAATTAAAGGTTAGACTAAAAAGTATTTACACTAACCTTACAAGAACAAGCTTGCAGAGGATATGAGGACTAAATAATGTGAAGATTCAGTTCACAGAATGAGAAAGGTTGTAGAGGCTCGTAAATGAGCTATCACCTGTCTAGTTCTTCCTTCCTTAAGAGGAACTTCCTAAAGGATTGAAGGCATTGTAAGCGAGAATTTTATACACACAGTATGTAAATAAAAAGTAGTAATGTTGTTAGTGATTAGAATACTAATTCATCTTGAGCTTTTGGTGTATTACACGATTCTAAGTTGTGCACGACATGATCCTAACCACAGAAAATTGTTACAGCTCCCAGTACTTAGGGTTTTTTTTACTGTGTTACTAACATGTATTGGGAACTTGAAGGTTAATAGATGTGAATTATCAGTACAGTACCTTTTTGAGTCACAATTAGATACACATATTGCTAAAAAAAACCAGACCAAACAAAAACCCCAAACACACCAGAGTTTTTAAGACAAAGTTTTGTGAAAGATTCATCTAGAAGGTACATGTACTGTAGGCAGTAGTGCTGTTAACATTAAATGGACAAAAGCAGCTGCATAAAGCCATTACTTCATATATCTCTGCTCCTTTTGTTCTTTTTGTAATAAACACTTCCATTTTTGAAGAAGAAAAAAGTTGAGGCTTGCTGTTCTATCAGAAGAAAATATAATAGCTTTTTTTCTCCCTCCTTTAGGTAAGTGGGTATTAGAAATTACAGTAATTTTGGCAAGAGTTCAAGGGTTAATGTAACAGATAAATAAAAGGAATTTTCTGTAAATTGAGCCCTGCATTATTTCACTTGTCTTGCCTTTCCAAACCTAACTCATTTAATTTTAAAAAGTAAATACTTAAATTCTTCCTGACAGTGTGCTTTGCTTTTACTATCGTTTATTACTTCAATTATACTTGGTATCACTTAGAACAATCTGCCATTTGGAAATTTCAGTATAGCCTGCAGCTTAGTTTAAAGTCTGGCTGCTATTGTAACATGTACAGCATATGACACTAATGTATCAAAATTAGATTTGATCATCCCTCCTGGTTATATTTATTTCACGTTTCTTTTGTATTCAGTTAACATAAATGTATTAGGAGAGCTGACACATGATGATGGTTATAGAGTAAGAATATTTTAAAGTATTTTGAGTTAAATTTGAAATTTCAGGTAACCTAACAGTTGGTCATTTTTATATATTTGTTCTAATGGAGTAGAGTTTCAAAGCAAGCCTAAAAAAATCTGTTTGTCTCTTTTATCTCCTCAGGGCTGTCTTCCCGACAGCTAAGGTTTAAAATGGCTAAAACAGAGCTCTTAATCACTTTCTCATTGCCACCTTTCTGGATCACCACAGATAACATGACCATTGTGCCTGTCACTTGTGCCCATAGTCTGAAATCATCTTTAATTTGGTCCACTTTCTGGATTCTTGCATTCATTCTGTGCTTATGACTCTTCTTTTTCCCACCTAACATTTCTTCCAACATAACCTTTCCATACACACAGTTAAAATTCATTCTCTGTATTGTAAACTGTTGTTTTCATTGCTGAACCTTCCTTTCTCTGATCTTGACACTTTCATTCTTGAAGAATGCAGATATAAACAACATTTTTCTAATCTTTTACACCTTTTTACATTTTTAAAACACCTTCTTTGCAATGTGCATCTCCATTTTGTGTCCTGTCTTATGCTTAGATAATGAACTCTCTAGGGCAGTTTGAGCTGCATTTAGAGCGTTAGAATGCTGGTGTGTAACCTATAGTTCCAGGTGTTTCAAGTGTATCACCAGTTGCTCAAAGTGGAACATTATTTTAGGACTTTTTATTTTTTATATTATGGCAATGACTTACGTCTCTGGTACTGATTTGGACTTTGTTAGGCTTATTGTGATGTATGCGCATACAAAGTTGTAAATTCAGGAAAACACAGTCAGGAGATAAGTGTGAAGACAACTGGTGGTGAGTTTTGAATAACCATTAACACAGAATTCAGTCTTAACAGCTGTCCATTCTGTGTGCACCAAATCCCATTCTGTTCAGTAACACTGGGACCACACCTTCTTGGGAGACCATGTTTTTGTGTGTCCTCAAGGTTTCAATGAGCAGAGGTAGTTGTAGCTCAGTATCTTTCCCCTACTTGTGTCCAGGGCCCTGAATTCTGGGACACTTCCAATTCAATACAAAGAAATAAAGAATCCAGAATAAAGTTGAAAGAGGTCAGCTCTGGTTCTCCTGTGGTGTAATAATTACAGTGAATGATGGATTCTCAAAATGTTTGCTGTGCTTGCAGGAGATCTTGGTTGTTTAGCACTGCTGAATTTCAAGGTCCTCAACTGAAAAATTGAGAAGAAATCTGAAATTCTTCTTTCTAAAAGGTTTATGCAAAACCCAGCAGATGAAATAAGCCAGGAAAGCTTTCCAAGTCAATTTCAGGTATCAGATCTCTTCCATTAATCAACTGTTGATGAGTCAAGTTGCCACCATTTGTGTTTTTTCAGCTTTCTTGCTTAAAGGAAGCTTTTCTTGCTGACCAAGGCGAGGACATCTGAAAGAGGCAATAAGGAGAACGGTGTTAGTAGTGTCAGAGCTTCTTCTGATCTAAACTTGAAAAAGGAACAGATTGACTTACCCAGAACTTAGTTATTCTCCAGACATAAATATAAAATCAGCAACACACAACCTTGTTTTCTTGTCTATTATTTTTGTCAGTCATCTGACTACCTATAATAGAAACAAGGCTGTGATCCTGAGTACTTCTCTTTTTGTTATATACCACATTCATACTTTCTACCATCATCCACCTACTTGCATCCTCTGATTTTGACTCTTAATCCATTACATGTCACAGAGATGCTATTCTGCATTTTACTCAAACTGGGTCATTGCCAGATCATTCTTGATAGTAATCATGAGGTGAAATACATTTGACAGGACTTGGAACTCCAAAATAATCTGATTCACTTTCCTTTTCCTCTGAAGCTGTGTCTTGGTTTAGGGCAAAATTTGGGAGGAAACTTTTGAATGGGGTTCCCTTGGAAAAATAAACTTTAACGGCCCCTCTTTTACAACTGGTCTGGAAAAACTTCCTTGGAGAAAAGTGGAAAAAGCTATTTATTTAACAAACAAAATGCCTACAAGCACACAGGTGAATAGTATGAAACAATAAAACTTTTTGTTGAAGTGAGATGGCAAATTGAGAAAAGTCTTGGCAGTGAGTGTAGTTTGTCTTTCTCAGTCTCTTATCAGTTCCTCTGGCGTTGGGGAAAAATGCCGTCCTGGGCCCCAGAAGGGGCACAGGGGTGATCTTTCAGTTCTCCTCTGGGTTTTCAGTCTGGTTTAAACAGTCCTAAGAAAAAAATGGAAAAAAAAAAACCAGTTCTCTGCCCTAGTTAGCTAAAACTAACTAAAAAGCACAGATCTCTGTCTTGCAGCAGTCTGTCTGAGCCTCTGCCGAACGAAAGGAAAAAAAAACAAACAGGCTCAAAGAGGAATGCAGAGGAATAACATAAGTTTTTAAAACAAACTGTGCACTTCTTCTTTTCCTGTTTTGCTCTGAGAATCAAACTTAAAGGTACAGAACACAATATATGAAACAGACGATTGGGGATACAGGCATCATAAAGTCAGTCTAGGACAAGTTGTTTCTGCTTTTAGCCTGGAATATATTCTTACACATATATATGAGTATTAAGCAAACTTTGAAATTGGAAAGAAAAGTCGCTGATGGCTTCAGTACACTTGGCATCCAAAAATATGTGTCCCTTGTCAGTAATCCTGCTGAAATAACCGCAGAGTACACTTTTATCACAGCAGAATCTGTATCAGTCTAATGTGAAAGCATGCACCAGTAGTTATGCTCCATCTGGGTAGCTTTCACAGAAGTGCAAGAACTTGTATTCTGTCTGACTAACTGCATGTATCAGGAACAGGTACACAGGGACAACCTTTGATAAATGAAATGCAGAGGCAGTGATGCCCTCAAGAAGCTGTACTGTCTTAACTCTCTATGTGTTTTGGATTTTAAACCTATTTATTTGGCATGTACACTGTCACCATCACTTGTTTCTAACAGTCTGTGAGTTTACTGTCTCTGAGTTTATTGTCTCTGAGTCCAAAGACGGCAAAGTAAGGAGTAAGGAAAAATTGTTTTAGTGAATAGTTCAATACTGCAGAATTATGAATGGTGCACTGCATTGATGATGTATTGGCCCCAGTTCTGCTTTTTGGCAGTTGGTTCAATGAGTTCAGTCAGTGTTCCAGATGGCCATCCCTCAATCTGGGACCACGTGGGTTTTTTACATTCCACAATACTTCATATCCAAACTGATTTGCCTCATGCTTTCTGTTTGACTGGGCAGCCTCATTCTCCCTGAGTTTTTCACTTGTTTCTAAGGGCAAGCCTGTCAGTCCCTGATACCTTATCATGGTCATATTTCAACACCTAGTATGACTGTCAGTTTGCTAAGGAAGCAAAATCGGATTTTTTTTTTTTTTTTAATCTGAGGTGCAATTCTTCACTGACTTCTGTGGTGATATAGCCAGTTTAAGATGTGACAACCCTACTTTCCACTCCTGTCACGCTTCAAAAAAAGGTGCCAACAAGTTGTTTTCATGGGCTATGTTTGAGACTAATACAATGAAATGAGCTGAATTTAAAACAAAACCCTGGCATATATTTTCCCCCCTTGGATCATGTTTGTGATCCATTTTAAAAATTATCTCATTCCTGAAGAGGGAAGTTGGTTAACTGTGGCAAAAGGAGAGGAGGCCAAGGATAATGATTTATTAGACAGCAATGCTAGAGGAGACTGAAATGAAGCTGAGCCTTATGTAAACTTAAAAGATAGAACTCTGCCCTGATAAAAATCAGTGGATAGGGCTGTTCTGTTGCCACACTGCACAGTTTCTTTAATTAATGCTTTGCTGCAAAACTAACAGGTAAGAAGAAGTTGCTTTTCTGGTGATTTTGGGGGGTTGGAGGGGGGCTTTTGTTGTGTATTTTATCAAGTGCTCCAAGCTATAGCCAGGAAAGAAAAAACAACTAAGTGTGCTTCTTACTGCTCTTATTGACTTTATTTCTTCCTACAACTACATGAAAAGAGGTTGTAGCGATGCAGAGGTCAGTCTCCTCTCCCAGGTAACAAGAGACAGGGTGAGGAAATGGCCTCAAGTTACGCTGGGGCAGTTTAGACTGCATATTAGGAAAAACTTCGTAACAGGAAGAGTTGTCAAGCGTTGGAACAGGTCAAGCATTACCCAGGGAAGTGATGGAGTTGTCATCCCTAAAGGTACTCGAAAGATACAAAGATGTGGTTCTTAGTGGCATGGTTTAATGATAGACTTGGCAGTGTTAGGTTAACAGATGATCTTGATTATCTTGGAGGTCTTTTCCAGTCTAAATGATTCTATGATTCTAAGGTAGGAGAGGGTCAATTTTGCAATTAATTGTCTTTTATGATGTTTGCCATTGTTAAGTGTTATCCAAGGGTCCTTCAGCTGCAGTTTGTTGCAAATGAGCCATTTGGGTTGCTGTCTGGCTTTTTTCTAATCTAGTAAAATAAAACGCAGTGTAGTGAATGTTGGTATAACCAATTCTTTTGCTGGGTAGGGTTTAAGTGTTGATGCAGGAGTGTCCCTAAGTAAGTGTTGTTCAAAATAATTCAGCCATCTACACAAGAGGCAAGAACAGCTGGCTTCAAAGGCACCACAGCCATTTTAGGGTAGGTGTATATACAGTCTGATCCAAACAAAACAAATTATTTGTTGAGCATCAAAGAGATAGGGTATTGAAGCTACCTGTCCTTTGCCCAGTCCAACACTGAAGAAAATCCTTTTTTTAATAGATATACAACCCTGTTCTCCAGTGTGATACAATTTAAAGCTAACAGAGAAGAGCAGATACACCTTTTTGTTATTGTTTTTCTTTTTTTTTTTTTTATTCTGCTACTGACAACTGGTGTAGGCCTTCAGATAAGACAAAGGTAGCATTCCAGGAGGTTTTGTAAAATAAACAAGTGAATAATTGCAATTAAATTTCTCTGAAGACTGTGCATGTGTTTTGCTTTTATTTAAAGCGCATTTGCATTCTGAAAGTGCTATGGCAAATTGTTGCTTTTTCTTATATAGAATAGCTTCTTGTACATGGTCAGTGGTATTTGTATGTTATGTGTTAACAGCAGTTCACAGTGCAGTCCTTTGAATAATGTCAAGGTGATTGTTTGGCAAATTCCACGTACCTAAAGCTGTGGAAACAAGCTGAAAATGGGAGTAAAGATAATTGTCAATAACTGGTGATGCACTAGGAGATAAAAAAGATAATCCAGTTTGAATTTTCAAAAATAACTCTTACTGGAAAGAATCTCACATTTAATAATCTGAATGTATTTGATCAGTATAGATAAAGCCTTGCTACATGATGTGAACATTTATCAGATGATAAAGTTTGTCAGAAGGAGTGTTTTGGTTCTTCAGTGCAGATAATTCCAGAGTGTTCGAGGAGTTCCTTAAGCTGGTTATATGATTACATCTGAGGATGCAGCATGGATTTGGAGGAGCCCATTCAGCCATTCTGAGCCAGATCAAGAACCATTTCATAGTTTGTAGGGGAGCAGGGTGTTATTTTTACAAAGGTGTCCAGGTTTCATGGAAAATGAGCATTTATCTTAGTTATTCTGGGAGCTATGGAGAATGCAGTAGCTATTCTCCTCTAAAAGCTTTTTGTTTGTAGTAGGCAGTTTGGAATTTGGCTAGAACGATGAGGTTCTCAGATATGTAACTTTTAAACAGATCTCCATTCACATGCTTTAGAAGTTCATACAGAATTTAGTAGTTTTCTGCCAATCAGTGATGGCAATCTTGAACACATTTTAGTAAATCAGGTTGAACCACTCTGCATTCTTGAGATAATATCAACAAAATTGTATCTTCCAGTAGGAAACAGATATTCACATATCTGTTGATTTAAATAGAAATTAACACCACTGTATAAAAATACATAGCACAAAACAGTGCTGTCAACTGATACACTGAAATCATAAAAGAACTGTTGTATGATTTGGTTATTTTACTCGTTTTTCTTCACGTGTTTTAGTGGATTTGTCTTTTTACATATGTACATTTAATATATCTGTATGGCTATAGAATATTAATTAAGAATATTCAAACTGATGGCATTTTATCCCTCGTTTTCCAGCTAAGACATTTAGGAAATGATGAAGTACACATTGTCTGGTCAGAACATACTCGAGATTATAGAAGAGGAATAATTCCAACAGAATTTGGTGATGTTCTTATAGTTATCTATCCCATGAAAAACCATATGTTCAGTATCCAGATCATGAAAAAGCCTGAGGTAAGAGTTTGTTTTCTTTTGTGTTTCCTTTATGTGTTTACCATGAACTGAGTTTTGTTTAGAATCTGAGGTTTTGGTATAATAGATTGATCCAACAAGGTGATGTCTTTAGCGTGGACAGTTGCAGAGGTGGTAGGAAGGAAAAGGAAGAGCTCATGTGAGTACAATGCATAGTAAAATAAGTAACTTGAAATTGCAAAGGCCTGATGCTGTAAAGCATATCTGCTAACAACATAATCTGGGAACAAAGCTAGAATATTCTGCATAATAACTTAAATATTACAGTAAACTTGGCAAACTTCTTCATCAAATTTGATACATAACCAAGGTGGTTGAATAATGGCCCGTTCCAACTTCCTCCATCCATGTCATATTTCCCTTTTTTCCTCACAAACTTATTTTTTTACTTTCTTCTTAACTCCACACAAAAATTTGGAGATGAATTCAGTGAAGCCAGACCGTTCAGCCCTTAGGCATGAGAACACACATTCATTCTAATGACTGTTCCTCTAATGTCAGTGCTGGCCCTGATCTTAAAACAGTGGTTTAGGGCTCTGAACACTAAACTGACTGAGTAAAAGTAGTCATGAGTTTTTGTACTACATAACTTCTGTGTGTGATGTCACTTGCCATGAATTTCTGTACTTTATTAAAATTGCTATTGCAAGCACTCATATTAACAAATGAGGTATGACAGAAATAGGATTACCTCATTATGATGATTGCCTCTATCTATTGATAGGCATGAAATAATAATCAGTCTTGTTATAGTTGGATTACTTATATTTTTAACTAATAGGTATTTTCTTTCTTTTACTACTTTAACTACAAATGGTTGTATTATTGGGAACATGCGGGTTAAGAAGGAAAGCAAACACTGCTGAAGACAGGAGTGGTTGTTAGTCCAAAAAGAAGTCCTTGTATGTGAAAAATGTGCCTTCCATCAGATTTCAGTATTCTCAAAACTACAGTAAATGACTAATGGCAAAAATAATACAGGCATCTAAAATTATTTTGCAGCATTTATTTCCTCTTAGTAGGAAGAATATTTAGTGTACACTCTGCTCCCGTTGCTGAGCTGATGCACAAATTTTGCTGCTCATCTGCTTTGTGTCAGCAGCTTCAGAACTTTATTCACATGTACAGGAAATGAAGATACTTAATACTGAATGTTTGGCTTGGTTTAATTGTGAAATGATGATTAATGAGAGAGAAATGTGATGCCAAAACACAAGATTTATCTGTTCTGTTCACCTTTTGCGGGCTAGCTATTCTAAATACTGAGGTTCTTTACTGATCTCACAAATAAGGTCTTACAGTTGGTTTCCAAAGAGGTGAAACTTTCACCAAAGATTTCTTCTGTAAAGGGCTCACAGTCTTTTTGTTTAGATAATGTAGAAAAAGGAAGAAGAACAGAATGAAAAAAAAGAAAATAGAAGGTGAGGGTCAATACACCTGTAACTCTGTGACACTTTCACGCTGGATTGGTCCTTATATGGGTTAATAACTAGACCCATGATAAAAAATATTTTAGAATTTGAGTAATTATTTCTTTTGTTTCTTAACGTCTGTAATATTATCATCTAGCCTGTCAACCTCATAAACATCATATGCATGACTGTTCCTAGGATTTTTGCGGCAAATGTTGTAAATAATCCTTGATGAGACGTAGTATTCAAATAGTTGCTTAATTTTTTTCAAATGCTGTGTTATCTGTTGCCAAGGATATCAAGCAGTTATATGGCTGTATATTTCCACAAGACAAAAGGTCTGACTTGCAACACAATAACTGGTTTGATTATCTAGCAATGAGGAGGGAAAAAGACATATATTTGAGTGCTCTATTGTTAATGTTGATTGGTAATTGTTATAGCTATGATCTTGTCTTGCTTTATGTTGAACTTCTTAATTTTTTATTCAGGTTCCATTTTTTGGTCCACTCTTTGATGGTGCTATTGTGAATGGAAAAATTCTGCCTATTATGGTTCGTGCAACAGCTATAAATGCAAGCCGTGCATTGAAATCATTAATTCCGTTATACCAAAACTTGTATCCTTTCACTCAACTGGTTTCCAAGGCATATACATTCCCTTGCAGTTCTACAGATATGATATTCATGGTTTTTTTCTTTTTTTCAGATTAATATAGGGATTTTTTTTTAATGGTCATGGTGCCTTTAGGGAACTTAAAACCACAGAAAAGCATTCAGATGAAGACCACCTTTTTTAATTAAATAAAGAATAGATCAAGTGCTGAAAAATTGCCTGTTTGTAATGTTTTGTAGCATGGACTTGTCATTTTTACTTAACAAAATTATTTTAATGACCATTTTGTGAGTAGTCTTTCTAAAATTGCAATATCATGATGTTAATAATCTTTCTTTCCTTGATATCTTAAGTATTTATCCAGTATTAGTGTGACTTGGTTTTCTATTTTCTAGTTCCAAGAATGCTGCTTTCTTTCAAGGTGAGAAATTTATTAAACTTCTGTCATACAGATTTTGTTATTCAGCTCAGAATACACAGTTGATGTCAAAATCATGTTAATGTCTCTGCAAATGTGTCAGAAAAGGCTGTCTCTTTTCTGTTGTTGTTGGAACTGAAATTGTATGTTTTGGAGGGTCTGCTCTTGGAAGAATAGATTTATCAACCATAAATTAAAAAACATAAGGTAAGTCAGTCACTTATACCCCCTTCCTTACTTAAGATTGAGTTCTGTTAGTTAAATCAACAGGTTAAAATCAACCTGTTAATTAAATCAACAAGAAATTTTTGAATTTCATAAACTGAAAGATACATTTAAATTCTAATCCAAAAGAATTCTGTGCTTAATTTCTAATCAAGCTGTAAATACTAGTACTTGTCATGTGATAGATTGTTGCTAAAATACTATTTTTTCTATGGCTGACTGTTAATTCTTGCAGAGTTTGGGATTAGATATGATGAAATGGATTTACAGATGAATGATGGATGCATTTATGTGATCACATTAAGTGATGTTTGTGCCATTTCTCTGGATGACACATGTTGATTCATTGTATTTTCATGTTTGGAAAGGTCCGATCTTTCTGTCATTACTCAAGTAGCTTAGTCAAAGAATTTAAAATGTATCATCATCATCATTATCAACCATCAAAAGTGATGGTTTAGAGCATTATATTGATGTATAGTGATGAGCAATTGGAAAACAATTTGCTTTGAAATAGTAAACTCCCAGTACCAAAAAAACCCCACAGACTCGTATGTTTAAACTTCACAGAATATGAAAGGTTTATTTAATTCCTTGGACATAGCTTGCCAGCTCAATGTCTAGGAATTGGCCGGCTCCACGGAGTTGTGCACTGCATTTTTAATTCAGTTCTCCAAATTGTACTTTTTAATATGCATCGAAGCACAGCATGTCTTTTATGACATAATGTGACCTCCATTAAAATGCTGATATATCTCCTAGTATGACCAGCATGATGAGTGGAAAGCGTTATGTGTATTTGATTTTAGATAGCATTGGTTGGTGGGTTTCATGTCATCACTTGGTAAGCTTATAAAGTACCAGTTGATTGGGCACTGATATTAAAGGGTGGCTTTGTTAAGTCATCAGTGGAATTCTTTTTCCCTCTGGCTTGGAGTATCTTTACTGTTCAGTATAATAATTTAAAAATGAAAACGGAGTTGTGGGAAAGTCTTTAAAAGCTGTTTGCTTGGTGTGAAATTAGAAAAAAACTCTACAAACTTTCCTGGCTTAAACTAGGCTTTGATGGAGTCAGTTGTGTCAGTGGAGAGCAGCAAAAAATGCTAAAATTCAAAGTCTGGCCTAACTCTCAGTGGTTTAAAAACCTCTTGATTAAAAATGTCATGGACATGCTTTTGGTGTTTAACCCATGGCCAGACTTGAGGTCAAGAAGGAATTTCCCTCATACCAGAATGGCTAAGAGTGGTGGATGTTTCCTGTAACATGGACATGGTCTGTTATCTAAGGAACATTTGAAAGTCGAATCTAATTATTTTCCTGTGATAGTGAGGAGTTGAAGACGTCAGGGACTGTCTTTATTGCCTCCTGCTTTTTTTCCTCTGGGATATTTTAGCGATGGCTGCAGCAGTTCACTTCTGGCTTCTAAGTTTGTAGTGGACTAATGGTTGGGGGGAACAGGTATATTTTACGGTCTGTGATTTAATAGCTTTTCTGGAGACACTACTGGAATTAATGTCTCTTGTGGAAGACAGACAGAATTCACTGATCAAGGTGGTCTTTCCTTGTGTTGGAATATTGCTGGAGCAAAGAAAAAGAGGGCTCAGAGTGGTGAAAAAAATACATTTGAAGAGGGAGGAAAAAGGGAACAAAAAAGCTATTTTTCAGAAAGTACACAAAATGGAAAAGTGAAGCTGGTGATCAAGGATTTCTGCAAGTCCAGGACCAGTAACAGTGTCAGTGAAAGAGATGCCTGAAGTGATGTTCTTGAAACTGATCTTCATTTACTTGCTTAGGAATCTCTAATATACTGAGCAGTGCTAGTTTATTAGGAATTTGGATGATGGTTAATAGATGATTGTGGATGTCAAGAGCACAAGAGTACTTGAGATTTGTCAAACAAAACAGATGTCAGGCACTACATTTCTGTATTAGCCCTTTTTTGCACCGTAGTAGACCAACAGAAATAGTTAATTTCAAAGCCAGAATGAGTGTAGAGATGTCTCTCTGCCTGCAGGTGTGTGGTTTGGTTTCTGGTACTGTGTAATACTTGATAAGTAGGAACTTTTTGATTTAGTAGGGAGTTAAAGATATATACGTAGGCCTGCGCTTACCCATTTTTGACAAATGTTTATAATATCACATTGTAGATCTTGTGGTGATGGATCTGTAAACTCTTAATTAAACAAAGACTGTGTTGATTTGCTTCTGTATGGGATGGGAAAAAAATTGGCTGAGTTTGGCCCTCCTGCTTCCAAGGCCAGCTTACCTACCCTCTGAAACAGTGCATTTTCTAAGTGCAGACCTGACTGAAAAAATCAGCTGTCATTTGTAATCAGCAGGGATATTCAGTCCTTTTCACATAACCTGATTGCAACTTTTTCCTTAATGCGCTGGTCTGTTAATGACAGTGTGGCAGTGGGAGTATGTGTGAATGGTATAATAATGGTTGCATGGATACCAGAAATTATGGTCATCTCCCTCTTACAGTCTTCTCCAACTTTGAGTATGTCTTGTACAGTCTGAAGTAGCTTTCTGAGACTGACATATTCTGTCAATCACCTTCCTCTTTCTGATATTATTTCGACATTTCTGATAGGATACTTAGATAGCAAAACAATTTAAAGATTTTCTTTGGTTAATGATTTTTAGAGGTTTTATTTGCTCTGTGGTTTTATTCTTTGCTCGGAATACTATAATATATTTCCATATTGTCATGTTCTAAGATTAAAAATTTGCTAAATTTATCAGCAAACATTAGTCATGATGGCAGGTGTCCTGCTTTATTTGATTCTTGACACAGTCATTGCTGTAGCTGTCTGAAGAGAATATTGCCACTTTGGGTGGAGTTTTTGCATTGGTGTGTGGAATTTGCTTTAGTTTCTCCTTCAAGGATTCTCTGGTCCCCCAATAATTTTTGATTGCCTGGCTCTCTTGTATCAGTATGCCTTCAGGAACGCACACGGAAGCAAGTGACAAACACAAAATACTTGTGGTGTCTTGCTAATGAAGCAGCAGTAACCCCTTCTCTGTCTCATAGCTGATGTGTTTCTTCTCCTCATTTCATTTGTCATTATCTTAAGAAGTGCATGCTTATCTTCTGAGTATGCTTGAGCTGCACATATGCTAGGAAAACTTCTAACACTTGTAAATGCAGGTGTAATAATGTGACTAAATGTTGAGAACAATTGTTTTCACTGTGATGTAGAATAGGAAGGCCAATTCTTAGTGATTTTTAAATACTCTTTATTTAGTAAATTGCATTGAAATTCATGATATGAAGTTTTATTCATGGCACATCTCATACCAAGCACTTTTTCACATTCTAAATTTAGAATCAACCATGTGTGGGAAATGGACCAATACTAAATATTTGGAACAATAGAAATTCTGGCTTCGTATAAAATTTTATTTGAGCTGCCTGAATAAACAGCAGATGTTAACCAGATGCCAAGAGGTACACCTTGACATAGTAGGCACCTTCAGTGGTCCAACTTTTTACAGTTATTGCAGCAAAGCAGGACAAATACTAGAAACCTTGTGGGAGTGAAATTGCAATTGTGGAAAAATTAGTGTCACTTTTTTCATTGTACACAAATTCTGGAGTGTTGACAATTATTCCAAACTATCTGCACTTCAGATAGTGCAAATCACACACTTTCTGTCTTTACCTAGTATTCCCCTATTACAGATGCTACCCAAGACACACAGTAAGAGATTAACACACAGTAAGAAATCCTCTTTAACATCTTTTAAATATGAAATTTATAGATATTTTAGAATACCTGGAATATGCATGACTGTTTTATCCTTAATCATCATGGCATAATTTTCACTTCATTCTAATAATCTGCAAAGTCTTTGACCTAGTGCCAAGAGCTGGCATTTCTTTTTGGAGATTGTTTTTTGGTCACATGAAACCAATTCATTTAAATAGCAAAAAATAATGCTGCTTTAATTATTCCATCTAAAAATGTTATAGAGTAAATCCTAATCTGAATGATTGGATAAATTAATATTTGTTATCAAAACTGAAAATTTTACATCTTCCTAACTTTCTTGATATTGTATCACTCATCAGTTGCTACTTGTTGTATTGTAGCTAATCTTTTGGCCATTGTCTTCTAGAGAAAGGGAAGGTATTAACCCCATACGATGCCTGACAAGGCAGTAACTTATTTATGAATAAAGTAATGACTGTGAGTGGTTTGTTAGAAGTTTGCTCTATATTAGAAACTATTAGAAATTTTTTTGATCGCTCAAAAAAAGCTTTTTTTCTTGAGGTGATACTCAACTGTCCCAAGAAAGAGTTTTATTAGAACTGGTAATGTTACTCTTTGTTGTTCTTGCTTGACCATCTCCTGCCTCAAGATAGAATTGCAGGCCCTGGAAAAGTGAAGAAAGTGTTCTTTATTAATAACATACAGTCAGCAAAGGGTATTCTTCAGATTTCTGGTTACATTTGTTTCACTTAATTAAGAATGTTGTATTTGAATTTTCAAACTGTAACTTGTAAAGGTTTTGAAGATTTCTCACTAGTACAGAAACTTAGAAGTTAAAACTGGATAGCACTGATTTCGGCAGTGCCAGTTTCCCTTTTTCCAGGAAGTTTTCTATCTTAAAGCTGCATGAGCATCTCCAAGGAAAAGAAGTGAATAGAGTGGTACTGCATCAATGACAACTGTGTATCAAGTGGGAGAGGCATAAGGGAGAGGCTCCTATAGTTTTGGTGTAGTGAAAGGAGTAATGCATGAAATTAAGATCGCTCTTCTAATATTTTCTGGTTTAGAATTTTTTTCATCTGCCATATGCCAAGAGTCTGGAAAGTTTGCTCTATTATTAGAAATACATTTTTGATACAGGACATTTAATAAGGTTTTAACATACCTGTTACTCATTTTTTTTCTGTCATCATAGGTGAGAAGTTACCAACATTAAAAATAATGTTTGATACACTTTTTTAAAACTACTTTATATATTTTATACAAATTATTACAAATTTCAGAATTTCAGTGAATATTTATCCATCCCTGATGTCTACTGTTGTAGCCTTATCTGATATGATTTCAAGTAAGAGACATGGATGAATTCATCATATGACCCTTGCTGTTTTTTCCAGAAGAAAATACAGTTATTTCTGAAATCTGTTTTACTGTCTAGCAGTGAAAATTGTTTTCCTAGTTCAAGCAAGACTCATAAGGTACAGAATATGATTTTCAGTCTTTCCTGTACTTTGAATTGCTCTGGGTCTTCTCCCAGATCATAGTTCTGCTGACAACTTATTTGATATTTTAATAATTATAAATGTGATTGATTAATTAAATGCCTGCATTCAATGATGTAATATGAAAAACTAAGAATTTCCAAGATGTTTAGAAGTATATGATAGTTTTAATGAACTGTTCAGGTATTTCAGTTTTAAGGAATCATGTAACAGTTTCTCTGCCTATTATAAGAAACCTAAATATAAAAGTCTTGTATCTCTATATATCTCTATAGAGTTGTGTGTGTGTGTGTGTGTGTATCTCCTTGTAGGTATGCAATTACTGTAATAGCTACATCTTTACCTTTACTCTACTTTTCCTCTGAAGTAATACATCAAATTAATGTATTTTCCTATGATGTCACAAGTATTTTTGAACAAAAAGAGGTTGTTGTAAGGAAAATTGCTGGGAGAATACCAGAAAGGTGTAATACCAGGTTACTTGTGTGGCCATAAATGCCTAAAGTGCTCAGAATGACAAACCACTAATGCCAAAAAAACAAAATGCACAGTAGTACTTAAATAACTGCTGCATTTAACAATGTTTCTGTTCGATATTAATGTTTTAATATATTATACAGAAAAGCAGTACAGTTTGAAATACCATATGTAAAGGAATTGGCACAATGGCAATGCAGTGCAATAGAATAAATTAAAATAACTTGTGAATAAATAACATCATGTGGAAGTTTGCCCAATTAAAAAAAAAAGAAAACAAAAAAAAAAAACAGGCTAAATGAAAAAAGAGCTAAGATTCCAAAGCATAAATTGTGCTATTTATGTTCGTTAAGTATGGTTTGAAATCCTGTCTTAGGGACATCTTGCCTAACTATATATCTCATGCTGCTCAGTAAATGAGAAGAGTATTGATTGGCATATGCTGCTTAAATCGATCACCTTGACAGCCAGAATTGCAGTAATCTGTCAGTATTAATGACTATCTTTCAAGCCTTGATACCTCTCCTTTGCTTGTCTCGTCTTGCCTCAGTTCTGTTTGAAGTGCATTTTCTTGAAACCTCTGGTTTTGTCAGGGTAAGTATTTTTGTAAGGTTTTTTTGTCCCCTGAGTCCAATTTATTGGCTTGATCATGCAATTAGAGTAAAAATACAACGCCAGGGAGCAAAAGTAGGCAGTGTCCTGAGTAACAATTGGACCTCGGAGGTAGTGCAAGCCTGTTCTCAGCCATCATTTATTAGTTACCTGTTGAAAGGATAGGATTGTTTTGCAATGAGTAATTCCAAAACATTACTTTAAATGCCTTTGATTTTAGCCTCTAGAGACAACTGATTGAGCCAACATTTGTGATAGGCTTTTAAACTCTTACCTTAATGTTTGTCATATAGACACTTCAAATAACTGCTGGAGAAATACTTGCAGACGTGTACCAAGCTGCTGTGTTTGCTACATTTTCATGTAGTGAACATAATTTCACAAAATTTCACTGGTTGTCATGTATTTTTAATGTGAGGAGTAAGTTGAAGCGTGACATTGTCTTGTTGATCACAATTCTTTGAGTGTGATCATCTGGACAATTCTGATCTACCAAGTGGTCTGTCCATCAAATCCATGTGTCTCAAATTTAGAGGCAAGGATATCATGTTGGACAGTGTCAGATGCTTTGCACAGATCCAGGTAGATGACATCATTTGCTCTTACCTCAGGTACCAGTGCTGTAACAATGTTGTAGAAAGCCACATGATTTGTGCTTAGGACAGCCATGTTGGCTGTCTCAAATCACCACTTTATTTCCCAATGTGTCGTAGTATAGTTGCCAGAAAGATCTTTGCAGGCATGGAGGTGAAACTGCTGGCCTGAAGCACATATTAAAGGGGAGGTACCATTTAAGCACATGGCTTTAATCATTCTGTTGTTTTCACAAGATATCTGCAACATATTTCAGTCAGCAGTACAGCTTTATTTATTAGCTACTCTTCCCTAATGAAATGCATGAGACTCTCTTGAAAGTGGTAAAAACACGAAATACCAAGTTAGCAAAACTGATTGACTGTAGTAATGGAGTTTCTTACTATTAATTGCACTTATAAAGAACTGAGTGCTCTGTTGATGTAGCAGACACTTATGGAGAGACTCAAATCTTTCTGTACTCTTTGGAAAACTATATTCTAGATTCTTTTACTCCTATGTTCTTTCATAAATATAATTTACCCATCAGAAGGAGAAATATTGGTTCTACTAATTTCTCAACAAAATATGGGCAGGCTTATGCCAGTGGGCAGTGAGCTATCCTGAAAAGCAGTGACCTGCATTATCAGCCTCCTAGAATTTCTGAATCTGGATATGTCAGTGCAGATCCCTTGAGGGAAGGGAATTTTTCTTCTTATATTTTTAAGGGAGGAAATTTTTGTATGTTGTAAGCTGGAAGTTAGTAGTGGAATCGCTCTTTCATTATAAAATGTGTTTTTGAAGTCTATAAATCCCGTAAAGAAATTTGCAGGGAGAAGGCTACAAGTCCTTAAACTGGAATGGAAAAGATAAACTAATCCGATGTTACACAGAGTTGATTGCCTTGTGCATAACATGAAGTGACAGGTTTTTTGTTAATACCCACTTAACCTTATTAATTAATTAAACATTTTGGATAACAAAAGCCCTTTGTTAAAACGTTAAGACTCTTGCCCCCTTAAGGTGTTAAAATTCATACAAATTTCTTTGATGGCTCTCAGAAGTCTGTGAATAAAAGCCTGGAAGATTAAACAATTTTTTTCTGACATTTCTAAGATATAAAGAAAGAAATGTTTTTAAACTATTTAAGTCTTGGTTTTACATTGCAAAAAACAGCATTATGTATTGATTTAATCCTTTTCATAAATTCACCCTCATAACAAATAAGGGATGTGCAAACAACTTGCAAGGTTTGTATGTTAAAACACAAAAAAACATGTATATATAAAAATGAATATGTGGCATTCCATATGTTTGATTCTGACATTTAAATTGGGGGGAAATGTGGAGATTATTTATAACAACCAAAACTCGCAGAACAGTAATGGTTGTGAGATAGAGTGATGTTTTTGGGTGAGTTGAATAAGATATTGGCAAACTGTTTCTGCATCATTCTGCATATGGTAATCAAAACAGTTGGGGCATGCTTTCCGGTGCCAACAGAGGGATTAGAAAATCATAGGTACCAAAAAAAAAAAAAAAAAATATTAATAGAAACTAGCACATTGTTTGGCTTTGTCCTCCTACAGGTCTGTATTTCAGTTAATGAAAAAGGTCTTGTATATAATACCTGGCAGTTTGTGGAAATACCTAGCTGGAGATGGAATTTACTTCATGTAAAAATATTCACCAGGGTCAAAGTTATATCAAAAAAGGTTATCATTTATTCTGTATGTACCACATAGTAGAAAAATGGAGTCAGCTAACATAAAGCAAGGATTAAAAGTTAGTGTTATAGTAATTGGAGTTACCATATGGCAATCGGAAGGACGTGAGTCCTAATCATAGCCTGGCCAATCAAATTAATCTCAATATACTTTCTAGACATTGAGAAAATAGTTTAATTGCCGATTAACTGCACCTGAATAAATCCATGGGTCACAAATACTTCTATCTCCTTCTGAATGCTTCTCCTCCCAAACATAGAAGAATGCATGCTATTAGAAAATCATTTAATTTCAGCTTGCTAAACCATAGTTACCATCCATCTGTTCATGCCAATTGTGGAAAAAGGTCAGTTTTCAGCAAAGCCATGCATTTCACAGAAGGTATGTGAAGTGAAATTTCACAGGGGACATGATGGATCCTGATTCCTAGTGATAAACCTTAGGGGCCAGCAGGGTTGGCATATGGTTCAGCATGATATGAAGGCTTGGGTTCCCTGGCTTCATTTCTTTGGCGTGGAACTGATAAAACCTGGCTCTTAAGTATTGTTTCACTGGACACCAATCATGGGCAGCAGGAACTGCCCACTTAACTCTCTGTGGGAAGGAAGCCCAGGCTGTGTTCACAATAGTACCATTGTAGTGCTGCAGACTGCTCTCAACAGCTTGACAGCATTAGGGAGGAGGGCAAAGGGGCTGCTTTGCTAATTGCTGTTCAAAATATAAAAAGAGGGAAATAATTAAAAATTCATACTTGTTTTCTTCATTTAAATAGAAGCATGACTTTGAGTTTTTAAAATCATTCTTAAATTGACTTTACTGCCCTCCAAATAGGCTTATATAAGTAGATTATCTGCTACTGGTACTGCAGCAACCCAAGGTAAAGAGAAAACATTCTCATCAACTATATAATTTTTAAAAGGTAGTTGTAAAGTTCATTTAAGTGCAGATTGGAATTAATGACAGAATTTCTCATTAGAGAAGTTTCCTTTGTTACTGGTAGTGTGGAATGGCAAATGATCACATGCCTGCATGTACAGTCTTTTTACTGGGCAGTATTTAATATTAATACAATTTTTATTTGTGTAATTTTGCAGTTTGGAGTGATTTCTTCATGAAAAGGCATTTGCTGTTTCTCTCATCAATTAATATGCAGAGAAGGTATTTAAAGCAGAAATCTAAATACTTGAATATATGAATACAGTGAGCTTAAGCATTCATGCTAATACCAAAGAGTAGAAAACTAGTTTTGCTTCTGTGTTCTTTACACCTATCAACCTTAATTACTGAAGTTAAAACTGATGTAATGCCGGTTGTCAGAATGAGGATGAATCCCTCTCCCAACATCAGGAGTTAGTTTGTGGGGTTGCAGTTCCCCTCTGGCCTGTAGTATTCCACATTGGTGCAGTCATCACTTCAGCCCACACCTCAACTTCTTTCATTGGTATGTGTGGTACAACAGCTTTAATAAACCTCAGTCCCATGGCCAGTGGCCCTGCACCTCCCCTGCTGCCTCCTGCAAACCCACAGCTGCCAGGTGAGCACTTCTGTCTGACTGCAGGAGCAGCGCTCCGTCACTGCAGAGAGAGCCTGAAGCAGTGGCAGCTGTAACGGGCTTCAAAACAATTAGCACAACATACCTCATAGATTCATTGATTCCCATCTTGGATACATTAGTAAGACAAAGCCTCCCTTTAAGTTGGAGTGGGAATTCTGCCTGCATATGGGCTTCAGCACTGTTTTCTTCATTATTTTGTTTTCATGTCCATAGCCTGTTACTAAAACATGGATGAGTGCAGTATTTTTAAATACTGCCATTATTCTTCTAATCACGCAGCCAGACTTATAGTGCTGAGGTATTTGTCCTTCCCATCCTGCTAGCCATTTGATGGGACTTTTTAACTTCTTGCTAAAATGCAGTTCAGGGTTTGTAGAACCAGCAATACACTGTCAATGGTACCGAAACTGATACTTTCTTCTATATGTTTGTATTAGTATGCTCCTGCTATATTTCAAACAGATAATTCATTGAATGCCCATCCTTCCTCTTACTGCGGAGTAGATTATATTTAAGTCAAGATTAATGGATAGATTCTGATGTTAAAACCCAGTCTCTGGGTCTGTCATTCCCTAGGGGCATATAGTGCATTAGTTTAAGCCAATGTGCTGCTTATCATAGATATTCTGACACTGTCTTAAATGACAGTTTACTGTACTTTGTAGCTGCTTACTCTGGTAATAAAATCACTATATTGTGTTCTTGATAATTACAATATTAAATAGAAACTTAATTGGATTACTGCACATTTAGATACAGATAGTTCTTAAGTAATTGTCCACTGTAAAATTTCTGATACTCATTTTTTCCCTCATGCAGTGTATTCTGTTGGACTCTAAGCTTAATATGTAGTTCAGTCACCTTAGATGAAAAAGTGTTGAAAAGACATCAGCAGTGGGATTTTTTTGGTGCAAAGGAGTATCTTCTATCGTGCAGGTTTTCACATGAACCTTTGGTTTTTAAATCCTTCCATAAGATGTTCCTCTTTGCCGGAGTCCTTAAAATAAAATAACTTCTGGGTTCCACGGAATAAGAACTTGATAAGTAGTCTTAATTCAGATCTTTTTTCCCTTAATTTTGAAAAGTCTGAGCATAACTTTTGTCATTTCTGCTGCCTAAGCAGATGAACAGAATCAGAATTAATTAAGTAAATAGTTATTTTTATGTTATCTTAAAAATAAACCCAACTTTTAAATATATTTTGTTTTCATATAGTTTATATTCTAAAGAATATACTGAAATTCATGTTTATTTTAAGTTCAGTTGCACTTTTATTCCACATATCTGTATAAGCCTTCTGTAAAAGACCTTGGTACAGAGTGGATACATTTTTCATTTCATAATTGAGTGTTTTAAGTGGTTAAGCGTAGTCCAAATTTTATCCAATTCCAGCTTGTGTTAATGGTGCTCCACTCACACTGCCTCAGCACCTGTTATGGATTTTGAGTCATCTGGCAGCCCGTGGGACTTAGATAAAGAAGTACCAGGTGTCCTGCCTGTCTCTTAATTGAGACGCAATGTAAACAATATAGACTTGGCAATATGGTTCTAGAAATGGATTAAAGCCCAGCTTTGTCTGCACTGATGAATCACAGCTTTTTCTTCCTAGAAGATGTTATAAACCACTGATGAATTTAGCGAGCTGTAAGATTTTGTGGAACAACATAAAAGTAAACAACGCATCAAGGATTTTCCTAGAAGGACAGTTTTGCAGAATGTTAAATGTGTTGAGTTTTTTAATGAAAATGTAAACATCAATTAGAATTTCTTGCAGTAATTTAGCGATTTTGAAACTGCTGACAGTGTAAAAATTAAAATTCTTACATAAATTCAGATAAAGTCAATGCCTTTCAATATATAGGACATTGGTAAACTAGGCAAAAAACAATACCATTTACTTGGAAACACTCAATGGCTGCAGCTTTACCTAGCCTACGCTTACCTTGCAGGACTTTTAACCATATAACCATGGAGTAGGTATAAAGTAAATTATCTCCTTTAACTGTAAGATAAGCAATCTTAAATAAAAAAAAAACTCCTCCAAATGGCAGAAGTGCCTGATAGCGCTTAATTTATCACAGATTTGTTTAATTGTTTAGTAGTATAAAAACTTAAAAGTAATTTTCATTATATTTATTCAAAGAATGATGCAACTATGTTTTGGAAACAAATTGCAATATCTGGAATGATGGAATTTGTTTGTATAAATTTATCTATTATATATTCCCTTATTTTCTTCATGAAGAACTATACCTCAGAAATTGCCTCAAAAAGCCCTTTGTATTTACAGCTTGAGTTGAAAAAGAATGTCATTAAATATGTTAGATAATACATTTTAGGCTTGCTTAAATTATACAGGCTTGGTCTATTACTTGTTTTTCATATACATTCTCATTTTATTAGTGAGATCTCTACATAAATTAATAGATTGTAACATATACATTACTTACTAAAATTATTGATTTGGGATAATTAATAGAGCCCCTTCTGCAGTTTTAAAATGTTTTCACCAAATACAACATACAGATTACTTTTGAAATACATTTTTCATTTCTCTGAGGTTTATGTTCTATTTTTATGAGTAAAATATATTGTTACATTTTATTGCAGAAGAGCTGTCTTGAAAAAGTGGTTCAGTAGAAAAAAATCACCTTAAAAGACTATAAAATTTTTAATTCTTTCACCTGCTTAATAGTGTCAAGCATGGTAATTTTTTTTCTTCTTTTTCACCTAAATAACTTGCATGAGATATGAGGAGAGTGAACTGAATTCTGCCTTATGAATCATTGGTGTTGTGGCTAAGTCCAGTTGTATGTGCAGAAGCTTCTTTCATTTACAGCATAGCTGTATAAACAGATGCACCTAGCTAAATATTTATTTGCCATTCTCAATATTGACAGTATTTGAGAAACACAGAAGAACCCAGACTGACTATGAGATACCAAGGTGACTTGAGTAAACAGAAGATGCAGCTGGAAGAGAAAAACCCTCTTTATTTGTATACTGTGCAAACTAGATGTGGAAATGACTGAAATGCAATAAATAGGGAACACCGTGATGCCACTTCTACAGAGTCACTTTTCAGAATATAAGAGAACTTAACTATTCCTCTCAGTTGATACTGATTGCCCACCTACATGCAAAATGCTGCTACTTGCAGGGCTTCCAGCGCTGGATCAATAGCAGCCCGACTTACATCCTTAACTCTAAGAGCCAACAAAGACTACAAATAGCTGTGACTCAGTATGAGTTCAGGTGGTTTGACAACCACTGCACAGTTTCTTCTTTTAGAGTGAGATTTTCCCAGAAAAAAATGCCATTTCTGTGATGTGTGTGGGTTTTGTCTCATCTTCCTGTAGAAGTCAAATTCTGCTAGGACTAAGTTTTCCTTTCAGCTTAAAACCTTGATCCTAACCTGTACTTGTTATCTTTATAGGGGAGGCCATTCTCCTTTCACACTTTGATGTTGGGAATTGAAATTTACTAGGAAAAATGTGTCAAAATCAATTCTTTCATCATTTTAAGTACCTCAAACTGAATCAATTAATTCTGTGGAGTTTGCACACCTTTTCAGGCCTGAGAGCAAAAAACTTAAAATCTTCTACCAAAATACACTCCTCACTGTACTTCACTGTATCTTTTTTTACTTTGGTCCCTAATATCCTAGGAGCATTTTTGTATGTTGACAGTACTACAGATTTGGGGTTTTTTCCTATGAAAAATGATGCATGCTTCTAAATTTGCTGAGGGGGAAAATGTAAATAAGAGAGTTCCTCCTTATATGGCTTTTCTTAAAATATTGTTAATCTCTTTTATCTAAATTGTGTATATGTGCAATTAAAAACCTCTTGCAAGTGTCCATTGATCCTACAAGAAAGTATCTCCGGGTATAGGATTTTCATTTCCAGATAAGGATGGAGCAGCAGTTCAGTTTCTGCTTGTCTTAAATTATTTTCCAAATGCCTGGCTAACAAAGTCATCCTCTCCACAATCATATCAATATATATTGACTTCTTAGATGATTTTGCTAACAGTTGGAACTGCCAGGCATGCAGCTGTACATGTATTTCTGAGAGGAGTTTGTAATTTAACCTGAAAAAAATCCATCTTGCTATTTAGAAATGCATGTTCTAGCTTTTTTTTCTAAGAGGTATTTCAAGACAATCATTAAAACCCTGCCTTTTTTTCCCAGCTCTGGAACCAAAGCATCTACATACCAATATACAGTTATATCATGGTATACCGCGCATGTATACTGCACATATATACAAATATGGAAATATGAAGGGGGAAGATTTCTGAATAAAGCTTTCATGAAAGTGTTTCACTTCAACACTGCCAAAATTGTTCTTTGTTTCATAAAATAAGATTTCTTCTTAATCACAGGAAATGTACGTGCTCATCTATATAGTCTAATCATTATGGTGCTTTCTTGGGAGAGGAGAGTCCCTGGATTCCAGTCTGTGCTCGGGAAGCATTTGTTACCAAATGGTTTTTGGAGCAGGCAGTAGAATTTCTTCTCCAGCCCATTTGAGAATCTAACACTGTTGTTCTGGTAATAGATAGATTACCAGATAGTTGTGAAATGCTATATCCTTAAATAAAGTCTTGGAAATCTTATTCTATATTTAAACTATTTTTTCTTCATTTTTTCCAGCCTCAGGTTAATGTCATTTTAGGATTGGTATTCCATCAATGACTGTAGCAGTAATCATGCATCCACTCCTTAACTAAAAAAACTAGATAGATTTATTGTAATGCATTTTAGTCAGCTGTAAAACTGAGAAGTGTGAAGAAGAATGGAAAGAAAATGTGTAGTCAGAATGACACAGTAAATTGCAAAAAATCAGTAATCATAACAGAGGGAGAGTTTGTGGTGGGGATTGTTTGTGGACACTTGTGGAGACCTGATGCTGCACATGAGCCACATAGAAGAAAGTACAAAAGTGCCTTTCCAAAAATCAAGATTAGTGAGAGTGACTACACTAACTGGCTAGGGGTGAGTGGTTTTGGTAAAATGGATGGAATAGGTATTGACTATAAAGTTCAAATTAGTAGCCTGCATTTGCACTAGGGAGTGGCAGATCGATGGCAGTATCTGAGAGAATGCACCATCTAAGTAGTACATCCAGAAAGTGGATTCTGCAGTGCACAGAGTAGATTATAAGAGGATTAAAAATGCATTTATTTAGGCCAGAGAAAAGGATATGGCAGTAACTGAGATGTAAGAGTCTAGGTAATTTGTTCAGATAGATTGCTAGAAAAAGTTTTAGCTTAGAATCTGCATAAAGAGTCTGCAAGATGTAGATGTATTTTGCCGTAGGAATCTAAAGCTTGGAAGTGATACAGTCAGCAGAGATGGAGGGCTATTAGATGAAGACACGAAATTATGTTTTTCAGAAAGATTGGGTATAAGTTGGTGATCTGACAGTCAGGCTTTCAGTACTTGTTACCAAGTGCAAATCAACAGGTCTAATTATGGAAAGTACAGTGTTTTCAAATAATGGATCTTTTCAGATAATTATTAATAGAAATAATTACAGATTTAGATGGTAAGTAAAAGGGATCGTAGTGTATGTTAAATATTAGCTGGAGTGACTACAACCTGAGTGACCTATAAAGATATGATTCCTGATTTTTTATGATACTGATTCTATTTTTCAGAACAGATTCTTCTGAAAAAGTATAATAAAGTAATTGGATTTTTTTTGTTATGCTTTTGGCAGTTATGCATCTGCAAGTTTTCAGCTGGCACATTTGGACAAATGCCTGCATAATTCATGGATATCGTACATTTTTATTCATTCTGTTTTGTTACAGTTAGCACCTTCTTCAGAAGTAAAAAGCCCACAATACTTTTGTTGAGGTGTTTTGTCACTCTCTGTGCCAGTCTTTCTCCATTGGTTTGTCTGTGCCTCCTTCCCGTTCCATCTTAATTGCTGATGCCAGTGGCAACATCCACTCGAAGTAAGAATACAGCTTGCCTTGCCCTATTACTACTAGCCATTGAGTTTGTATTTGCCACTCAATCTTTAAGTGCTAATAAGTCTTTTCTAGAGAGTAGTGTTTTAAAGAAATAAATGTCTAGCCTATTAGAAGTAATGTAGAAATTAGCTACCATGGGTTTATGGTCACTCTTGCAGACAGTTGCATTAAAATATAGTGTAGAACTAGATTATCTCAGCCATAAAAGCATATAGAACTGGTGTTTCAAAATTACTAGGATGTTCTCAAAATTTAAATCAATTGAAGATTAAAGTATCTCATCTATATAGTCTCTAATACAGAAACAGTTCTTCTGAGGAGAGTGTGTAATTTCCTAGTGCAGAGTAGAGCATGCTTTGGATTTGGCGTTTGCCTCAAATTTTTTTGTTTTTAAGATGGGTTATGTTTTTAACAAGCTGCAGATGGTTTTGTGGGTTGTTAGGATGAGCAGCAACCCAGCTAGCTGAATTACTTTTCTCTGGGTGTGCATTTGAAGTAGATTTCTAGAACTGATATAAGCATATCCTCTTCACTGTGTAACAAAAACATCATTATCGACCTCAGTCAGCATCTATCTCAAGACTTCTGTATTTGGTTAGGAGATTGTACCAAGACTAGAGGAAAAGAATGTCCTTGCCATGTTCAAAGCAGTAACTTCCCTTCATTTTGCCTTATTTGTGTATAAGCTTTGGATATAATAGGATAAACTAAAAGGTTTCCTTTAGAGACCTCTGAATGTAGAGCATTTTAAAAGCAAGTAGGTGTCTCTACCCTACTTTTTCATGAAACATTTTACCCATTCAAGCGGACTTTTAAAAACAGCTTGTTTTGATAGCAGCCTGTTCTCCTGTGGGCCTTCAGCCTTTGCTTCCTGGCAGCACCTTTGGTGCGAAAAGAGAGTGATCAATTGGGAGACTATCAGTGCCAGCATGCATAGAGTGATAAGTTAACACACCACTGGGAATTTCTAGGGCCCACCAAGATACTTCACTTCTAATGTGCTAACAAGCTCATTTTTCTACCTCTTGCCTCTTCAGTTATTTTTTTTTTCTCAGAAGAGCTTAGAAGTTGAGTGCATCAGGCATAATGAAAAGCTCTGTAGGAGGGAGAAGCAATAACCCCATTTTTCCCTTTTCAGCCAAATAGAAAATTAGTTTCTGGTAATACACAAAGGCCAGTATTTTTTGTGCAAGGGGCACTGCTGTGAATCAAAGGACTCTATTAACTGCAGAAAATTCAGCAGCTGTGAATCTCCCCCAATGAAAAAAAAAGTGCTTTTCAACAAGTTGTGAGATACGTAGTATTATTTAGACTTCAACCATCAGTTTCATCCTCTACCACTTATACATAGCCTCTTAAAAACTGTGCTATATTACTGTCCTCTGTTCAGGCTCAATATTGTGTTTATCCCCCAACCTAAGAATCGTTACAATGGGAGATTTTTATATTTTCTCTTGTCCCAGTGCTTCTATTATAGCTTCCCTAAACTGAGGCTTCTGCGGTGGTTCAGCTGTCTCTGGATTCAGAAAGAATTCAGAGCACAGATTTTGGAGGGAAAACTGTTTCCCAGTTTGACTGAGTAACCAAGTTACGGCCTAAGGAAATACGATAAAAATAATTTTATTCTCTAAAACTTGTTTCTGTATAATATATTCTCTATATTTTTTCATATTTAGATAGACTGTAAAATCTACAGTAAATATGGTACAGAAAAAACAACAGAAAATTTGAGTAGGAAAAGTTCTGTAAATGTAGAAGTGTAGTTTTGTAAGATAATATGAAGATTATTGTTTCCAACTTTCACTGGGTGTTGGGAACTTTATTGCTTATCATAATTGAAAATAGTATCTTTATTTCAAATGTTATCACTAATAATTAAAAATGCTTGTCACATGTAATACAGTTTTTATGTTTGGATTGCTAAAAAAATGTGCAATGTGACTATTATCTCCATTTCACAGGTGGTGAAATTGAGTCAGAAAGATAATTTCCTCACTGTCCCTGATTCCTCCAAAAAGGGCAGCAGGCCTGAAATCAGACCCCAGAATTTTAAAGAAACCTATTTTGAGTGCATTCCTCCACAGCATGCTGATTTGTTTGGGATATTTTTTTCTGGAAAACAGAACTATATAAGGAGAAAATTACCTCACTATTTGCAAATAAAGTATGGGGGGGAAAAAGTGGGCGCAAGTGTAAATGTCAGGGAAAATTTCTGATCATTCTCTGTGTAAGATAACTGGAGACGGTTTCCCTCATTCAACATAGTGAGTCCAGCTGGAGGGCTCTGAAAGTTGTGTGAGAAAAGGTTAACTGATTTCTCAGTTCAGCAACTATACAACATGAAGTCAGCATGGTAGTTTTTCTTGATAATTGTATGTTGCTGCCTGCTGCTCTACATTTTGACAGCCATTTCCATAGTTGCTTTCATGAACAGCAGAAATATTCTCTCTTTTTCTCGCTCTCTCTATGCTAACAGCACAATCAGGCCTGCTGGAACAAGAAGCCTGGAGAGGGTTCTTCAAAAACAACAACACTTCAAGATACCAGTCTCTTATCAGTAATATTAGAGGAAGAGAACACAGGAAAAAAGAAGAAGTACAGTATTTTACTGTCAGTGCCCTGCCAACACCTTGTTAACCAGTATTTAAGGGTCCTGTGGATTCTTTACAGATATTCTTGCTTGTTTTAATGATATAATTGACAAGGTGTTTTTCCCAGTACTGAAATTTCAGTATATTTGTCTTAAATGTGTGTGTGTGTTAAGGGATTGTGAAAGCAGTTTATTATGGAAAAGTGCAGAGTCATTTGTTTTGTTAATGCTAAGGTATGTTTCATGCTACCCCTGCTAAAAATGGAAATGTTTTTATATTTAATTGTGAACAGAATACAGGCAAATTAATTACTTAAGAGAGTACTTAAGTTGTTGCTGTTTGTAAACAATTTCAGAAGTTCTACATCAGACATGAAAAGAATACAGTTGAACCATAAGGTTTACATTAATCATGTTTATCTTACACATAATATTATGTCAATGCATCAGACAGTATCACAGTCATATAAAGAATTACAAATAAGTGTGAACAGTCACTGAAATACATGATATGTATTTAACAAAAACAAGAATTCTGATTTACTAGGCACTGATATTTAGCAGTTACAGTACATGATATAAATTCATCCTTAATTCGTGGCTAACTCAGTTATGAGGAGAGAGCACGATACCTGCAAACAATTGTTCAACATCATCTAGAGCCTACAACATTTGAAGATTTTGCTGCTCAGGTTTTCTGTCCAGCACCTTATCAACATTTGCCCTCAGAGATGGGTAAGTAACAAATAGTTCTTATAAAATCTTACTTGAAATGCAGTATCCTTACTTATAAAGACTAAAAATTCGGACCTTTGCACATCATGAAGAGTTATCATTAATTGCAAAGAATATACAGGCTTGAGAACACGGGCAAAGTTGACTTTAAATCTTTATTCTGTTTTCTGGAATCATAAGCCAATGCCTGGCATTAAGATTTGGCAAGATGCTTTAATATAGCAACAAGACCCTGGATTTTTACAGCAAATTTTACCACAATCCCCTGTATAATTCTGCTTGGAGCCATTGGTATTGTCACCTAGGCTAGTTCAGGTAGAAACATTTTTAAGTGCACCTTCCTCATAAGAAAGTTTCAAGGCTCACTACGTGTTTAGAATGTAAAGTTTTAAATTGAAAATCTGAGCCTCACAATCTTAATTTTGTTCTTATTAGTCACAAAGTTGGTTTTAAGGTAATTTTTACTTTCCAGTAAAATACTTGTTTTATAAGAGGATACTGCATTTTTTATTACTAATAAGAAAATCGGTAGAAGAAAATGAGTAACACAAGGCCTTCCTGTTCTGACATTTCTTGAACTCCTTATGATTATTTCATTATTTTATTTCCCCTCTTTTTAGATCATTAAATATCAGTTCTGTTTATCTGAAGGTAAGACAAAGTGTCCAAAAAAACCCTTTGTTCCTCTTACTTTTACTAGAGCACTAAGCTTGTAACCAAATTGTATGCAAACTTTCCTTGTTGCCCTTGTTCACACTAAAAAGAATTTCACACTGATTGAGAAATGACCACTACATCTTCTAAAAGTTTTAGTCTTTTACTAACCTCAGGTCTGCATGAAGCACTAACACTGGTTCTGGGATTAAGGTAACTAATGATAGAGACAGTTGTTGAATGAGTAACACTTTATTGTGTTGACCTTTGTTTCCCAGCATGAATAAGTAGTACTGGATGGCAGTGGTGTGTTTTGTACCCTGTACTGTCTTTCATTGATGTTGTAAGACATTCTGCAGTGATAACCTAGGAGAGATGGAGAAGAAGAATGTGTAACTCTTGAAATCCCCTGTTCAGAAAAACCTTATTTAATGATAATCCAAGTGCTTCCATGGAAAAAAAATGTAAATCTAAATGAAATAAATTTTATAAGAATAGTTTGGCAAGTTGTTATCTGAAAATTTGTTTCTCAGTTCCAAGATATATGCAGAAATCAATTCTGAATTATACAAGAATTACGGTAAGAGTACAGAAAGAATGACTGAGAGATGTTAAAATGTTGAGGCTCCTTTACTTTAAAATACAACTATAAGTAGAAATGAGGTGCAGTTTCAAAGAATAATAAGTGGTATAATTATGCTAGTGGAAATAGTTGAGACCAAAAGTAAACTAAATTAAAAGTAATTTCATTAAAGCAGTATAAAAATTGGTGACATAATTTAAAGTATGAATACATTTGAATAGGAAAAATCTGTAACTCAAAACTCTAAAAACAAACAAACATTAAAAATAATAACCAGGGATACCAGTCCTTCCCACATTTCCTGCCAAGGGACCTAGTGAATATTCAGCACCAGACACTTTTGTATGGCTAGTATATATTCTATATTCTAGTGCACTTGTTGAAGTTCTGCCTATTCCTTTTCAGAAGTCTCATTCCAAGCCAAATCATTCTGCCCTCTTCCTCTAATTCATTCTTTCAGGGTGAAGCAAGGCTGTTTTTCTGTGCTACAGAGTAGCACTTTTCTACAGCGGTAATTTCTGTATTCTTTTAAAATTGGTGTTCTCTAGCATGATCTGAAATGAGGTTACGATTTTTTAGAAACTTGATTTTAACTTAACCCTTCTATCAAAGTTAATAATTTTCTGAAGGAATCTCATTAATAGGAGCTTGTGGTGTGTTTCACATCTGCACGCATGCGTGTGTGTGTCTGCATCCCACGAAATACGATGTCCTGTCCTGGGAGCCACATTCTTCTGGACCTTGCATTGTGCAGTGGAAGTGACCAAGATGTCAGTGTCAAGAGCAGCCAGCAGCTTCCTAGGACAGACATGCAGCACAGTGTGACCCAGCATCAGAGTCGATCAACCTGGCCCCACGTCTGCCTGACTCTGAGCTTGCCTTTCAGCCAAGGGAAGCTGGGGATACTCTGGCGGTCCTGCTTGCAGCCTGATCCCTGTTCCATCTAGGGCTCCTGGACCTCTCATACTCAGCTCCAGGACAGAGTGCTAGGGGTAACACCAAACCATCTGACTCCAAGCTGACTCTAGAGGGCACAAATTCTAAAGCCTGAGCCGGGTATAAAATAACACTACAGTCACCTGCCAGAAAGGTTACCCCAGGGCTTGGGGTTAGCCTGGAAACCGCTGGTTTCAGGTTCTAGCAGAGGCAGACCTGTGAGCTACGTTGCTGCAGATGACCCAAATTTCTGATGGACTGTGATCCCAAGAAAGTTCACCAGCAGTGCTACTGAAAAAATAGATACCCCTAAATTTCCAGGGCCCCTGCAACGGGGGAATTTCTTAAGAGGTACAGAGCACTGAACTGTGCCAGGATTACACACAGGAGTGGTGCTGGAGTCCTGCCTGGGAATCCACGTGCATTCATCACCCTCAAGATGACTCAGACAAAACCTTGCAAACTCCCAGCCAGATGGATCCATGTCATCTGAAAATTTCTAACCAGCTTCTAAGATTACATCACATTTTTAAATACTAAATATTTCATTCCTGTATGGGGCTTCTTTTAATAAAAAATTATTGACCAGAAGAGACAAAGAAAAAAAACTCCACATTTTAGATATTATAGACTTAATTCTTTTATTGGGTCAGGATCTCCATGATTACAGCTTCTGAATATTTTTAATTTTATAAAATACTCTCTACATTTTTTCATCTAAGACAGATCTTAGAAACTATGAGGCTGCTACAGTCCATCACCAGGTGTTACCATTTTGTTGTTGTGATCCTGTTGGCTGGGGTTTCTTTTCGTTTGAGCTATGAGAATCAGAGCAAATAGAGAACATGCCATTCAGTAACACACTGTATTTTCTTAGATGGACTTATTTGATCAAAGGCTCAGACATCAGCAAAATCTGCTTCCTTTTTTATAGTGACTGCTCTTCGGTGTAATGTGATTGTGGCAGCTGCTGTTTTATCTAGAAGCTTAGTTTGCCCTGTCAAAATATCTGACAAGTCCACCTTCCCATGTGTAGGAACCTGACTAGTGTAGTGAATGTGTACATTTAAGGAAATGGAGATTTACCTGTACTTAATCACAGAATGCAATTCATTGGCCTCTGTGTTTTTTACCTTGTGCTGTTTCTGTGAAATTGAGTAACGGCAAATACTCTACTAAACAGAGTAACTCATCCTATGCAGATATTGAGTGAACCAGATCTCTGTGACACCAGAATAAGTTGAGGGATCTGTCAATGATAAGCTCAATTGTATTGAAGGGCATATTGACCTCACAATGCTAAGATTCGGATCTTTAAAATGTGCTCATGTCTTGGGTTCATTTTTTCTGTCTTCTTTTGTTCCCTTTCTTTCTACTAAGACAAATACCTTATTACAGTAAATTTCTAAAGAAGAGGCCCCTCTACATTCATAATAGTATATTTCTTGTGACAAAAGCATCAGGCTTTTTGGTCCCAACAATCATTTCTGTATTTTCAAGCCCTCTTGAACAGTTTCAGAACAGTTCTGCTGCCCCAATCCCAAAGTAAGTGGGGTTGCCACCATACAGTCAGGGGAGCAGGGGAATGTAGAGGTAATTATGCTTCGGCTTTGCACAATTAAAAATGGACTTCAACAGCTTGTATTTTATTCTGCTGCTTCCTTGGTGTGAAACATTGAAACTAATAATCTTTTTGGCCCTGTACCACCCCTCCACAGATGAGAATGATGGTGCTTTAGTCACTGTAGAAGGATCTGAGTTCAGACTTGGTGGTGGTGATTTATGATTGGAAGTGAACCTGAAATAGAGAAGTGAGGGGTCTGTGTCTGGCAGGGCTGGAAGAATTTCTCATTATCCTTTCTCCAGTCCAAATTTAAGACACTTCTTTTATTCCAAATCAGAGCAAAACCTCAAAACTTAGTGACATTTTCCAAAGAATTCATGCTGGAATGGCTGAAGCTGAAACCTTACGCATTTCTGAACTATTGTCCTAAAGTCAACCACCTGGGTGAAGTACACTCAGTACTTTGAGACGGTAAATTCAGTGTGGACTGCTAGAAACCCAAACAGGTCAACTTTCTACATTTAATGAAATGGGTCTACTGAAAAAAATAGTGTGATTGTTCAATTAAAAAGCATCCCATGCGTACACACAAGGGGGCAAAATTAAATTTTAATCCTGACATTTCCTAGTTTAATTTTTTACTTTATTTTCTTGTGACATTTGCGTTGTGTAATTACCTCCATATTTATTTTAAACTATACGGCAAAATAGAATTTCTGGAACACTGGTTAACAGCCCCAGGATACATAAGCAAACCGCAGTCTCTAGAACCACCACCTCCTGCAGACTGAGATTGGACAGTAGTTTGTAGGAATGGTAAGCTGTCTTAGCTCTGCCTCTATCTCCACTAGCAGAAAGACTAGGAATTTTGCCAGTGGGTTTCACTGTTATTTGGTAGAGAGAAATAGGCTTACCTAACACACATGATTCCAGCTAGGTTCTGAAGAGCATGCTTCACTGGACATGGACTTGGCTGCTGTTTTGCCATAAACTTAATCTTTTTTTGCTCTGTTCTTTCTCATGCTTCTTAGTTCTTTCTCTTCTACCCAGTTCTGGTCTCCCAGGTCTTTAGATCATCTCTTCCTCACCTTTTTGCCTTGCTTTGCAGCTGCTTTTGCAGTCTTCCTACATCTGCTTCTCATTTCCTTTCCTCTGTATCACAAAGTTAGTGACAGACTTAACTGACTTGATTCTAGCAAGGCTGCTGGCTTAGCCAGATTTGGACTGAAATTTGTAAGAGCAGAGAAGCTGTACAAAAATGATTGCCCTCTTCCCTGAAGGTCAGGTAGGACATGCTGAAGTATCTCAGAAGACCATAAAAATTTACCAACATGCACAAATTCTGTTTTTTCCTATGGTCATTCAGAGAGACAACACTCAGGGCAGTGTTGATCCAGACAACAAGGTGTGGTAAAGCCAGAAGAACTGACAGTAGTCTTACCATGCAGCATCCTTTCAGCCTTCTCTTTGGTGAATCTTTCACCTTTGAAAGTCAGAACTGATACACAAGATTAGTCATGGCAGTGCATATGTTATGATACCTCCAGATCCCTCCATCTCACCTCACTTCTAATTTAGTCTATGTGTAGTTAGGATTCCATTTTAGATTTAAATAGGTAATTTCTGAGTCAAATAACCAACATACTATCATTAGAAGATTCCAGATTTTTTCAAATGGAGTGTGAAAATGTTGCATTTCAACTTTGTTGACCCACCTCCTTGTTCAGAAGCAATTGAAATGACTTTGCATTATGGCCCCAAAATATCATAGCTGATCAGGCTATGGTATTTGTCACTTGTCAGATCTAAGAGGAGAAAATTATGGATCACTTCCTGATGTTTTCTGCCTCTTAAAAATCCAAAGACATCTATTTTGTTGATTTTATAGAACTTTCTGGCTTCACATCATTTGTCCATAAAGCTTTCATATATAACCCTATTTTTATATTTTGGATAACTAAATATTTTGTTGTTGTGGTTTAAAAATGGTATTTTCCAATTCAGTGTTCCCACTCAAACCACTCCAAACCACGTGCTGCTTGATCACACCCCCTCCTCTCGGCAGGCTAGGGAGAACTGAAGACATTAAAGGCATGGGTTGAGATAACAACAGTTTACTGGAAACAGCAGTAAGATTTAAAAAATTAACAGCAGCAACAAGAACATCAATACTAATGACAGAAGGTACAAGAAAGAGGCAAACAATTCACACAGACACACCCCATCCCTAACAATAGCCAACTGCTGTCATGCTACACCGATCTGGAAGTGAGCCCTTCCCCTATCCCTGAAAAATGACACAAAGTTGCATAGAATAACTTAGGTGTCTTGGCCATGCTGCCTTCTGGCTACTGCAAAAATCTAGCCAGAACCAGGGTATTTTCCACGCCTTAGTCTATACCATCTCCATCGTGCCCAGATCCTGCACCTTCCAACTATATACATAAGCAGGAGTATCATTTCCATGGTCAATGACCATCCCTCCAAGCTGTCTGTTGACTTCCTTTAGTTGATGACTGTGGGTTCAGTCCATCCTAGATATCTTCCAGGGCAGGAGGGCTAGTGTGCTGTCAGGTGGTTGCAAGCTGCACCAGGATCTCACAATTGGAGTAATTCATACTCATTGTCCAGGGTAGTTCTGGCATACATAGGCAGTGTCATTCAGCAACCACTTTTATCCAATTCAGCATAACAGACTGTTCTAACCCAAAAATCAAATTCCCTGGAGGTAATGCACTGTGTTTCCCTGTCCCAAGGGGAACCAGGTCCTTGAGCAAAAACAAATGCATGGATGGGTTTGCCTTTGCTTGAGGCAGGATTAATCCAAACTGTCTTCCCTAACACATTTCTCATATGCTCCACAGGGACTTTATATCCTTCTGCAGTACCCTGGGGTTTTGATTGGGCAGGACAAGCAAGGTAGATCCTCTAGTGTTAACTAACCAGGGGGCCTGCGCTAAATGCAGATCCCAGTGTTGAAGGTGTCACCACCCCTTGCTTTCAATGTGGTTTTTCACAGTCCACTGTATCGTTCCATTTTCCCAGAGACTGGTGCAGGATAGGGAATATGATACATCCACTCAGTATCGTGCTGGCCCAGGTGTCTATGAGGATGTTTTTGAAATGAGTCCCATTGTCCAACTCTGTTCTTTTGGGGGTGCCATGTCACCACATGAGCTGCTTTTCAAGGATGGTGTTCTGGGCAGTGATGGGAGTGACAAGGTGCATCTCCAGCCATCCAGTGGTTGTCTCCACCATTGTCAGCACATAGCGCTTGCCTAGGCAGATTTGTGGGAGTGTGATGTAATCAATCTGCCCGGCCTCCTCACATTTATATTTCAACCCTCGTCCCCCACACCAAAGAGGCTTTAACCCATTTAGCCTGACCGATTGTAGTGCATATTTCACAGCTATGGGTAACCTGGGATATAGTGTTCACTCCTCAGTCGCAAGCCCGTGTGGATGTTGCTTCTCGTCCCTGATGACCTGCGGTGTTACGGGCCCACCAAGTCAGAAATAATTCACCCTTATGTTCCAGTCCAGAGCCACCTGAAACACTTTAATCTTGGCAGCCCAATCCACCTGTCTGTTGTTACAATGTTCTTCAGTAGCCCAACTCCAACTCCCCCATGTAATCAGCTACCAGAAAATGACAAAGGATAGTCTCTCTTCACTGATGGTTCCTAGCATTTTGTAGGGATACATCAAAAATGGAGGGATGATGTATGGAGTGCTACACGGCGAGTCACAGAAGCTGTTGAGGGACAAGGTGGCTCAAGTCAAGGTGCAGAGCTGAAAGCCATCCAGCTGGCCTCAGGTGTCCCTGAACGAGAGAAATGGCCAACACTCTACCTCTGCACTGACTCAGGCATGGTGGCAAATGCTCTGTGGGGTTTGCTACAACGGTGTAAAAAGAGTGATTGGCAGTGCAGAAGGAAACCATCTGGGCCACTGAGCTGTGGCAAGACATCACTGCCTGGGTAGAGAAGCTGGCTGTAAAAGTACATCATGTAGATGCACACACATCTTCTGTATTGCTCCTCTCTGGAGCTGCCACAGCATTCTCCTTGCAAGTATTCTGTCACCTTATCAGGGTTGTGTATGTGAACTGCTAAACCACTGGAGCAGAGAATTTCCCCAAAAACTGGCCTATTCTCTATGCTACTCATGACCATCCACCCTCAGGGTAGATCCCTGAACGACCTCCTAGAAATCCCTGCCCGGACTCTAAATATGGTGTAGACTGCACTGAGACATGGCAGACTTAGCAACAAGGATATGCTTTCCTTAACATCCAGCAGGAATTAAAAATTCTCAAAAGCTGTTTTAACAGGTCTGAAGGAAGAAAAGGGGGTGAAAAGCTGGGGAAAATCAACCTCCCTGTTTCCCCCCCCCAGACTCGATGTGATTATTAATGACTCCCCGAGCCAGTGCCTGAGTAAGGATAGGATAGAAACACTGAATACACATTCCAAATGACCTTCATTGCCTTTTATCTTGCCATGTCATAAACTGATACTCCATAGTACAGCAACAAAGCAGTCCTGATCCCCCTTCCCTGCTCTGAAAAAGAGCACCATTATGAGCACATAGTGGATATAAAAAAACATGTACAGGGTTAGGTACCACACCCACATGAGCAGACCAAGCAACATTGCGACCAGTAGCTCTCGACCTAATACAACAAATCAAATCAGATTAGATCAAACTTGTTTTCAACTCACTCTGGGCAGATCTGTTGTTATCTCAAACCCTTCGTGCCTCCCATTAGGCACCAAAGAAAGCTTGTGTTTTAGGAATGGTATTCTCCAATTCTGTGTTCCCACTGAAACTTGTGCTCCTGCAAACCATGTGCTGCTCCGTCACTCCCCTTCTCCTTAGCAGGCTGGAGAGGAGAATTGGAGGCATGAAAGGTAAAGCTCAGGAGATAAGAACAATTTTTATTGGAAACAGCAACGAGATAAGAAAACATGCAGTAACAACAGCAGTGCTAATGACAGAGGGTACAAGAAAGAGGTGAACAATTTGATGTAGAAGGTGAAACCCCCCCCGCAATAATACCCAACCACTCCCTCCACCACACTACTCCAACCGAGAAGTGAGCCCTTCCCCAGAAAATTATGCAAGATGGTATAGGATAACCTCCAGATCCTAGCCATACCCCCTCCTGGCTACTGCAAAAATTACCCTATCCTGGCCAGAACCAGGACAGTTGTGGAGAGAGATAAAGATAATAGCATTTTCTACAAAAAAAAATCTTAAAATTCTGAAGGGGAAGCAAAACCTACAAAATTTTAATATACCATATTTAATATCCACATGTGTGTATGAGCGTATGTATGTATATATATGCTTATCTAAAATTCAAAGAAATTTAGTTACTAATTAATCTGTTAATTTCTGCCAGACTTTAAACATATTTTAAGTGCTGTTATTCTTCACTCTTCTGGTGTGGTATGTTCAGATGTGACAATCACTTTACATGACTTCTGTTCTTCAATAGCTGTAAGTTCCTTTAAAAAAATGTGGTTAAATGTGAATTTGTGCTTTTGTCCACAGGAATCAGAAACAATATTTTAAGCTACAACTGGAATAATACTTTAATTGAAATAATCGGGCAGACTGAGTTTTTCTTTATCCCAACAACCCATGATAAAATTTCACACTAGGGTTTAACCCTTCAATGCAGACTAACTAGCTTAAAACTAGCTGCTTTTGCTTCTTTACATGATTTCAGGAGTCTGATGTTAAGACTGGCCATAATTTTAACATGTTCAGTACTGTGAAACAGCTGGAGAGCAGAAGCCATATATCCAGTTGCCATTTGTTTTTCCTTCTCAGTTGTGTGTATGTGTATTTAGCTGTTTTCACCAATGTTAAGCAAGCATTTCAGACAGTGTTTAGGATGTATCTCAGTTGCTATTAATAAGGTTGTTGGATCTGGATAATGTTATAGAATTCTTTTCTTTCTCTCTCCCTTCCTTTTTTTTTTTTTTTTTTTAATGCTTAGTTGGTAAGTATGATGCTGTATTTCAGAGCTGTTGCTTCATTGCACATAACTAACTCATCACTCTCTTTAACCTGTAGCATGAGCAGCAATTGCATAATGAAATTCGAGATTCCGTTTTCTGTGCTCATCTGTTAATACCCTTCAATCTCTGCGGTTCGTGTCTCATGTCTCACACCTGTTATCTTTTATCTTCTCTCCTCCCCTTTCCTCACTTCTTTCCACTCCTCCTTCCTCATCACTTCTTCATTCTCAACAAAGAAAGAAATGCTGTGATATTTCTTCTCCTTCCAAAACCTCCACTAGAAAGCATTGGCCACATCAAGGTAAAGGGCAAAGGCTTGAAACGGAAGGTCTTTCACGCTAGCTGTGAATGGTATGCTGTGCAAAACAACAACGGTTATTTTCTATTCTCTAATTTCCACCATTTGAAATGCTTTAATTTCTTGTAAAACCAGAACAAGATAGAATTTCAGAAAATGCGAATGCATGTTTCCCTGCCTGCCTTTTTCTATAAGGCACAGTGAGTCAGGCATTATCATGCTTTTCCAGATTGTTTGGCAGTGAAGTACCTAGTTCATGAACAGAATTACTGTCACCAGCTGGGGAACAAATAACAGCCCTTTCTCTGCCCTGTCACTTGGATAGGTCATGTCAGTTTGAAGATAGAAAGTACTGTGCTGTTGCTCTGGAGCAGGCAGGTGAGGGACCAGGCAAGAACAGCCAGGTTGCTAAATGCCACAGGTTTATGGCAATCTTTTAAATTTGCTCCTAGACTTCTCGCCTTATGACCTCATTTGATTTTAGAGGAATCTTTCAAAATAAATCACAACCAGTTTTGAATGATTTTTGCACGCTTTATATGTGAAATGTATACTGAGGCAGAGAGACCTTCAGTTCTGATTATTGCATTATTATTTTAAAGAATTACCAGTAATAGCATGATGTAGAAGAAATAGCAAGTAATTTCTGGCTTACTGCCATCCACAGGGGTTTCTCCATTGACTCCTGCAAGACCAGGCTTCTGTGTAAATTATATGGGTTAGAAGCCTTCAGAGGCAACTGAGGTAGTTGAGTTCAATCACACTGTCAGTCTCCGTAAATGGCTAATGAAAATGCAGTTTAGTTTTATGGATGAGAGTTCAAAGTATTAATTTTCTGTAGCATGGGAAGGAGAATGTGACTTTGATTTCACATTTTCTCCTTTTCCTTTTGTACCTCTATGGAAGAAGATTTGGAGACTGCATGTTGATAGGAAAGAGCCTTGTCCCTTGCAGTGAGGACTCTGGGGCCACTGGAGCATAGCTCTGGGCACTGGGCTAATGAATTACATATTGTTGTCTCAAATTCATCTTGTTCCTTTTACAAAGAAACGTTACATATAGTGCATCCAGTTAGTACAATCTGTTCAAGCTTCTGCCTTGTGGGCCCTATAGGAATTTGCCTTTTGAAGCACCAACTAAAGTTGGTATGGGAGAAGATGCTTTGCTCTCTCAGTTGGCCCCCAATTCACTCCACCTCTTCAGCAGCATTCCTAGAGCTCCCTTCATGTGCAATGAGCTGTTAACCTTCATGTTCTCATTAAAGACTGAATTCTTCTGGGTTGTGGTTTGACTAATGATTCCCCATCCCTGCAAGGGAACTGGAGCTGTTTCTTTTCCTGGTTAGCTGGAGAACGTTGCCCACTTCAGTGCTGCCTCAATTGCTCAGAGCGAGGGGGTTCTGCAGTCCCATAGCTCAGTGGTTTCTGGAACCATCTTTTCTGTAGGGGTGGACTTGTGGCAGTTGCTAATTCCATGAGCAATACCATTAGCCACAGCTGGTAAAGGGCTAGGAGATGCTGTGGCAGTGACAGCAGCACTGAAATTCCTGTCTGCCCCTTGCTAAGAGATCCCATGCCGCAGGTGTGGGAGGTGGCACTGACCCGTCGGGTTCTTGCTGTCCTCTGCAGGCTTCTGCCCAGAGACTCAGCCGGGAGAAACTCCAGCAACAGCAACAGCACAGGTGGATGGAACAGACTTAGCCTCTCCAATGTCTCCTCGGACTAGCAAGAGCCGCATGTCCATGAAACTGCGCCGCTCCTCTGGCTCAGCCAACAAGTCCTAAGTGGCAAGAAGCCTGCAGCTTTCTAGTGAAGAGCAACTGGCCGCCCTTCCCGCAGCGACTCACCGCGTTCTGGGTTTTTCACACCTTTCATTCAAGGATAATGTCTCACGTGTGCACGCCCATGCCCTGCATACTCCTTTTCTGTATGTTTCTTTTAAACAGTGACACTGGAATTTGACTTTAATATTTTAACTTTGGTTTTTTTATCAAACTCCAGTCTGCCTTTTTTTTCCTTTGCAGTGCAGTTTGTACCCTGCACCTTTTGCCTGCTTGGATGATTATGGATGATTAACTTTGGGTTTTAACTCTGGTTGATCTTGAGTCAACATGGAATTGGAGACTGCAGTTGGATTACACTATATTTATTGTGCCCTATTGCAATTTTCTCTGTAACAAAGAAATAAATATGTACAATTTGAAAATGAATGTACAATTTTAAATTTAAGTTGCATTTGTAAAGTCTTTGTGTCAGATGTCACAACGTTAATGCACAAGATGTGTACAGATTATTTATGTTGAGAATAAAATAGTTCAATGGCCTTTCAAGCATTACAAAATCCAAATGAAATAATTTGCTCATAGCACCCTTTCATCATAAAGGGATGTATCATTTCATAATTCTGCAGATGATCTATGCCAGAAAAAAAAAAATCACTGTGCTGAAATTCTACTTATGCTTGGCTTCCAAATATTTTTATAATATTTGCTTTTCCAAGTGGTGTCAATAGTAAGTGCCATTGAGTTTCATGAGTTTTAGCCGTTATCATTAGGCTGCTCCATCTAGATGTATATTCTTTTTTCTTACATTAAAAAAAAAAATAAACACTTTCCTGATAGAAATTCATTGCTGTGATGATGGGTACTAGGGAAGAAAAGGGAACATGCTCCGGGAGCCTGGCCTGAATGCTAATAATTTCAATCTTCTGAGCGCAGATTAGTACACGAGTTCCACCCACCCAAAGGTATTTTCCTGCAAAAAAATAAATGCTCACATTTTGAGTCTAGTAAACAACAAAATGCTGTTAACAAAATGTAGCATGGCATCAGTACTAACTGCATGTGTAAATATATCATATGGGCAACAATAAAAAAAGAAATTATGTATTGTCATTCATGTAGTATCTACAAGTTTGTAATGGTTGAAAAGAAGACATGCTATTTAATAATCCAATAAAATTATTCTTACCACCTTTTGTATATTAGTTTTTCACCTCACTGATTAGATTATTAGTCTAATTTGTAGAAGAATTATGTATTACATGCACATGAAGCCGTTAAATGCGATACACAGCTTAGTTTTCCTTTGTATTAAAAAGTACACACGAGTTCTCAAGAATGCCCAACTGAAAACTTTTCCCCACATCTAGTAAATACATTGCACATAGCTCTGCAGGTAATACAAAGCATAGGCTGTTCTCTCTGGCAGGCTGGTTGTTCAAGTGCTAATCATAGGAGCAGTTGATAATCATCACGTTGGCATGATCTGGAGCCCTTCATCTATGACTACACAAGGAGAGAAAGAGGAACCATGATTAAAAAAAAAAAACAACCTAGTGACTTTCTCCAGGGACGAACTCATTTAATTGCATAAACAGGCATTTTTACCTAAGTCTCTGTTGCCAACAAACGACAGAAAAATGCACAACTTAAAATAACATGCTTTATTTTTGGCATATTAGTGAGTTGCAAGTTTAGCCTCCTTTGTCAGAAGGCAAATCTTGGCTGCATTAGGTTATATTGTATTCATTTGTCCAGGTTGTGGAACTAAAATGACAAAGTCCATGAAGCACATTTAACATAAAGCACTTAGCACTTTCTTGCAGCCTTTGGGCACGATACATCTTTTGTTGTGTGTAGCAAAATATAAAACTACAGAAATAATTGCTTTAGAGGATGCTAATCAAGAGATTGAAATATTTTGCATGCTCATGTCAGAAAGATTGTTAGAACAAAGACTATGACTGGGATCAATTTGGTTCTTCAGAAGTCACCAGCTGACCTACTTTGCCCTGCTGAATTCAAGAAAAGCATGAGCTTTCTTTTAAATCCTTTATTGAATTTCCTTGCCCTTACTTTTAGCCTCATCTGCTATCACATTTAGAAACAAGATTTCATGGAAAAAATAAATAAGTAAATAAATAAACAAATAATGGCTGAAGTGCCAGTAGCTGGTAAAATCAACAGCATTTCAAAGCATTTGGCCAAAGCACTGTCAAAGCCAGGGAATACACGCCGCGGGTTGCTTTGCTAAAGGAAGGTGCCGTTAGGGAGAAGGAAGGTAGCCTGTCACCTGTGCTTTAGCAACACGTCTAAAGACTGCTTCATGTCCTGATTTCAGCTGTTCACGAGACTCAGAGGAGCTCACATCCAACGCGCAGCTCACAGGGGAGAGGGGTCGGAGGCCGCCTGGGAAGGCGAGCCGCACGCAGGTTGCTTTCCGCCTGCCTGCGATGCAGGGGCCGGCGGGGCCGCACGCTGGCCAGCCTGGCGGGCCCGGGCTGCCGTCTGGCTGCTGTCCGTGCTGCGCTACCGAGCCGCTGAGGAGCCGAGCAGCTTCGGGAACGGGCAGCTGCCGGAGACGCGTGTTTTGCCTGCCACACAGTTGCTAGCGTACGGAGACACAGAGTAAGCAGATGTGTACTTAGCTATAGAAGATCAACACCTCGTATTTCAGTTAAGCAGACAGCACGATTAATTTCCCATACGTTTTGCTAGCTATTATATGACTTGACACTGATTTAATGTGAACATTTACCTTCTCAGATATCTTAGTACAGAGTATACAGCGAACAAAACACCACGAATGTTGAAGCTCGGGGGCTAAGGCTATTGAAACAAGGTCACTAAATCAGGCTCCTTTTCTCACGAAAAATAATTCCTCTCTTTAGATACCCTATATACAGCCGCACTTCTCCCCTCCCGCTGCGGAAGATGCACTGGCGGTGGGGCCGCCGCCCGGCGCCTCGGCATTACCCTCCTCCCGGCAGACGCTGGCGGGGCTTCTCGCCTGTGGCCGCGGGCCCGGGGCCGTGCCCGGTGGCTGGGGAGCTGCGCGGCGCTCCCTGCGCTGCGGGGCTCGG
>WBMY01018206.1:93590-118752 GCA_013397315.1 Donacobius atricapilla | reverse complement strand
GGCCCCGGAACTGCAGCGGACGGCGCGCCGCCCTCCCGCGCCCGCCGGCGGGAGGGGGAAAAGGATGCGAGCCACAGGAGCCGGCAGTTTTCAAACCCCTGTTTTCCCCAGCCTTAAAGAAGCGTTATTACAAGAGTAAAGCGCCAAAGCCATTAAAATTAATTGTTTATTTAATGACGTATTTGTACAAAACATAAACTGGCAGGTAATCCAAACCCTGCTGAGATATTGCTTTGTTGTGTTGTGCTAATCACTCCTCTTGGTACATCTGATTACCAGCCACAGTAGATGACAGAAAGATTTTCAGGGCTCTTGTTTCTTATAACAAGAAAGGGATTTTTACTAAGAAATAATACATGGGACATGCTATTATAGGGGAAAATTGTCAGGAAAAATCTTCATGCTCTAATCTACATCAGCAGGGCAAGATTACTTTCAGGGATGCATAAGCAAGGCATGAGCAAATTGTCCGGAGGCTGCAGCCACGCAGCTGCTCAGGGAATTGCTTGGGTTATGTCGCTCCTCAGAGGCTCTTTTTTGGCCTTAATTTGCTGCGCAACAGAAAAAGCAGATTCAGTCACAGCTCTGCATAATTACTTGAATTAATGAGACAGTCCCACAACTTAAAAATGCACAAAATCACAAAGGAGATGTTAATTTTAAGCTAATATATCCATTTAAATCAAATCCTGGTAAGAATCTACTTACAGGGCACCTGCAGACCCCCTGGTAGGGAAGGAGAGAGTGTAGTCAGGACACATCGCATCCTCATCTGTGCAGGCGCCTCTTGAAATCAGCCTTGGTTAGGGACTTCTTTAAACAAGATCAGGCAGAAACGACAAGACCACTCCAGTTTTCAGCATTCTCACACTACCCATCCTCTTCCTTTTACTCTGGTGAGAGCAGCTTTTTTCTGGTCCATCTGTATTTAGTTCTAACTTGTTTGGTGGCATCAGTGATGAACTCTGAAGGGGTCCAGTTCCAATAACCGTGCTGTCTGTCTGCCTTGATGCAGACATGAGCAAAACAGCAAACAAAAGCAAAATATACTCGGGTATTCAAAGGGAGTCAGATCTCTCTGCCAAAAGAAACAAACAAGCAGACAAACAAAGAATACCACCTTAATTCACCCTTCTTTGGGTGCACAGGATTTTAAAGAAAAATACCAAACAAACAAACACACACACAAAAAAAAACCACACCCTGAGGAGACTGCCTGAGAAAGCTCCACTGTGTCCCTTTTCTGCATGTTTTGATGGTCCACACTCTGCTGTTTCCCCTTTTATTTCTGCTTTTATTACTAGTGAAACCCACTAGTGCCAGCAGAATTCAGGCACCCCCATCAGGCTCTCCTCCATTAAAACCAGCAGTTTCCGCATGTAGGTCAGGAGAACCTTGTGAGATTTGTTCATTGCTAAACCCATGGAGGTGACCAGAACTTATCAAACTGCATTGGTCTGAAGACTGCTGCTTCATGCAGAGCATCATGCAATCTTCTTAGAGGTTGTGTGGAGTAGAATACCAGTAGCACCAAAGTCAGACACAATTCCTAGTTGTTTTCAATACTAAAGTTTTATAGAACAGATAGAATGCCTGTTTGAAAAAATAAATTTCTCCATCATTCCTCACTTTGTTGTAAGATTTATTACACATATAAACCAGTGCAGAATCCTCAAAAACCTACAAATTTTACATAGTGTCATGCTATATCAATCTTTGAATAATTTAGTGCAGTAGTATGTCTGAAGTAAGGACAAGTTTATGAAACTTGGTAAATACTCTGCTGTTATGGGACAGAGGAAATATCCCAGTTATAATTGCTAAAATATAAGAGAAAATGCCTCCAAATAATCAATATGGATAATGCATTTATCTTTTTATCATATACATACCCTATTCTACAAATATTTTACAACCTTTTTTTTTACTATGATATATATTTTTAAAGGTAAAAGTAATACATTATATGAATTAACAAATTTATGAAGCCCAGTATATCATAATTCCCAAAACTGAAGAAGAAACCCGAAATCACTTTATATACTTCACTTTCTAGAACATATTTTTAGATTTATTTAAATGCAAAAATGAGGAGTCTAGCTCTCTAAATGTAACTTACAATTTTGGTACACCCTGTACCATTCTTGCTCATTTATACCTCTCCTGGTATCTTTAAAAAATGGTCATAATTAAGCTGAGTGCAAATACAAGTTCAGTCCTGTTAAATTCATTATGAGGAAGTATTTGTAATCTTTATTGTGTGATTCTCCCTTATACTATTGCTTTGTCTAGGAAAATGCTTGAAGAGGACGTTCCTGTTGCAGTTTCCTCTGGAGGCTTCTGCAGCTGTGTATGGTGAGTTTATTCACCAAATGACCAAAAGATGTTAAACATAACACAGCACAATAAAGATACTAATCTTGTAGACTATCTAGCTTATAACAAAAATTACGAAGTTTTAATTTAGAAACATCAGTATTGACTGCCACAGTTGGTAATGAGGCATGAATGTCCACTTCTCTTGTAAAGTCTTAAAAATATGAGAGGAAATAGAAAATACTAGTGTATCTCTCCAGACAGATTTCATCAGCTACACAGACTGGCTAGCTATGGATATTGGTTTGCCTAAGGACTGGTATTCTCAAAGAGAAATTGAAAGCAGTTCAGGAAGTCATCAAGAAATCAGATACAAAACCCATAGGCCAGAAACTGGTCAGAAACTGGTTGAGTGCAGGAAAAACTATCAGAGGCATCTCTGTATTCCTCTAACCACCAGAAATGCTGTCTGGACAATGCAAATTCGACATATATTTTCATAGCTCATTAAAAAAAAAAAAAAAAGAAAGAAAAGAAAAGAAAAAAACCCACCCTTCTTCTTTATTCACTTTTTCAAAACTGGTATTCACAGCAGTCATAGATTCTCTGACAAAGAAAGGAGACCATACCAGAAGGATATTTCAGTCTGCTTCTCATTGCTGGTCAAGAGACTGACAGAAAATATGATGTTCCTTTTAATTGTAACTTTCTTACTGAAAATGTATGTAAGTGACTGAGCTCTGAGACAGTGTGGAAGATCTCAAAAGATTCTTGATAAGACACTTGATGGAATTGCAATCCCTGCTTCTTGCCTTCACTCCCCCATGAAAACTCACATCTTGTGCTGCAAGTCAGTGAAACCAAATGAGTTTTTGTATGCTCTGGCTTGGGACCAATTTGTATTTAAACTTATCACAGTGATAAAATAATTATTTTTATTTCTGATTTGTATTACAGCAAAACAGAGACAAAGAACATTTTGGAATTTTTTTTCCCAATCTGATCTCAAACAAGTTCAAAATCGGACAGGCAATTACTTTTCAAGGACAAAAGTAAAAGAAAGAAACAGGAAGGTTTCATGCTTTGTTGTACATCTTTAAGTGATTTATTTGCAATATAATGTGCTTAAGAGTCTTGCTCTGACTAAATAATTTTTTATTCCCACTACTGGCTGCTTTGCACAGGCTAGCTCTCATGTCTGAACAAAAAAAAACACAGCCTCAGGTCTGAAAAGTCATCTAGAAGAAGAGTGTAATAACCCAGCAATTTTTCAAGGGAGGTGGGAAATCCAAAAAATTCAGCCTACTTGAAGAGAAATTATCAGCTCTGACTATATCTGATTATATTCTGTATCAGCACACTAGCACATGCACATAGTATATTTCCAGAGGTCTAGTGCAAGAGGTGGAATCCTGCTGCTTTTCTAAATACCGTCCTTTCCAAGGATATAGGCCATATTTCACCCATCACATAAAAGAGTTACAAAACATAAAAATGGAGAGGTTTGTAGGCGGGTTTTTTTCACATCTGTTTATTGGAAGTTTGTACAATAAATATGTAGTCATTTCTGTGGTCTGAAGTATACAATTTTATGTTCTGTTTTAAATCGTTAGCAAAACCAAATATTTCTGGCGTTAGTAAAATAAAGACTCTCTAAACACAGAAACATGAATAGATTGTCCCAGAATACCCTTGAAATAAGAGAAAATTATTATTTTAATACTGTTGAGCACTGACAGCATGGTTGGAGTAGTCAGATTTTCATAGAAACCCCTGCCATTACACTAAGCAGTAAAAGAAGTAAATGTGTCATCTGCCGCTTCTGGTTTTTCTCATTGTTCCCAAAATCTAACAGAAATCTAGCCAAAAATATGAATTGTCTAAACTTAAAAGAGTTTAAAAGTACCAAAACAAATTTAGCCTGAGAATGCACAGTGTCTGGAGGGGAAGGGACAGATGGTTCAAGTTCAGGCTTGGGAGGCTTCCCATCAATAAGCTATATCTGTTATCACTCTGTCATGGTTGTGTCAAGAGTACAGTGTTTTTAGACATCTTCAGCATATGCAAACAGAATAGACAATGTGAAATAAACATAGCAGATTATGCCTTGCTAGTCAGCTATACCTGAATCCCAGTGATGATCCCAGCAGGATTTCAGTCCTGGAGTGAAATTAAATGAAAGATGGAGTTTGGTGTATCTGTTGCCATGCAGTCAGAGCTCAAGGGTTTTCTTCTCCACCCCTTCATACCTGGAGTGACACTTCAGAAAGCTGTGTTCCAAGGGACTTTTTGTCTGCTAGGAAAAAAAAAATGGTGTGAGAGAAAAAAATCATTATGGTCAATTCAAAATCAGTCATCTCATGACAGGTAGTTATTTTCTTTTAAAATGCTTTTTTTCCTGTTGTTTCTTACCAGGCCAATTGTGCAAGAGTTTTATTTCCAGCCTACTGCAGTTGGTATTTGTTGTCAGTATAGATGCACTGGATAAATTCCCAGGGATCATCTGTGACTTTCCAAACAGAAATACAGCAAATAGTGCCATTTGCTTTCTTCTTCCTTCTTCCACAGCAGTGAAAATTACATTTTTCTGGAACGTTGTTGTACAAATTCTGAACTCAACATGACTTCCAAGGTCCTCATATGTATAATTTAGTTCAGTGGGTTTACAAATACGAGATCCAGATTGGTGCTATACTATATTCTTAGAAATTACTAAAAATGTGTAAGAGAAAATAAAAAAAAATTAATAGACCAGATCATTTGACAAAAAAAAAATTCTACATATCTTACAGGACTATTTGCTGTTAGATTTTAATGATGTGTCAATGAGAAGTCATAGAAATGCTACTGCTGATAGTAAAGTCCTCGTACTTTTGGCACATTGCAGTACACTTCTCTACCGGATCACAGCCTGAGTACACGTTCATAAGACAGACCTCCTAGTTCTGACAACTGTTTTGATAAGCCTTTTCTCATGATAAGGGTGAAAAATGTTTTCATCACTCCAGTTAAGGGAAGTATCTTGGATGTTGGATCAGGTAGTAGTTTGATTTAAATGTCATTTTATCTTCAAATCAATTTCAAGTCAATGCAGTGATTAAATGCTTTCACTGTGTACTCTCTTTTTCCAGAAAATAAATATTCTTCCTTCCTGTTAGAAGAGCAGCTCCTTTCAGCATCTTCAGAAGCAACCTGGTGAGAAAATAATATAACACCCTTTTTCCTTCACAGCTTGCTTAGGTATTTTAGGTGTGATGCTCAAGATGCTTACGACTGTGACTTCTATCAATGCGTAGTGTCCCGTACCACCACTGTTATTTAAATTACATCTCATTTGCTGCCAATTCGAACATTCACACTGATGATTCAGGCATCCATCTGAACGTCCTTCAAGAAGTAGAAAATCACAAGTGAGCACAATTGCACAGAACAGCGTTACAAAGAAATCAATCACAGATGCATGCAAAGGTAGATCACTGCCTGTGACACTCAGAGCAGCATATAATAGCACATAGGAAATGGTGCTTAAAGTCATTTTAAGCACTACAGTTAATGGCATTTGCCATAATACATTTCATCTGAAACCTCAAAGCACAGCGCTGCTGTACTGGCTGTACTTTAACCACTAAAGCCAAATGTCATCTCTTCATCTCCAATCAAAGCAATGACTACAACGACCCAGCTGAGCTAGTTTCACCCAGCTGATGACAGGAAGCAAATTTTAGTGTTCATGGAGGATTATCCCGCTAGTTATTTCTTGCCATTCCTTCAAGACTCACTATTCTACTAATTCTGAAGTGTGTATTTGTTATTTTCAACAGATTGACAATGTATTTCAGACAAATATTCACTGTCGTACTTGGTGCTTATTTGGCTTCAATATATGGAACAGCATTCATATAGCATTCATATTTGGCTTCAATATATGGAACAGCATTCATAACAGTTTATTCATATAAGCTAATTCTTCCAAATATTAATTCATTAATTTTTTTGATCACAAGATTTCTCCATGATTCACCCATTTCCTAATTTTGATAATTCATTTTATATTATGGAATTTTTACTTCACTGAAAAAATACCAGATACTTTTTATTGATTCCTTGTCTTCTCAGACATTGTCACAACTTGTCTCTGTGAGGAAAAACTGTGATGAGGCAAATAAAAATACTCACACTTAGCACTGAGTCTGAAGTTTTAAACTTCTCACAGAGGACTGAAATCATTATTGGTGTACAGTGAGAAGCATTCACAATGAAGTGAGAGAAGAAAATGCAGTTTAAAGTGCTGGAAAATAGGTCACCTTCGCTACACAACATAAAGGACCTACAATGCAAAAAAAAATTTCTGAGAGCTCAGCCTCCTGTTGTACAAAAAGAGATGACACCATAAAGAAAGAGAGTACACCTGAAAGCCAGAAACATGCTGTCTGTCCTGCAGAACAGATGGAAGGGACATTGTTTATCACTGCCACCTGATCCAGCTTAGAGGTGGTCTGGGGCTGGCACCACTACTTAGGCACTACTAAAGCATAACTCCAAAGTGCACAGTACTTTTATCTCAAGGTGATACCTTTACTAAAGGAAATACAAATATTTGTATCATTTTCAGGTGGAGGGAAAATAGATATTTCTCAATCTTATATCCTTTTTTTTCCTTCTTAAAAAAAAAAAAAACTCTTTCCAAATAATTTTGAAAATGTTTGGTTCATTTTCAGATTGCATTAACTGAGTGCCTTTTCCTAATAAAATATTGAAGCACAAATGCCAACTTCAGCCTTTCTTCAATCTCATTAATTAATACAGGCAAAATTCAACTCTTTGTAGCCCAGAATATAAGAAAACTGAAGAATATATGAAATTTCTGCATCAACAAACTGTTACATTTAAAGATGAAATTAGCAAGGACTTTTCCACTTTCAACTTTTACCTGTAATAACTAATTAACATTTTCTGAGAAATCTGTTCAACAAAGTGAGCAATGCCTTTTCTAAACTACTGAAATTGTTATATGTCTGATGTCTGAGACCAATGTAATCTCTCTTCCCACAGAATGCGTATTTACCTGTATTTTGTTTAATTAAAGTGTCTCCTTTAATCTACTTGCTCTGGCGCTGGGATATGTTAACTGTCTGTTCTTTAACTGTTTTTCCATAAATAATTCAATTAATTTAACAAACCCATGATTTTCACATCACTCTCCAAATTTCTTCTAATACTGTATCTTGGCATCATAAAAAGTATGTATTGATAAGATTAAAGAAGTGTTACAAGATAGCTGGAGCAGCTGAAATGCTCACCACCATCTGAGCAGTAGTAAATGGACTGTTACACCTAAGTTCACTTCTAAGAAATACAGATTCTCATTTGAGAAATCTTTTTTCCCTTTCATCCCCAGGTTTGAAAATCTGTGCATTTGTTAAATACTTTTCATGAGATATTGACATTTCACTGGTATTATACTTACATCATTCACCATACTGTACCACAGGTGATATGTTGTTAAATACTGATTTGTAGGTACCATAAAAATACAGTTTAAAACACATTATAAGTATACCGTCTATTTTTCAAGAACATAACCTTAATATATCAGTGCATTGTCACTTTATTGTTTTTACTAATATGAATGTTTTCTATCATATAAGTTTGGTGGTTTGAAAACAGCTTGGGTTTTGGTTTATATTCATTATTACATGCTTATGCTTATGTCCAAAACTCCTGCTCCTTAGTTTTGCGGTTCAAATTACTCCTGTACATAGAAGTTAAGACAGTTTTATCTAAATATTTACAAAATACATTTGGGTTCCGTACCTTCAAAACAATCATTGCCGTATGGCTCAATATAAATGATAAATACTTTATATTCAACAAATATAAAGCTGGATAATAACCAGTCTTTAAAACTATATCATAAACTTAAACATATTGTAAAAAGTTCTGCTTAATCCCACCTACCAATAAATAACTTTTATTTTCTAATAACAGATATTTTTAAACCTCTACAGCTATATTCTACTTCAGTGAAGGCTGAAGAAGTTGGAAATCCCCCTGCGTACAGAGCAGTCATTCCCAAGCAGATTGTGGGAACACTAGTGTGAATGTCAAGGCTCACAGCAGCATCCAAAACTCAGTTGCTCCCCTACAGCATTCCTGCAGATTTTCTGTGTTGTGGTTAAAAGAACAGGACTGCAAGATTTGCAAGCATGCTATTTTTTTTTGCAATAATAGTTGCAAAAAAAAAACCCAAAACATTTAGGTAAGGAAGAAGGAAAAGACCAAAAAACCTACCTAGAATTTTTAAAATTCATTTGCTGTCGGTATTTTCTCACTGACATTTTATGCCATTTTGAAGTCTTGCTGACCCTGGAAAGTCTTACTCTTTAAGAAGATTCATACAGATTACAACAAAGCTGACTGTTTCTGACACACATTGAATTATTTTCACCACCTACAAAACAAGCAGGATTTTCAAGTATCACCACTCAAATTACTGATGAATTTCTTGACATTGTTCAATAAAGACTGTTTAATAAAGACTTTATGAAATGTTTAATATTTCATGTAATCTTTTCTACATGATCCTTTCACTAAGCTGATATTAAGCTTTATCCATCTTGGGACAACTCTGTAAAAAATTTTTGTAATTAGAATGGAATATAGGAGGAAGATTAAATAACATTTTGTGCATCACCATCTATACTTAACACTTAAAAATTTCTGTAGACATATTGATGTAAAGACAATCAGAACTTTATAAATACAGGAAGTACCAATTGTATGATTAAGAGAGAAACTGGAAAGGTAGAAAAGTTAATTTAGCTGAAGCAGTACAGGGTAGATGTTGAACAGTAACCTCAGCTTTTAATTAGGCAACGAGACAGATAAGGTCAGGTCAAGGTCAGATTGGAGAGATGCTGTAATCATCCCGCTCTAATTGAAGATGTCCCATCTTATCGCAAGGAGGGTTGGACTAGATGAGCTTTAGAGATCCCTTCCAAACTAACCATGCTATGATTGTATATACAATAATATGATGGACCAACAACAATGTGGACCAATCCCATTATGAATCTGATAAAGAAGAAGTGTATCATCTTGCCCAGATATGAAATGAAATTCAATATTTTCTGGGGTTTGATGCTTTCTACTGCGTTGTATTTGGGGCTTTTTCTTTTATAATTGATCGTTTAACCAGATTTGAAATCAGTCAATCAAAACTGTTAAAGTAAGCCTTGTGGGTAAGGTTCCCTGTAAACATTTAATTAAGGTCTCTTTCCTTACACCTCTTATGTCCTGTGATGCTGAAGGCCATTCCTGAGCCCATCATTAGTATAGTTCCTGAGTGATAATCATTAAGTATCTTTTTTCATTTCAAGGCTTTACTGATATCTTGAAATAAGAACAGAGACTTATTGCACAAATAAGTTAATAGGTCATGTGTTGGTGTCAGGAGAAAGGACATAGTGGGAAAAAGCTGAGGCTCACTGCAAGACTTTTTAAAGAAACTAAAGAGCAGAGGTTTGAAGGGAGGGCAGGATTGTCATCTACACCACTGAGACAACAGATTGATGTTACACATATATTTATACTTCAGCCCTGATGGGCTTCTCAGCTTACAGCTGCTGTGCTCAAACAGGAGCACAAATGGGGCTCAGGTGGGAGGGGTGACAATGACCAAATGATCTTAGCTTCAAAGTGTCCCAAACAAAACTGGTGTAATCTCACTGCTGCTCATAACTAGCCTCTTTTTGGCAATAAAGCCAACTAGTTTACTATAATTCATAGATAACACAACCAACCTGGATGTGCAATTGGCTGGTGCAATTAATTTTATAACATAATTCAAGTCCACACCAGTCCAAATTTAAGATACCAGAGAGATACTCATCCCTTCCTTTCTCTTTGTACCAACAGAAAAACTTCAGCAGCACCAAGAAGCCAGACCTATACTTCAGATAAAGAAAAGCTGATATTTGTGGAAGCATAGCCTCCTGCTGTTAGAAGTATAGGAAAATCAAGGATTTGCTAGAAGAGAGGATGCTTGCTTTGAAAATACATGCCTGAGACCATGATGATTTAACAGTTCAGGAGACTGAAGCTTCCTTTTTCTTTTTTTTTTCCCCTTGTGAAACTACAGAAAAAACAAAGTTGTAAGAGACAGGCTCAAAAAAATTACCCTCAAAAGCAGAAGAAGCCACCTCCTGGAAATGTCATTTCTTTTCACATGTGTACACAGCTCAAAAACCATGTGGGGATACTGAACTCTGTGAGAAACATGATATTCTAGCATTATCCTAACATAGATCCTTGAAAGCAGCTGGTTTTCCTCCTTGAACCCAGATAGTTCTGTACAAGTTACTGAAATTAAGTCTGCACAGCATTATTCATTCATTAACCCTCATTTCTGCTGCTGGAACTATTAATGCCACATTTCCATTGTAACTGGTGTGTCTCCTTCCATGTGCTTATATTCACAAATAAACTGGAAGTAGCCTTTAATTTTTCATGAGAAACTAAAGAGGATAATTGGATTTTATTAAAATAAATCACTCTCAGCTTTTAATGCAAATGCATGAGTAGCCTCAAAGACACTGAAAAGCTTCGGAAAGAAAAAGCGGTGGATCAGTCTCACAAGTTTAACTGGCAACTTTTCCCCAGCCAGAGGGCCTGTTCTATGAAAACATGGCAAATATATAGCAGCAGAAAAAGAATAAAGAGAATTTTCAAGAGGTGACTGCCAGATCAACACCACAAGAAGTTACTGAATTTGATAAAGAAATGAGACATCAAGGGTGGAGGGACTACAGAGTTGCCTTTCCTCTATAATTATCAGAGAGGGAAAAATGTGCTACAGGGGGATACAAACCAGGGCAGCTTGCAGGCAGAGTAGTGCTGTAGTTGCAGTTTCAGACACAGAGTTAAGATATCATAATATCCCCATATGGGGAACAAAAAGTCTACAAAAGAAAAGAAAAATTAAAGGAAGGATAAAAGAGGTAAAACTTCAGAAAGCTGCAGGTGAAGACCAAGCCACCAGAGAGTTGTTAAACTTTTGTGATGATGAGCTCATCATTTGAGATTCACAAATATAAGTCAATGCCAGCTGACATTTACTGGTATTTACATGCTTTACTGAGCTTTCTGATCTCAAACTCCAAAATCTGATTCATTCACACACTTCATGTCTTTCATCTTTTCCTTATTTTTTCCTCATTTCTCCTCTCTAAAGATTCCCATTCTACCAGTAACCATTCCATTTTATAAACCTGCATTTCAAAAAGAAGTATAGATCAATACTTGACGGGGGAAAAATAGGAGACATCTACAGGGAAAATATTAATGATCAGAACTTTAAAAAAATGTAACAAGATATAGGAGGACATTAATTAAAATTACTAAAATACTTGATATATCAACACCATTAAGTAAATATTAATTGCTAGTTTCTTTACTCTTGCCTATCCTTATCCAGGTAAAGCATTTGTGTTGATACAGAGCTTTATAAATATGCTGACCATTTAATACATCTGTACTTTAACCCTCTTAAACTAAAAGAGTGGAATGAATTGTTTTGTCACTGGTATACTAACGTTCACTAAACTCACACTATTCTATAGAATTAGGTACCAGAAAATTTTCCAAGACTTCAGAGGATAGACTTTGGTTTTAGATTCCTTGAAGATCACAGAATCCTGACAGAGGACATGGAAAAGTTGTCATTGCAGGACCACTTGGTGATCTTCAAACAATCATTGTGTCTGAGAAAGGTGTCTAAGGACATGAAAGAAAATGGCACTCCTGTCTTCAAGAGGGACAGTAAAATAGACCCAGAGAATAGACCCTGAGCATTGGAACCTAATGAAGCAAGTAATACTGTAAGCCACACGAGCAAGAAGCTCATCAAGAGTAGTTTTTATGGTACCATCATTGGAAAGTGTTGCTTGACAAATCTACTGATCACCTTCTGTGGTGAAATAACTGGCTTAGCAAATGAGGAGAGAGCAGAGGATACTGAGTATTTTGATTTCAGAAAGGCTTTTTACTCTGCCACCCATAACATTCTCAGAGAGAAAGTGATGAGGTATTCACCAGACGGGCAGACAGCGGCAGACAGAAAACCAACAGAATGGACAGGCCCGGAGAGGGGGTGGCTGGTGACCCATAACACAAACTCTAGTTGAAGGGCAATAACTACCAGTGTATCCCAGGGGTTGATACTGGCTCCAATCCTGTTCAATTAATGACCTAAGAAATGGGGCAGAGTGTAGGCTCAGTAATAACCACGAAGAGCTGCATTAGGACTAGCAAGTCTGACAGGAGGTAGAGATTACGTAGTGGCCAATGAGAGAGATTGAAAACTGTCTGAGCTTTTGAGCTCTATGCATTGGGATCAGAAACACAAAATCCAGCTGGGCACCACTTACTAGTTGCATGCTCCAAGGATTGCTACTGAGCCAACCCTGTGTAAGTGCTTCATTAATGACTTGGATGATGCAACAGCACAGACGATATTCAGCCAAGAGNACCAACAGAATGGACAGGCCCAGAGAGGGGGTGGCTGGTGACCCATAACACAAACTCTAGTTGGAGGGCAATAACTACCAGTATATCCCAGGGGTTGATACTGGCTCCAATCCTGTTCAATTAATGACCTAAGAAATGGGGCAGAGTGTAGGCTCAGTAATAACCACGAAGAGCTGCATTAGGACTAGCAAGTCTGACAGGAGGTAGAGATTACGTAGTGGCCAATGAGAGAGATTGAAAACTGTCTGAGCTTTTGAGCTCTATGCATTGGGATCAGAAACACAAAATCCAGCTGGGCACCACTTACTAGTTGCATGCTCCAAGGATTGCTACTGAGCCAACCCTGTGTAAGTGCTTCATTAATGACTTGGATGATGCAACAGCACAGACGATATTCAGCCAAGAGGAGTGGCTGATAACACCAGAGTCATCTTGCCATTTGGAGGCATCTCAACAAGGTGGTAAAATGGAATGACAGGAAATTCATGACATTCAACAAGCACCAAATCCTGCACTTGAGCAGGAATAGCCTCATACACAGGATAGTTGGGAGATGACCAGTTGCAAAGAAGCTTTGCAGAGAACTGCTACTGGGTCCTACCTGACCACAGGCTCACCATGAGTGAACAATGCCTTCTCTCAGAAAAGGAGACTAAAAAATGACATTGGGGCTCCTAGGAAAAGCCTTTTCACAGATCAGGGAAGGCACTGGTGAGCCCACATCAGGAATGGTAGATCAAATATTGGGTTCCTCAGTACAGAGGAGGCATGGAAATACTGGAGAGAGCTCAGTAAATGTCCACAAAAACAACTAAAAGAAGTCTTCATCATTCTTATTCACATACATATATATATATATTCATGATGGAAGAGAAGAAAAAGAGGATCTTTTTGCGTCTTGTCCTGGTTTAGGGCAACNAAAGTCACTCTAGGACAATCTTCTCGCTGATGCTCAGCGACAGAAAAATGCCAATGGACACCAATTCAGAGAGGGAATTACATTTGAATGTAAGAAAAAACTTTTTCACCACGACTGTTTTGGAATACGGGTTTATCAGAGAAGTAGTGGAGTCTCCATGTTTGGAGATACTCAAAATACAACCAGACACAGCCCTTAGTAATTAGCTCTAGGAAATCCTGCTTTTAGCAGGAACATTTGGCTAGACCATGCCCAAAACTCCCTTACAACCTCAGTGGTGCTGTAATTCAAAGTATAAACACCACATACCAGTATTCCAGATTTTCCAAACTAGGAAATACGGCTTAAAAGAAAGCACCAAGAGATGAAATTGATTTCTACATTGCTACTACTATATAATACTCACAAAATATTTGCTTTGATAAATGATTTTAAATCTTGGGATTACCCATTTATATACTGTGTTAAAACTACTTTCATTTTAACCCATCAATTCTGATTTTCAATCATTTTCAGTTTCTTTTGGACTTCTGAAGCAGAGAACTTTTTGCTTATTTCAGACCTACTCAGGTGGGTATATACCAACATTACCAGAGAACTTGATGAAAATAAAGAAATAGTCCTGTGGCTAAAAAAGATTGTGTATTTTTTCTTAAAAAAAAAAAAAAAAAAAAAAAAAAAAAAAAAAAAACAAAACANAAAAAAAAAAAAAAACCTTATAAGCTTGCCCTGAAGTTAAACTGCTATAGCAAACAGTAGTAGTCCATTCACATCTATTATAAGAGCAGTATCACCTGCAGTTTTATTGACTGTCAGAAAACAGGTCCCATTTTTTGAAACAATAAAAATCAAATTTAGTGTAAAATCTCCCAAGGTTGTAGCCTGTAACCTTATAATATCCGAAATGACAGCAGTAAGCCTTTTCTTTCCCTCCTTTTTACAGTTCAGACTCCAAAAGAAACCAGAGATTATATTCTAGAGCAGGGAGTCCTGAAGACATAGATATATTGCCATGCAGAGGCACTACAAAGGGACCAGAAAATGTTTTCAGGTTGTTTCTTTTCTTAGTGGTCTACACTGCTGGCCAACACAGAAAGGCACAGCTTGTTAGTCTAACACTCATAGGTAAATTTTGAGGGCTAAACAAAATATTAAGCATTTCCAACATGATGTAATTTTGCTTTTCTTAGTCTTTAATGTTTCCATACTTGTGTTCACACAAATAATTATGCAAACACAGTGAAAGAACATATGGGAAATGCAACTGAACTGCTGAAGTACAAGGGCAGTGTATTGGATTTGCATGGCAAAATTTTGGTCTAGGAGGGGCTATGAGAAGTGCGTCCTGTGAGAATCACCAGAAGCTTTCCCATATCCAGCAGAGCCAATGCCACTTAGATATCTCAGTGGCTGAGTATTTCACCCCAAAGTACTCAGTAGCTCCATTCATTTCAATTCTACATTTCACATACATGTTGAAGGTAGATAAAAGTTCCCAAAAATAGATAAAACATGCAGTAATACAGATTATTAGACACAGATTAAAGGAACTCTACATAACAGAAAATCAAATGCTTCATGGAAGAAGGAGAGTTACATTTGAAAACAATGGACCATATTTACATTGGTGACATATTGCTCTATGTTTTCAAAGAGAGAGACAGTCTTATCTGTAATGGAAATGTTATTTTAAAAAAGAAAAGGCCAACTTAGGATCAAATATTTATCAAAAAGTGAAATGTCAGTGCGAGGTGCACATATAAATTTGGAGCAGTCTTTACAGACTTCACACTACTAATTGCAAGACTGGAATTCGTACCTGAAGATATACACACAAAATATTATAAGCTTCTGTAATCAAGCTTTTATTTTCCATCAGTCCTGACACAAACAAATGGAGAAAAACTGCATGGGAACAAAAATTCAGACTACCCACCTACTCCCTCCTTACCTTTCTTCAGCATCCATTTTGGAAAAGAATAAACCAACTTTTCCCGCACTTAATACACTGTTGGACTCTTACTCCACAAACTTTAGGATGGAGTAAAAGTTTGTATCTGAAGTAACAATTTAGATATGGATCATACACCTAACTATGCAGCTGGGATCATTCAGTCCTAAGTTGTCCATCAGGAGCCATTTCTTGTACCTTTCAGAGCAGGCACATTCCACTGCAGGTCTCTTGCTAGACCCCAGTTAAGTGTCGCAAGGGACCTTAACCACGCAACCAAATAAAAACAACTCGATATTGAAAATGGGCTCATTTGATTCACGATGAGGTTAAAGCAGGTTAGGTAATTTTAGGTTTGCCCAATTATCAGTTTGGGCTTTCTTTTTTAGCCCAGCATGAGTTCAGATTTGAGCCTTGGTTGAGTAAATAGCTGCCTCAAACAGGAGCTGAACAAGCTATCTTCATTAAAACTTCTCTGCAGAGTTTGAGTGTTTGGGCAAGAAAAGAAAAGAAAGAGGGGAAAGCAAATGAGGATCTCAGACTAAGAGTTCCCTTTCATCTAGGCAATGTAATGCAAATCCTTTCTATTGCACACTTTAAGATGTAAATTGGATTCAAGTTGATGTCCACCTGTCTGGAACCAGCAGGGATGTCTTCCCATTTTTGTCAAAGCATTTCTCTGCCAATTACTGGCTGCTGTGACAGTTGGAGATTCTGTGTGTGTGTGTGCAGACTTTTACAAATACAAACTCATTAAAATTAGATCTTTCACATTCTGATTGCAAGAAAAAGTGCCACTGAAAAATATCAGGGGGTCAAGTGATCTGTATAGTCTAACTACATCCTAAAAGACCTAGAAGCTTATGTTTATGAGGAAAAAAAAAAAAGAATCCTATTTCCTTGGTATTTTCCATTTTCAAAATTTTGTTCTTTTTAAGAGGGTAAAGCATTATGTAATACAGAAAGATACTTACATTGTTTACTCACTGCAGACAACTAAGTCTCTATTCATTAAATTTTATTTAATAGCAAAAATTTTCCAATTAATTTAAGTAAATTCTCTGCCATTCCATAGAAAAATAGATGTTCATTAGAACAACTCTACAGCTCATATACTGGAATTCACCAAATCATTAACAAGAGACAACAAGTTCAGATCAAATTGCTATGATACCTAATTTGTTTAAAAACCAAATTTTAATTTCACTGGGAAAAATGTCAGATACTACTATAGTTTGGTGATGAAAAGAAAAAAATGGAACTTCTTTTTTCATCTTATGAAACTTTTCAGCAGAATTGCTTTAAAAGTTGTATTTTCTTTTTCTTTTTTTTCACTGGTTAAATTATTCTATTGTAGTATCTTGGTATGAGAAACATTCATGACCAGTCTCTTGCTAATGTTCTGTGTTTGAAATGAGCATCGCAAATATGTTCAATTACTAAGGATAGGCACAGAAGTCACTACTTTGGCTACCATGGTCTCAGATCCAATTTTCCAATGTGTTGAGGCAGATGTATTCTCTGCATGCAGCAGTATTTGATATGCAGATATGACATCGTCGATGTATTTATGATAGATTTCAGCTGTTACTTCAGATTTTTTTTCTCACTACCCTTTTGCAGTCTTTTGGCAGAAAAAAAAATGCCTGAAAACTGTTGACAGGCAGGTAAAGGTGCAAATGTTAAGGAAAAATTGAAGGAATCTTTGGTACTTGGAAGTACCAGAGGTGGAGAAGGAGACCTCTCAAGGTCTAGAATATCTTGCTCTGGATCTCAACCATGATGTGTGGTACATACCTGCTTATTTAAGGACAGAGTTGGTGTAGAAAACCTTCTGAGAGGACTCCTCCTACATTTCATTTGGCCTGGTAATTCAAACATGCAACAAAATATCAGAAAAGCTTTTGGAAACACCAAACACAAAAAAACGTACTTGTCAGAAAAGTATACCACAGAAAGTGGAGTCATCTCCTTTCCCTCTTTGCACATATGTTTCTCAAATCTGTAGGTTTTTGCTTTTGGAGGGGGGAAGAGGGGAGCATGTTTTGGTTTCAGGACATGGGGTTTTTTTGGTGTGAACAGGGGCCCACAATCTCTCTCAAACATACATATTGGCTAACAGATTACTAGAAAATATTTATCAATAAGGCAGATAATTTTTTGCTAAGATGAAAAGAAAAATCTACCAAGATGGTACTGCCCAGAATATCTGGCATGTTTCAAATTCCAGCCCCAGCCTGGCCTCCACCACATCCTTCCTTGTCCAAGCATCTGTACCTCCCTCCTCAGAGCATTTCCCTATTTTCGCTCTCACTATGCACTTCCATTAGAACCTCAGATAGGACGTTCTTGGCAAAACCTCAGGCCTGATGGAAGGAAGCCTCTGTGGCTCAGGAGGAGCCGCTGGCAGATGTGCCTCTCCATGGAGGAGCAGTACCACCTGCAGGGCTGGCATGGCTGGAGCAGGGAACCAGGCTCAGGAGAGGCAAAGGCAGAGACACAGCGCAGTGAGGGAGCATGTAAACAGGAAAGGAAACAGGCACAATCCAGGAATCCCTTTCTAAGGAGATGGGCAACCCAGTTGCTTGGACTGTAATCCCAGCAACTGCAGCATCAGCTTCAGGGTGCTTCTGTGGAGGCCCCAGTCAGGACAGGACTGTACTGGGAATTAATTCCCCCACTGCCTGACAGGGACCTACTGGAAGTCATCACCACACACATACCTGGGGTCTCATCCAGTAGAAGTTAGATAATTCCAAAGTTGTCAAGATGAGAAACAGGAATTTTCCCTCATGTATCACATTTGTTCTCAGATTTGTGACCTCTCCTTGAAAAATCTAAGTTAAGGAAATGAAATTCATCTGAACTAAGCCTGTCCTTCTATCCTAAAAAATATAGTTACGTTCGCTCATCTGCAGTTATATACAGCACTATCTGCATTAGATGATCCCCAATGCCCACAGGATATTATTTTTAGTTGTATAAACTGCAGTAGTTGGATCTCTTCCACTGTGCCACTCAGACAACATGGAAATGTAAACACTAAACGTCTATAAAAGGGAGATCAAATTAAAGGGTTTGATTTGAACACAGGACAAAGATATTCAAAATAAAAGAATAATCACAGATGCCTTCAAAATCAGGAAGTGCTTTGAAACCAGTTTCCAGAAAGGCTGAGTAAGAAACTCTAGAGCAGAATATTGGAGGTCAATGAAAGTTATCCTGAGTACCTTCACACAGTGCTCCAAGTCCAGCAAAGGACTGAGGTATATATTAGAAACAGCAGAGGAACTGCAAATTTTAACCATGGAACAGGCTCACATAAAGCAAAAAGAAATCATTAAAACCCTATTGTTTGAAAGACAGGCATCAGCACAGGAAATCAAATTATTTTTCTCAGCTGAAACATCCTTATGTTCTCACAGAGCAGATCAAAATTCCATCCACCCCTCCTGACTTTGTATTTCAGAGTCCATTTTCTGTAAGCTCTGAAATGTGGTCACATACGGTTATTTTCAAAGCAGAGCAAGATTATGGAAGAATTTTCAAAACAAGATAGATCTCTACAATAGAATAAAAAATAGACAAAGAATATTAACCTCTAAAGCCTCTATCTGTGTGTGTGTATCTGCATGGTAAGTGTACAAATACTCACAAATGCACCTGCTTACCTACATACACACACACACACATATTAATACACACACAGATACAAGTATAGTTATATCAATACAGATATGGATATGGCTATAAATGCAGAGATGTCTGTGCATACACGTATTTTAAAGCAAAGAGAAGAATTAAACATTTAACCACTAAGTTTGGCACCTTGAAGCAACTGAAACTTCAGGACATCTTCATGCTGGAATGCCACATATTGATAAGACACAGGTTGAAAGAGGGTATCCAGCTGGACTAAGGATCAATACACATAAATGCTCCTCACAGCAACTGATTGCATTTGTCCAGCTGCTACCAGAGCAAGCTGATCAGCTATAAGTAACAGACACTAGGAATGATTTATATTTTTTCACCTTATATTACACAAAACAATCAAAATGTCAGCTGCAGAATATTTTATAGTAACTCTGCTGAACTGCCCTGCCTCTTCCTGTGTCTTTCCTTCTGGTGTGCAGAAACACAGGGTGACATTTTTTCACTTTAGGATATCTTTTTACTGTATTGAGAATTAGAAATTGCCAAGTAATTCTAAACCACCAGCCTGTTTATTATGTTTTGTTTTATTTTTCATTTCTTCTTTCTCAGCAGCTAATCCTAAGGGATTCAATAGAATACACACATCCTTTTAAAGGATAATTATGCTTCCATGAGGTGACTATGTCACTGTTCTACATCCTACAGATTTATTTTACCTGCATAAAACTACCCTTAATTTTCACAAGGAGCATGATAGATTTGCTATTTGCAGGTACAAATTAGGGATTTTTTTTGACCTAGTGGTAGTTTGGAGCACTTAAATCCCTTGCTGGGAGCAAAAGGAGGATCACAGAGGAAGCAAGAGTGACAGTCCATAAATGCTGTAAATGATCTGAGCAAAGTTTACTGATGCTTAGACAAGACTTCTCCCTTGTAAGTAGCACTATGGCTACCAAGCAACCTAATTGCCACTAGGAACAAAATCATATTCCTCATCACTACCCACTGCTCTTGTGAGCACAAAGTAAACTTGGGATGAAGGTCAAATCATTAATAGTCATGCCAAGTCAAATTTGTGCAGCAGCTGCAAAGCTGCTTGAGCCAAGGCATTGTAGGAATAGCTGAAGATCACTATTGGAGCAAGCAGAATATTCCTTTTTCATTCTTCTTTTATAAACCGAAGGATCACAGCAAAAGTCCTCAGAAAAGCCCTTCATTAGTTGTACTCCTGACAGGCAGAATAAGCTTGGACTTAAAGAGTCTAAAAAATCCTATGCAGAAGAATCAAAGTACTTTATTTTAATCTTTTCTGACATTTTATCTGATAAATGATAGTTTAAAAATTGATTCTTTTAAGGTCAGTCACTGTTGCTTCTTACCTTTCTTCTAAAGCTTCCAGTAATATACTAGCTTTTTTTGCTTATCCCACTTACTAAAACACGCTACCAAATTTATCCTTTCAAGAGAGAGGTTTTTTTTCTACATGTTTTGAAAAGCATGTATTGCTGGACCAGCGCTGAGAGTTAACTATTACTTAACTTTCTGTATACAAAAAGCCATGCAGCAAGATGGAGTGCAAAACAAAGGTCCCAACATTTAAGGCATTGGAATTTTAATGTGACAGCTGAAAAATTCATACGCAGAATCTGCAGTTTATTTTTCTAAAAAGGGCTGAGTCAGCCATGAAAGAATCTGAGGATCTGGCATTAGGGAGCCTTATATCCTTGAAACCAGAAGATCAAACCACTGTGACACTCCCTTGAGCAGAAAAGAGACAAAATAGTGAAGCAACCCATCCAACCACCAGCGCAGCATCTTTGCCCAGAAAATGAAAATAAAGCAACTCCCTAACTAAAGTTTATTAGGAAAAAAAAAAAAAAAAAGAAAAAAAAGGAAAAATTATTTTAAAATCAAAAAGAAAAATGTAAACCATTACATAATTTGGAACAGAAAGATTCTCTTGAGGTTTCCTGGTCCCTCCTTCAGCTGAAATAGGGCTAAATGCAGAATTAAACTGTCTGCTCAAGTCTTCTAATAAACTGCCTTGCTTAATTGAAACAAATTACAGTAGATGCAGACAAGATAACTGTGGAAGATCATTTGCAATATAATTGAATTAATCTCTTATCATGAAAGCATTTCTGATGGGATCAGTTTGTCAGGACATTGGGTAAATAGCAGAACTACAGAAAACAGCAATAGGATTTCTATAATTCATATTACTATAGTACCTACTGATCTTCTTCATGGGACATCCTAATCAAAAACATAGTATAAAAACTTTATTTCTGTCCCACAGAGTCTGACATAGCTACATATAAGACATAGCAAATCAATATGGACAGATTAGGGAACAACAGCGAGACAGTCTTGGCCCACATGACAGGCACAAATCACAGCAGATAAGAGTTTGACCTGCTGGCAGGTTTTTTATAGTCATCAATACATCCTCAAGTTGTTACAAGAGATTTGAGCAAGGACAGTGTTTTGCTGCTCTGCACAGGTTTGTAAAGTGCCCTTCTCACAGACATTACAACAAGGTCATTCTTTCAAGGACTCCAGAAATCTTTGAAGAATACAAAAAGAAAAGAAAATCAGTAATGATGTAGTACTTATTCTAGAATCCAAATTTTTTTCCTAAGGGTACACTTGGAGCCTCTTAAATTTTCTCCATTGTCCAAAATTTACCTCTTTGATAGATCTTTCTTTTCCAATGCATATTTGCCCATACTAGTACCAAAAGACCCTCCCTCTACCAGCTGGTCTAAAGTTAGGACTCACTTGGGAGGGGACCAGGTGAGCAATAGACAGGGTGGTCACAAATTCAGAAGCTTTGAGACAGCTTCATGACATTTAGAAGTCATGAAGTCACCCTTGAATACCTCAGGTTCAAAAGGAAGATATTGCCACTTACTGGAAAAGAGAAAAAAAAAAAACCTGTTCTTAGATTTCCTCTAGCAATGACTGGTAGTCATAGGTTTAAGATTTCAGAGGACCTTTCAACAGAAGTTATGCTCAGCAACTCTGCAGCTTCTGAAACACCATTCTAGAGACCTGTGTCTAACAACTCATGTTTCACTCACTTTGTGTTTGATTTTTAGAGCACTCATGAAGAGAAGGGGCTGTGGACAGTGGGCTTGTTTGAAAACCCTTGTTGAGAGTCCTGTAAGAGCAAAGAATTAGTTGCAAAACCTGTGTCACCCCAGCTGAGAGACTCTCAGCATTCCCAGTTGCTGTGGGTTGCCTGGCTCAAATGTAGCACAGCAGCTTCACCTACAAACCAGATGAGAGTTGTAGCAAGGCACAGCAGAGGCCGTATCTAGCAAAACAAGAACCCAGAGTAATGGGTGATTTTCTCAAGCACTATATCTAAATATAACCAATGCCAATCTCTTAACAAAAACAACAAATATATATTTATAATACACAGGTAATAAAGTTTCTGTTTTATTCATAAATATACAAACCTCTCCTGAGGTGCTGGGTTCAGTTTAAAGTATGATACTGCTATAAAAAGTCTAACAGCATGGTCTGGAAATCATTTCTTGTAAGAAAACAACGATAATAAATTGAAATTGTTCTAATTTGTTGAGGGAAAGAGAAGCAAGCTGGTTCTTGAATTCTTAATAAAGTAACTGCAAAGAAATGGGAAGAATTATCCTCCATATCTGGAAAGGGCAGATCAAGTACATTTCAGTTTCAAGTAAGGAAAGAAAAGAATGTCATAGCTTTCTAAAGTTAAGAATAATAATGCTTGGAAAGTAGTTAGTGATGGCAAACTTAGTTTTCTTACACTGAAGGTCCAAGAACAGGTTAGACATATCAGAAGTGGGTTAGCTATAGTTAATCCTGCTTAGGAATAGTCAAATGGATTCTAAGACTTTTTAAAGTCACCTTAGGCCTTAGAATCCTGTGAATTTGATCATTATTTTGAGGTAGTTTCAGGCATAAATTTTTGGTTACTAAAAGTTACTTTCCTACATCTGACCTAAATTCCAATTAAAATTGATCTTTGAGTAGTCCAAAGATATTTTCCACTGTCAATCATACATCTCAGCATGACCACAATTTTACCTTTAAGAAACATCATATCATGCTGAATTCTACATTTAGTTCCTGTCCTACTTTCAAAGTTGGCAGAGAGCTTGTTCCTTACAGTTTTCTCTTTCTGCAGGTTAAGGTTATATTGATTTAAATTCAGAACTTGAGGTTGAAGCACTTTCATGACAGAACTAAAACCCGTTGGTTTACCAGCTCAATTTCCTGTATTTCCAAGTAAAGTTCTTAATTTGAATTTGCCTGCAGTAATGGCATTATTTAAAAATGTTCGACAAGGAACATTTTAACAAACTGCTTATCATCACTTGCTAAAATACACTTTATACCTCACGTAACCAGTGGCACTCTTCTGATGAAATACTGCTATTGATACAAACATTGCCCTTGATTGCTTTCTTACTTTATGATAAAAACAAGTTTGGAAAGTTTGACTTGAGAACTTAAAGAAACTGAGAGTCTGCTTAGACTAAAAGTGACTGATGGTTCCCTTGCATTATCAGGGAACCATGTGGCTCCTCCACATCCATTATTTACCATGATCCCCAGGCTTCCTTGTGACAGACTAAGGGCCTTTGAACCTACTTTGTATTACAGGAAAAGATGAGAGTGTTGACTCTTTAGAATTCACTGTAGTTACTTGCATTTGTAAGTTACAAGTCCTACAGTTTTCATGAGTAAGTGCAATAAACATGGTATCTCTGGAGCAAGGCAAATAATCCTGGTACAGACAACGAATTTGTGCTGGTGCCACCCAGAGGAGTGGTTTTTTAAAGGTTCTTCATGGCCTGAAGCCATGACTTCAACATGTGTTTTAGTTAGGTTCAAGGGAAGAAACAACACTTGTTGAAAAATGAAGCTGTGGTTGTTTCAGAGTTATCTGGAAATTCAAAAAATAGTTTAATATAACATTTTTGAGGGCTTCATTTAAGGCTGGAGGAAATAATCTTCCGGCTGAAAGATGCAGCATCTGAATCATTCCTCACACGAGGGAACCCCAGCTGAATCTCATCTTCACTAGAGAGTCTTAAACTACATTACAGGGAAATGCACAAATGTCCATGTTATGAAGTACTCTGAAATAAAATGTTTTTAGTTCGTGCTGTTGACCTTCTTTCACTGTATTCACACAAATGCAGTTTTTAATTTTGCAAGAAATTAGACCCTTGAGAGGTCCACTTAATTAGAAGGCATAAAATTGACTGCGTTATGCTAGCATTTCTTTGTTAAGAGAAAGATTTCCTTAATTGAGAAATGGGGAAGAAATGTAGTAACATGTTTGACATCAATGTATAGACCTAGAACTGGCTTAAAATCAGATCTTTTTAGAAAGCCACCAGTTTCAGCTGCAATAAAAGGGTAACCTATTACTCTTAATGTAGAACTGGCATCATTTTTAATAATTTAGAAAGCAAACAAATTTGATGGGCTAATATAGCAAACATTTTGGAATTAATTTGAAAAATTCCATGGATAAGAACATGTAAGTGGAATAAGAGAAAAGGGTAGATATAGGTGCTTCTTTGGAGCTTTTTTCAGATAGCTTTAAAACCTTCTCTGCAGTTTGCCAACTATGAAAGCAAGGGGCTTTTATGCTCTTTTTTTACCTCTCTGCACTGTATCTGAGATCATGCTGAAGTCAATTCCTCTGACATAAAGGCAGCAAAATAAAATTCTTAGACTACCATGGAATATTTTGCATGAAATAAATACAAAGGCCGGGGGGGGGGGGGGGG
>WBMY01018206.1:33217-93563 GCA_013397315.1 Donacobius atricapilla | reverse complement strand
GGGGGGTGTCAACAAAATAAAGCTATTTTAAATCCAGTTCAAAGCAAACTAATCTAAATCAGTGTTTGTTTTTATTTCCTGATTGACGACCAGATGGAGAGAAGTGTTTTTAAACAGGACAATCTGGTGACAGTAGCTCTCCACAGCCACAATGAAACAAAATCCTAATTAAAAATCCAGTTCTGTTCTAGGATATCCACAATTACTTTTTACACAGCAGTGCATGAAATAGTGCAACTAAGCAGTACAGCATGAGAAAATGAAGGTAACTGTGATGGGAAGTAATGTAGATCTTGTTTTTTGTTTCACAGGTGCCTGAGAATGATCAGCTGAGAAGTGTAGCTGTCACCTAACTATGGCAAAGAGTCAAACTCTAGATAACACCTAGATGTGAGATATATTTCTTCATCATACCACTAGTTGAATTTGCAGCAATTTTCATTTTCTTGATTTCAGATGTTTTGGAAAAGGAATTCAGAAACAACTTCTTTTTTTTTTTAATTTTAACTTTAGGCTTACATTTTCTCTGTTCTGCCCTATTTTATAGCTTTTTTTAGTCTTCTGCCTGATTATCAGATGCTTCTACACAGCTAGACAAAATTTAGAATCTTGTAGGTAATTTCAATTCAAAAGAGAAATTGGTGTTAGATACAGAAAGCAACAACATTTGGGTTTCCTCCTCCCACGCCTCAGAAAATTACAATAGCCTGCCTTCTGAAATATGGCAGACATCACTCTAGTGTTTTCTTGCTCAGAGCTATGAGTTTCTTGTAGTCACTGTCAATCAAAAGGAATCAAGAATGATAACTGACATATTTTGGGATGCCCTTCTGTCTTAGTGTTTTCATGTGCTGCTTTTCCCAACTTGGCCCACTCTTCTCTAGAAGCGCCTGTCAAAGTCACACTGTCAAGGGTTCTCTATTCCTGTGCAAATTGACATTTCTTCTTCAATTTTTGGAAGATAAGAAAGGAATACTCTGTCGCTGTAGGACATGAAAAAAGATGAGACTCCAAATATTTTTCAGGAGGCAATGAGCATAGAGAAAGCTCTATTGTCTAATTTTTACTATCTTTTATAAGGTAGTACTTAACTATCTTTTGTAAGGTAGTACAGACTTAACATGATTGGTGAATAGAAATGACACTTCTCTAATCCCATTGGTTAAACTAGAGAAACAGAACTAGAAAGGTAAAACACCACCTGGAGAAAATTGTTTTGAGAATAGATTCATTGTTTATGTGAATTCATTGATTATTCATTGTTTATGAAAATTCATTTCATTTATGAAAATTGTTTTGAAAAGAAGCTTTCTTGAGATATTTTTCGCTTGGGAAAAGTTAGCAGCTGCAAGCAGGCTAAAATCTCTCAGACTCAGAAATATCAGGCCCACAGTATTCCATGGACTCTTACAGCTGTATTAAGTGAAGATTGGTACATAATTCCTCAAGCTCTGTGCTGGTAAACAGTAAACTAGCTGTGGGAAATTGGGATTTCTCTGTCTTTCCGGGATAACTGTTCCCATATTGGTCACACAGTCTGGGGGCTCTGCCCCAGCACATCTGATCCCATTTCCCAAGAGAAATTTGTACTTACCTCCTCTGGAGGATTTCAGGCAGAACCTGAAATACTGGGGACAGTTCAAGTGCTTTTGATGGTTCCCTGATGCCAGTACCACACCAGGTATCCAGAGAAGGGTGAAAGCTGTCATTGCACCACCCCCCCTACACAGGGCAACTGGACTGCACTGATGGCCCAGTGAATTCTTCTGGAAAGAACAGGACACTCAGCACTGGTAGAATAAACTCTCCATTGTCTTGAGGAAGATGAACTATGAAACAAACCCCAGACAAAACACAGCTGCCAAAAACACCACCCCATCACAGACTCACACGATAACCAAAAGGGCACCCACTGCACTAACATTTCCTGAAGACTCCAAAGAGGACATAGCAGCAGCAGCAGCAGAGGGGAAAGCAGCATTGCAGAGGCCACCCACTCACTGCATAGCCAAACGGAGTGGAAGAGAAGTGGCCAGCCACTTTGCAGAAGCCAGAGAAATGCAGGTAGTATTGCAGTGGGATGAAGGGGAAAAGTGGCCTACAGGCCATATCTATAACTATTCCTCAATGGCAACCACAAAACTGTGTGGGAATGAATAAAACAGTGGGAAACAGAAAAGGGTGGAGGCATTAGGATAAATGCATCAGGCCAGCTGAGGTGTGTCACTGGGTAGCTCATCAGAGACACTGAAGACCAATGTGAGTTCAGCAAGCCAATGTACCCATCCCAAACAACAAACTCCAGGAGAAAAGGAGAACAGAGGTGTGTTGAGTCTGACTGAGGTAGAGTTAATTTTTCCCCTAGCAGCCCTCAGAGTGCTGTGCTTTGCACTGCTGGCTGGCAGGGTATTGCTAACACCCCAGTGCTTTGGCTACTGCTGAACAGCACTGTCCCTAACATTCGTCCTCTCATCAAGGGGCTGTGACTGGGCAGAATCTTGGAAGGGTACACAGACAGGCCAGCTGGCCCAAACTAACCAAAGGGACATCCCATGCCACATGATGTCAGCTCAGATATGAAAGCTAAGGGAGGGAGGAGGAATTGGGGTGCATTTGTTATTCTTCAATGTTTGCCTTCCAGAGCAACCGCTACATGCGCTGAGGCCCTGCTTCCCAGGAAGTGCCCAGAAGTCACTCGCTGGTGGGCAGTAGAGATTAACTTTTCCCTTATGCATGCACAAACTTTTGCTTGTTTCTTTCTTTTGCTTTAATAAACTGCCTTATCTCAATGCAGTGGTTGTTTTCCATCTTATTCTCTCCCCCATCCCACTCGGAAGGAGAGTGATAGAGCAGCTTAAAGGGCACATGGCAAGGTGAAATCACTGGAACAGGGCCACTCAATTTTCCAAGTGGAACACTGTAGCCAGCATGGACTAATTGCAGGGGAACACTGGCTTCTTGGCCTTCTGGAGTTCTCTGAGTGTATCAAGAAGATATGTGGATAAAAGAAATCAAGAAAACTCTTTCTAAGTGATTTCTAAAAATACTTCTATTATCAAATAAAACAGTTGCCACAGAACTGGAGGGGTAAAAAGTATTTCACAGCTTAATATGAATCAAAAGACAAGGTCTAATGAACACTTTTCAGGATCAAGAGGAGTCAGCTGTCAAGTTCCTCAGGGAATTATGCTGGTTGCTGCTTCATTCAGCTTCTTTATCAATGATCTGAAGAAACCGCTGTACTGTGAAACCTACAAGCCTGAAGCCAATTTCACTCTTCAGGGTGGCCCAAAGCCAAGTCATCAGTCCAGAATGCCAAAAAATCTTGACAAACTTTCTCAGTGGGTAAAAAGGTGGCAAATGAGTTAACAGAAAAAGGTGCAATAAAGAAAAACTACCATAAATCTTGCATACACTGTGCTGCCTTCATAAAAAGTCTGTTGTAATTTAGGAGGATCTTAGATTAATCACTTGCAGTTCTCTGAAAACATTGTACAGCCATAGCCATAAAAAGCCAATAAAATATTGGACATCAACAGAAACGTGTTCAGAGCAGGACATCACTGTGCCATCTTAAGAAATTTTGACCATGTCCTGATTGGGACTGCTATGCCTAGTTCTGGCTTTTGCATCTGAAGAAGAAGATAGAACCAGAGAAGGTACAAGAAGAGCAGCTAGACAATCAAGGGGCTAGAGAGCTGCCTCATGAGAAGAGATGTGAAAGGCTGAGAGTCTTCAGTATGGGGCTAAAGAGGTCTTAAGGAATCATGAAGGCAATGGAAGACCTGAAAATAAAACTGTTATTCACAAAATCCTGCAATTAGAGAACTAGGAAGTCCTTGTTGAAACACTAGTAGGAAGCTTACTGAAAATAAGTAAGATTCTTCTCCACCCAACGACCATTAAATTTATGAAAGGCAGGAAGACATGGAAAGGAAATTATATCATCACACACACAAAAAAGAGAAAGATTTATGGACGACAATACCACACTAAACTAAGAGAGGTTAGGGATGTTGCATCTAACATTCCTAATCCAATGATTGGGAGTGCTGGGTGAGTAAAAGAGGAGTGAATGCTAAGTATGACAAAACTGAATTTGCCTTGTGCTGTCCAAAGTAAAAGTAATATGCGACATAGCCAATCTTTTAGCGTCTTAAAGGTAGGTGGCACGGTGTTAATCAACCAACAGATGAGATACATGTCAATAGTCGTAAAACAAGTTCCTCCTCCCCATGCCATGCCTTTTCTTCATTAACTCTTTAGTGACATCTGCCTTCATTTTCACACCAGTTATAAATACTCTGAAATGCCTTCTTGACTACTTTAGGGATGGTAGATTTTGGTCTACTCCTAATAAGAAGGGAAATAAAAACATCTTTAAAAGATACTCAAATAAATAACAATAGCACTAAATAAGGTTGTCAATCCATCTTAACCCAGTAACAGATGTTAGTAGAAGGAGTTGGCCCTTACTCAACTCCAAATTGTGGGAAATGTTTGCGTGTGCCACACCCTACTGAAGCTGACAAAATTTGAAGATTTCATTCCCAGAGATGTCAGAAAACAGGAAAGAAACAGGAGCTGTTCAGAATCCCAAACACAGAACCAGAAACACAGTATTTGCAAATTCAGTCTCTTCTACACTAGTCCGAAACCTCTTATACACTCCATTTCAATTCTGCCCATCACTTTGATAATGTTTAAAATAGTGTTCTTATAGTAAGTAGAGAAGAAAAACACATAGAATGAGGTGAGAAATGCAGAACTTTGATACCATAGTGAGACTGCAGGGTACACTCTTGCTAATGTTTGACAGCTCTTTTGAGCTTTACCATATGTCAGATATGAGACTTCACAGGACACTGAAATTAGTAGTTTTTACCCATATATGCCCCTAATTCTCTGTGGGAAGTCTACAAAACCATCACATACATGAAAATTGGATGTGTCACGGAACACAGGTACTCCAGTGGCCACCAAGACTGCTACACACAACCACAGGTCTTTTAGAGGAGAGAAAAGGGGAAATGATTGGTTGTATAAACCCTTCCAAACCATAACATGACATACACAGTAGCAACAGAAACTTAAGTCTTGTAGCTCCATTTTGATTTCCCCTAATTAACAGAATTCTCTTACTTTTGACATCACTTTGTCAGAGTGAAAAAACAGAGATTCATACTAGCTGGTTGTGATTTTGGACTGCCTAAATGACATTGCAGCTTTAAGCATGTACTGTCTGCTTTCAATATACAAATCTATTTTGATTGAAAGTAACTAAGTTCAGCAGAGAAGTCTGAATATCAGTGAAAAATGGTGGAATTCAGCCTCTTGTATCAAGTAAGTCTGTATTTTAAGTGTTTTTATGTGTTTTCTTACAAGATTTAATTATCAATTGTGTTAGACATAATGTTTAATTATTCTAAAAATTAAATGAAGTAAAACATAAATAGACAGCAGCACAATCTCAACATACTTTTTAAAAAGATCGTGTTCATCACAGATTTTCAGTTTAAGCCCTTTTTTTGTATGTCACACATAGCTTCAATGCCAGGAAAAAAAAATAATAAGGGCATCATGTCAGAGAATGAAAAACTGTTTAAAACTTCTACCATCTTTATATTTTAATTTCGCTATAAACATTCTTGATTCAAGAAATGGGGGCTTGTCCCTCCTTCGTCTTTTTCATGCCCAAAATTAATTTTTAAAATTTAGCAGGAAGGAACTGTAAATATTTTTTTCCCACAGATTGTAGATATTTTAAGGCATTACCAGAATTTTGATCTTCTAATCCAGCTGAGCAAATCACTTCCTAAAAGAAAATAATGAATTTCACCGCGAGGGGGTGCTGATGGCAAACCAACAGAACTGCTCTGCCTGATGCCACTGTCCTCATCTGATTCTCTGTGCGAAAACTTCAGGTCCAGATTAGAATTTCATCCCAAAACACAATAGGCCAGATATGTTTGGTCAAATTTGGTCAGTGAAATCCTGAATTTAAAAAAAAAATAAATAAAATATTCTATCCATTTACATTTAGGAAAACAGGGAGGCTATGCAAATAATGGCCCAGAAGTTTCTTAAGTGCTGATTTACTGTAATGCATTTAGCACTGTTTCTCACAAATTCACATTTAGATTTATGTAGTCAACTTAAAAAAAAAAAGTCTTTTATTAGTTCTAGGCTCTTGGTGAGTAGGACGTACAGAGGAGGGAGAAAAATGCAGAAAGAGTTTGGGGGGGAAATGAAAATAGAGCTTTATTTCTCCCAGCAATTTTAGTTTTGGAAGCTCTTTAATACTAAAATTAGGTCAAAGCATAAACTGATGTAACTGAAGGAGACAAAGTTAAGATATTGTTTTACTGCTAACGTAAAAACTCATACATAAGAATCAAAATAAAAAATAACTATCAAATATCTAAATAATTCCTGTGTAATCACCAGTGTGCTTTTATAGCTTGTACATTAGTGTGGAGTTCAGAAAAAGATAAATATTTCAAAATACAATTTCTTGTGAAAGAGGCTAAAATGGGTTTTTTTCAGGTTTTACCATTAAGATCTTTTTCTTGGTATTCAAAAAAAAAAAAAAAGGTCTATGTCTTAATTATCTTAGAGTCACTTGTCTTTGCTGCTACAATGCTCTTTTCACTTGGAGTATATAGTCTTTGGAGCCACTGACTTGGAACTAGCAAGTCCTCATGATTCTGCCAATTTACATGGCTTCTTAAAAAGAGGAGAGAAAAATAAACTTCTAACCGTAAAATAGTGCTTTCACTCAGCAAACATGGAAACTGTCCATTGAACTTGAACAAGCACCACATGGTACCGTGAAAGCAGGGCTCACAGCTGAACTGTGGATAAGCTCTCTGGCCTGGTGCTGGAGCAGAGAAAGAAGTAAAAATGGGATTATTAACAAGACGAAGTTGTTTCAGAGCTATGCAAGAACCACCAGGGGCCAAAATTCAGATAGCATACAAGCCCCCTCAGAGACAGGTGAAGACAGCACTTTAGGATTTACCTCTTTGTCATCTACCCTGCTCCACTTGGCACACCACCTGCTGAAATGGAAGCAATGCTTTCCTGGGGAAAGGAGAGCTAGGTAGGATTAACTAATAATTGGCATGAGAGTTATATGAATATGTATGATCTGAATTCTCTGGCTGTGTGAAAGAAGATTACTTTGGCTGTTCTGGCCATTTTTATCATGATTTGCTAGCAGCAGATGGAATTCTCTAAGAAGCCTTTTTAAAATATTGAAGTCATTTCTCTTCCCTGCTGCAATAAAGTTTGGAAGTGACATTTATAGTCTATAGGTCAGATCCTGAGGGATACAATCACACACTTGCAAGACTATCTGGCCAATTCACTGTTGAAGAAAGAGTCCAGTTCCGTAAGTCTTGTGGAACTAAAGTCCCTGTCAGGAGTTCCTTGACAGTTGCTTTTAAGAATGAAAGGCATTCAAGTTAGATTGGACTAGTCTTCTGTAGGTTTTTAACTTCCTGTAGAAAGAGAACTTAGGTCTCTAAAGCTGTATCTATAATATTCTGCGTTTCTAAAGCTACCATTACATACTGGTGTTTGTATCATATTCTGACACGTCCTATTCACATAGATTTGTATCAGACTGATTTTCTTGTATAAAGTCAATTGAACTTATTGAGCTGAGCCCAGAGAGACCAGCAGCAGCTGGGAAGTTGCTATTCACGATTCATTCGTTGTTTCAGTCTGCTCAAAACAAAGTCACAAAATTTTGGTGTCACCAAGCTGGATGGAAACCAGTAATGAAATCAGGTATTTCTTATATGCAGAAGGATACAGAATAAATGTACACTGTGTGCTTCAAAACTAAACATAGTCTGTAACTAAAATGTATTGATGGACAAAAATTCACATATTTCTCATAATACTCATAACAGAAAAGTATAATGATACTTTACATATCTTTTCACAATTGATGTTTGTGAGAACATAAGCCTTTCACCTTCCTGTCCTCTTACAACCTGCTCTTCCCATTCTGCCTCCATTATCCAGGAATCAAAAGAGCTACAAATTGTCTCCTTTTAAGGTTTTTAGGACCTTTTACCCGGTCATAGTCCTTTCTATTGCCCAGTCCCACAACAGGATTTGCAGGCTCCCAATAGCCCCACATGTGCTGTAGTTCTGCTCCTCTCTGTACCAGGATTTTCTGAGGAAGGCTAAGGAGTGGGATAACCAAGGAGAGGACAAACATAATTCTCTCCTCCAAGCTGCTATTCCAGCAGCAATTGATGGTGAAGAAAAGGGAAGAAGGGTATGCTGCACAGAAGCAAAAGCATTTGGGGTTTGCAATGCTGTGTTGAGTAGTACTGGTAACATCAACATTAATAATGCTGACACCTCCTCAGTATAATCTGCATTGGGAACAGTGAAAATATATACTAAGCGTCAACAGAATAATGTAGTTGTACACATCCACACATGAGGAAATCCAGAAAATGGAATCACCTTTTTTTTCTCATCCCGGTAGTTTTCCATGGATAAAATGAATACTCTGTGCACTACTGTAGCACTCTTGAGAAGGTGAAGGGGACAACTGCAAAACTGAAAGAGAGAACAAGTTCTCCATAGGCAGCAGGCCTGACTGTAACCACCATTTCTTTTGCTCCATATCATAAGCAAGTGGGATTCCAAACAGACCCCTTTACGCCATTTCTGTTTGTCAATAACTACATAAGACTGCTAAGGAAGGGTAAAATACATCATCTCTTTAGGCTGCCTGCCTTAGTGTAGCAGTTTTTCCCACTTACATCTTGGTTCAATCTCAAATAGTTAAGTTTCAATTTATTCACTATTCTGTTAATCCTTTGATTAAAAAAAAAAAGTCTGTAGGATGAAATAAAAGCTTAAGTAATATTATTTCTGTCATTCAATTAAAAGTAAAATAAACTAGAACTCTTTTATCCCAGATGCAAACAATTTATTGTGCAGGTCGATTAAATTAAATAGTAAGCTACATAATTTTGTTTCCAGGATGCATATCTATATATATTTATCTGATTATTTCCTCCAGGGCTGGATATCTACATAAGAGTGATATGCAAGTGACACAGCAACAAGGATAATTATCCTTACCTGGTTAGTTACACATACTGTTCAGGACATGCTGAGCAAAATAACTGTATGGACTTCATCCAGTTTGTTAAAACCTTTTGTCTCTAAAGCAGGGTGAAAGCAGCAAGACTCATTAATTTCATTCTGCTTTTTAAACTAAAATCTGGCCAGAAATTATCTGCTGGATCTCCACCAAGAAACTCTGTCACAGGTGCTGCCTGATCACTGAAAATACTTACAAACCATAAGGTCATCCTAATCCAGCCCATATGAGTCACCCTTAGTTGCCTGAGAGAAAAATAAGAGAGACCTTGAGAAAATTAAGTCAGTTAACCTGAAAGAGAAACTTTTATTAAAAAGACCTCAAAACCACCAAACCCAAAAAAACAGCCAACCAAATAGAATGCGGCCACCCTACTCCCACCGAACCACCCCACCACCCAAAAAACTCCGACAACAAAACCAGCCCAAGACAATCTTGATTGGGACCTCAGTTGTGAGCAGTGTGGTGTAAGAGGCCACATTTAAGTTCACACACATTTCCCCAGTCATGCCTGAGCACCACAGACCCCTCCAGATTCTGAAAATTAATTCATTCTCATAAAAACAAGGAGTCAATATGTCTATGTAGCCCCAGTCTCAGAAGTACTTTTAGATCCTTCTGATTAGAACCAGGTTTTGCAGTTAGTCTTAATGACTGGGGAGCACAATCCTTGACTGTCTGCCAAAACAAAAACAAAAAAAAAATTGAGACATATTGTGAGAAGTTTGAAATTGAAATTATTAATGTAAACCTCATTAAATAATTAGGGAGCATTTTAGATTTTCAAAATAAAAGATGAAAAAGAATTAAAGAGGGAAAGATCACATGTGTGAAACCTAAAGACCTTAACAGAAATGAAGAGAAAAGGAAACAATGGGAAAACTTGTACCAGTAATAGCTGCCAGACCTTTCAAAAACCACAGGATTCCACAACAAGATCAGTACATCTTACCTAGAAGGTAGCCTCTTTCGCTTGAACTACTGTTCACACATGATGGTCTTGTAAGGAGTGCTGTTTGATTTTTGAATCAAAGAACTCTGCTTTGACTGTCTGACAGCTTCAGGATACTACACCTAAATTATACCTATTCCAGGGCAACTTTCATCCTCCTCCAACTTGCTAAATCTACCCCGAATTCGGGTGTCTTATTAGACCATCACGTCAGAAGATTTAAGAGAATAAAAACTACTTGCAACTTGTGAACAATTTTATTCCTCCTCATGGCTCTACCCTGCCAGAGGCAGCGAGGCACAGTTATATAAAGAGTGTTCTCAAGCGTGAAACAATGTCCTCAACCACCAGTTCAGGCTGCATCTAAAGCAGCAGGGGCTCCCACAGCTTTAGTACCATGGCTAAACTGGTAAAAACAGATGAGATGTTCACCCAGAAAAAGACATGCTGAAACTGACAATTAAGTAAAATTGCAACTGAGGATAAAAAAGACATTAATTGCTCTCTGATTAAATGCTCTTGAAGTTAATGGAGAACTTTTCCCAGCAGTCAAGGACTGGAAGCACCATCTTAAATCTTTTTTTGGTCCTTATTGTTGCTAGCTTTTCAAGAGAGTAACAAGAAAATATAGACGTGTTTCCAATAATTAATTTAACCTGCTTTTTTCAATACAGTTTCTGTAAGCAGTTAATATCCTTGAACATATTCATTTAATTAAATCTATTTATTACTTTAATTTACTCAACAGAAGCTGGAAAGAATTATTTCATTTAATCTCTAGCCTGCACACCCACATACACTTTCCTGCAAGAATTTTAGATTTAATGTCAGAAACCTTAGATCATTTTACTTGAAGAGGGTCATGAATATTGTTTATCCCTTTTAACTGTCTCCAGTCATCAAAGAAGTGTTGAGGGAAACAGCTGGGACTGGGAATCTCTCAGGAATAGAAAAGGGAATGGTAGTAAATCTACATCTCTGAGTGATTTGAGGGTAGTAAAGATCTTCCTAGGAAACAGAATCCATTTTAAGATGGCTTACATATATATATATATATAGCTGCTTCCAGAACTTAGTTTCTGAAATGGATTTTTTCATGTAACTGTCATGAAAATTTTTGACCTCTACTGTATAAAGGCTCTGGCACAGGGACCATTTTGCTGTTCTGCTCATTCCTTGCACAGATACTGTAATGTCTGTCATTCACTGAAACATGTATTTTTTTTGTGTTCCTGAATGCCGTCTTTAATTGCTTAAAAAGTGAAACAATCAATGTTGTTACATTTCACAGCTACATTTTGAGAGTATTTTTTACGTTAGTAGAGCTTTCTACATTGCAAGTGGTTTTGTTCGTTTATTAATTAATTTGTCTCTGCCCATGCCATGGCATTTTAACAGCCTGTTCTGCAAAGCTGTAATATTACATTATTGGATGATATTTCTAGCAGTTGTAGAAAACTCACATGAATCTTCAGTTAATCTTTGAATACATTTGCAAAAAAGCCTTGATTTGCTTGTAATTTAGAAGACTGGTTTGCAGCTGACAACAAGACAGATCAGGTACCTGCACATGCCTAATAAACATCCTCATGGCTCCCAGAGGAAGATCCATTATCAACGAACCTTAAAAAGGAACATTCAAAGGGCTCTGATGGTGACCTAGGGTGCATCTCACCAGGCTGCAGTGTGGGAACAGACCTGCTCCTGGGAGGCTGTGGAGAAACTGTGACGGAGGTAAAAATATAAGCAGCAATTTCTCTTCTGCCATGGTACGTAGCTATGGCCTATCACATCAAAGTGAGTCCACAGGACTGCTGCCTCTTATGTGATGGACACAGGCAATGAAGGGGTTACTACAACATATTTTTTCCCAGTTGCTGCAAATGTGGCTGGCTAAGGATTCAGGAAATATTTGCTATAGTTCTATGCCAGCACCTGATTGTGAGAGTCTGATTAGATTGAATTAGTGAATGTATTGTCTGGTTTGCATAATAGAACAAAGAAAAGACGACACACCCTTCTCCTAATCCTATACACGGTCCTGTTGCTGTGTTTCCACACAGAACCGATTTGCAGGTTTTCTACATTCATTTACTACCCTTATTGGGTGAAAATGTAGGTTGTACTTAAAAAGTGTGTCACCACACTAAGTATGACTCTAGCTTTAGAGCTATTTTCTTCTAGCCACTCCTAAGGTTATCTACCCCCAAGCTATCATGTTGTTACACATCAATGCACCATTTACCTACCACAGTGTAAAACACTGTTCTCCGTGCCTAGACAAACCCACAACAGTAGTCCAAGAGCGCCTAGCTAGACCTGAGCCTGGCTTTATTTTACTGTGACAACATTAAATGTAGCTCAAGAAGAAATTTTAATTTTGCCAGCTACAGGGAAGTCAGAAATAAGCTGTGAAACAATCAAAAGACTTTACTTTCCCACTGGTTGCTTTCAGCCTCTCATGCTCTGTGGCATAAGGGCAGTTGGAACATGATTTCACAGATGAATGTTCTGTTTGGACTTAGATACATGTGAACATATTGCACCAGTTCTTACAGACACATCTCTCATGCACTGGGGAGTTGAGCATAAACCTATCAGCTATTTGATGAATATACTGAGCCTGTTAGTCCATCTTGTAGTTTCTGCTGCAAAGTGCCCTGCTGCCTCAGTGGAGCTGCTACTTTTGTCCCTCTCATTTGTTTAATATTTCTTGCTTCCTGTCTCGTAGAGGCAGAGCTGTGTCTGCTTTGATAACACAGATCAAACATTTTTGAAACAATGAGGAAACGCAAATGTGCAACGATTTATTTTCAATATATGTGATTCACAATCAGAGAACTAGGAATTGGCAGGTACAAGTGTTAAACTGTAAGATTTGAAGTGTAGCCTGCTCTATATATCTTGAACGCAAATGACAAATGGAGCTGGGAAGCTGCAGCATCCTGGAGTGAGTACCACAAAGCCAGTCATTTATAGAAGACAGCTACAAAACCATGAATGGGTGGAGACAGGAAGAAAATCCATTGATGTGAATAGAAGAATGATGTGCTTTGGGGCACTGTGGTCATTTCATCAGTTCAAGAGGACAGAATCAAACAAGCATGAGCAACCTTGCAGGAAAGTCGTCATCACAGTAAAAATAGGAACCTCTGTAATGAAAAGTGATATAGTCCAAATGACATCAGGGAGGGAGTAAAGTAAATGGGATTGGTGTCATCTGCCATCAGTCAGCTCCACAGTACAATCAATAATTTGTTTTTTCAATTTTTTTTTAATGGACTGAAATTTAAAATAACCTCAGAAAGTCTGACAGCCTTACAGAAAATAGAGCTGTACTCTGTGGTCATAATTGCTCAGTTACGATATAACTCTCATCTTTAAGGTTCAAACCAATAACTTATGGGATAAGCAGCTTCCTACATACTGTGCCAAAACTTGTAAGGGTACAGCAATGTTCATGACGACAGACTACACAAACCCAGAAAGATTCACAGAATCATTCAGTCTGGAAGGGGCCTGTCATAGTCATCTAGTTCAACTTCTTGCTCTAAAAAGGTCCATTTCATGTAGACTTCATGTTCTTGTCTAGCTGAATCAATCTCTGAAATAATGGAACTTCCAAAGATGCTTTGGGCAACTTGTTCCAGTGTTTGACCATCCTTGAGACTAAAAATTAATATCTCTGTTTCTTACATAGAATTATATCTGACAATCATCCACATCTAGAAGAAAGTTTCCACCTACCAACTCACATCTCTCATCTCAAAATCATGTGTCTCCAAGAGGAGTCTCACTCCATCTTCTACACAGTCCCAGCAGCTCTGGACAGCAATAACAGTATTGTGTCTCAGTGTTTGAGTCTCAGAGCTTTCAGCTAAAAGCTGGATTTGTTCAAGCCCGATCCTTGCCTCTTTTCCTCATACACCTTGTGCTCCAAACGCTTAAGCATCTCACTGGTGAGTCCAAAATGGGATGCAGTACTTCAGAATTTATTTCACAAGCACTCTACAGAGGGGAAGAGACATCTCCCTTTGTTTTCTGGCTGCAGTCACGCTAATACAGCCATCTTCAATATAAAGACACACTGCTGGCTGATGGTCAGTTTATTGTTCACCGTGATTCCCAGGGCCTTTCCTCTGACGCTGGATTCCAGCTACTCATCTGCAAACTGTATCTGTGCACAGGGTTATTCCACCTCACATGCAGAACTGTACCTGGTCATATCTGATTTCTCATAGTATAGTACCTGCATTTTTCCAGGACACAAAGATCCTTCTGAAAAGCATCCCCGCCCACTATCATCTGCTGAGAGCACAACAAATATCTTCTCTGCCTCATAATTCAGTTCATTAAGACCATATTACACAGAGTCAGCCTCAGAGCTGACCCCCAAAGGACATGACCAGTAAGCAGCTGTCAGACAGACTTAGTCCCATCAATTCCTCTGAGACCAGGATGACATGCCCAAATGGAAAAAGGGGCAATTATGGATCTTCCTCTGCCTGTGACTGGTGAGAGCATATGATTGCATTGGCACAGGCTGTCCCAGGGCAGGAGCTGCTGGACAGTCCAATTCCCCAGCTGTGTGAGGGAATGAATCATCCGAGAATGACGAAACCCACACTAATCGTTCATATGATGCCACACTATTCATTCTACAGAACTAGACACAGCTGAAGCAGTGAACCTTTCTGCAAGCTCTTATCATCTCCCAGGTAGTCAAAAGTGTCGTCACCTCTGATCTGGGTTCTGTTCCCAGTTTTGCAGTAGATTTCCTATATAATATTAACCAGGGCTTTCTTAAGCCATTTACTTCATTAAAATCTATGCAAAAATGCTATCGGAACTTTACTGAGAAATCTAAGAAGTGACTTAATAATAGAAAATATGATTGCTTCTTTCACTGCATGTTCCACTTTTATTAAATGCTATTTATTCTTATTAGTGAACACTTGAGTCTAACGGCATTTGCAAGGGGTTTGAGATATTTGGTGGAAAATGTAAAGTGGTACCATTGTTTCTTAATCAACTACTGTGACAATTATTTCATAGGGTATTTAGATGGAGGCATTGACAAATCTCCAAACCAACTTCCTCCACACCCTAGCTCTTCCCCTGATGGTTCAGGGCTTGCAGGGCTCCCATCAGCTAGGCGGGTCCCCTCAGCAATAATATGAGTGAAGCTATCCAGCATTTCACATTGAAAAAGGAAATGCATTTTCCTGAATATGTGCCAAGTTCTACTCCACCCCAAACTCTCTGCACTGCTCAGTTACACATAGTTTAATGACATGAAAGCTACAGAATTAGTGATCCATTACTACTCTATCACTGCATTTTCAGCGACAATGACTGACTTTATTGCACTAGAAATAGAAGTATGAGAAGCGGTGTAACAGTGAACCGTGTAGATAAATGAGCCCGTGAATCCTAGAAGATTCTAAAACTTTCTTTTGCACCTGAAAAATGGAGAATCAATTGGTGAAATGAGATAGGACATGTTCTAAATATCAAGTATTCAAAATAATGTGTGAAGAACCAGAGAAAACATACTCTGTATATATGAATATTAAAAAATATATAGGTTATCTATGATAACAGTTTTGTAAGCTCTCCAACACTTAATTAGTAGATACAGCAACTAATAAGAAAACCATTACATCCAAGGTAGACCCTGTAAAATCATTGACCAATAAAGTACATATAAAGATCCATGACAAAATGCAGTAAATATGAGACATAGCTACATCAGTTATAATTTATCTGTGTCAGTAACCTTCAAAAAAATCTCAATAATTCTGGAGGGACTATCCAAAGAAATTAGAAAAAGAGGTAGCAAAGGAAGTTACCACTCTCTCTGAATTCTGCTCTTGATTACCGAACAACTTAGCCAGAAGCTTTCTGAAAATACCAATCACTTGTACAGCCAGAGTAATCATTGTTCATCAATAATGAATACTCTTGATGACTCCATCTCATTTCACATCAATCCAAAGCACCTGTTTATCCTTATTACTTCAGCATGATGGAAAAAAATAATACTTCCCTACACATCTCATCAAATGTGCTATTCACCCTATTTTCAAAGTAGCACCAAACTAAGTTTCAAAATAAGATAGTGAAAAATTTCATTTGGAGAAGAATGACATAAAATATTTTTATGTTCTGAATTTCTTCCCCTCTGTCACACTGTTTTTCAGATAAAACTACATGCCAGATTCGAAATTCCTGAAAATATAACCAGAACTCTTGTACCATCTGTTTTCTGCCCCTCTGCTGAGGTAACATCCTTTCTGCAAATTTATGTCAGCAAAGATTTTATTCAGACATATGTTGAAAAATATAACAGTTAATTTTTCAGAGAGGCTAGTCTTTAAAAGATTTATTTATAGGAGTAAAATTTAGGCTAAAAGGGTTGAATTTGAGGTCTCCATACAAATATAAAAGGACTAGTATGGTCATATCCATCTGGGGCAGCATTGTGAAATTCCACTGACTGGGTGTTAGGCATATCATTTTCTGAACTGTACATTTTCTTTTAGAAATTAGGTTTCCAAAGAATAATTGCAGGAGAGGAGAAAAACAGAGAATAAATTTTTTTCAGTAAAATAACCTTTAGCTAAGTACACACAAAAAAAGTTAGCTGTGTTTTTACCTTAGATACATTTTAAATTAAAAAAATAAACTCCAAGTTTTCTACCAATTGCTCATGAATTCAGAAAAATGGCTATTACTGAAAATTATTCTCTCTAGGCCTTCTCCCAGATGCATAAGTATGTCTTGTCTTAAGGCTCCATGATTTAACAGGAATTGTGTGTAACATGCTTCACAGAAGTAATTATTGGGTGCTTTATTTTGTAATTCAAGATTTAGGCTCAGTAATCCATAACACAATGGGATCAAGAAGAAGGCACTTGAATTTGAATTTCTGCTTGGAGGACACCTGAAAGTTTTGCCCTATTCAGCACCATTTTTTGAATGAAAGATTAGGAGGTTTCATTTGGATTTTGTTGAGCACTTAGTTGTTAATTTTCACACGTGGACATTTTGCTCAGAAGTTTAAGACTCAAAAAGTGTCCTAAAGCATGGGACTAGAGCTTTCAAGTGGTTTAACTTCCTTAAACCTTCTGTCCAAGATCCTGCTTTCAATTATGAGGCCATGCTTACAATGAAATTTCATGATTTTCTCTTTAGTTTAGAAGACACAAGGCTACTTCTACCTATTTGGTTTCCTCAGATGTGTCCTCTTCTTCTTCCATATGGGATTTGAGGACTCTGGACACTTACCGGATTTTTACTGGCATCCAGTAATGCCATCATAACACGTTTGAAAAATTGTAGAATGCCTCTCAGATCCACTTTGCTGCAGTGGGAACCTGCCCATGTTTATATCTCTGGAAGTAGACATTCTCAGTGATCCAGGTAAAATTTAACACAAATCATCTCAGGACTGAAAGCAGTAGCATTTTTTATACATGGCAGTGGGATGCACGGACTTTGCCAGATCCCGTAGTTCTAGACCTCTTTTACAGAGGTTTTATTATCTGTGCTTTTCTCTTGGGCACCAAAATCCTCCATTACCCAGAAAACTGAGTGTTAATTACAGTTGATTCTCAAAGGAGATTTGGTTTTCAAGCTCACAGGCGCAAGAACAGCAGATCACTGCCTTCATCTCCCAGAGCCTTCATCTCCTCTGACCCTTGCATCCCAGGGATCCAAACTGAGCAAAAACATTTTCATCTAAAAGCAAATTATAAATTTGATCTCAATGCTGCAAATTCTTACACATTTAGGTTGTTTCACAGCTCTGATTATTTCCGAGGAAACTCGTAGCTGTGGTACATCACGCCCCTAAGAAGCACAGACAAGGCCTGAGTGACCCCAGGATCTGGATACCATAGGTTTGAGGCAACTCTGAAAGTAACAAGTTATTTAGCAGAGTACTGAATACCACTGCAGTTATTAATAAGATAAAGCATAAAAAGATATGCTTTTTTAAAAAATGATAAAGTGGTTATCTATAGCTACCAAAACTCCAGCCACATAAAGACATTTTCTGTTCTCATGTCACTAATAACTGGAGGCAGGTTTATGACAGCATTTTCCACTGGTTGAAGGGACAGGTAAGCAGAGGTAAAGGGAAAAAATAGCAAAAAATGCAGCTGTGGAAGCAATATTGAAAAGAGATGGAACTGAAACACTCTTCTTGGAATTTGCTTAGAAAAATCTCTGCTTAGAAAAAAGTAGCAGCAAACAAAGCTACAGTAATTCACAGTAACTACTTTTCTTCTAGTTTAGCAGTTCTCTTATATTTCCATATTCCCTATGGAAAGCCTATATAAGGGCCCTAAGAAACATTAACCACAGTCTCTGATGAGTGCAGTTATGAATTATGATGAATAATTATGAAGCAGTCTAGATTTGAAGATTTTATGTACACAATCACGGCAGGCTACCAACAAGGTCATTTTTAAGATCCCATGTAATTGACGTTTTTATTAAGGACTTCAGAGGAAGAGAACAAACCACATAAATTCAGGGTTATCTAAAGGCCCACTTGTAAAAACATCTGGAAAAAGTGACCCAAACAGTAAAAATGACATTTCTTAAGTGTGAATCAATTCTGCTGAGCAAATATTAGAGTTACCAAAACCTTCTATGCCCCTTTCCTGATCTGAACCTCATCAAGTCAAAAAGCTACTGTCCTAACTTCATACCCCTCCTTAAAAGGTTGTACAAAAGTTCTTACTTTCTTTCTGTTTCTCCTAGATTTTGATATTTGCATATAGTCACATTTTCCCTAAAATTTATGGGGAAAATTTAAGAATACACAGAAGCTTATGCTGTGTTTTTCACAAACCTTTCCATATGATGCCAAGAAATAATTAGAGTGGTCCCATACTTCACTCTGTCAACATTCAGATGAGTTAATTATTAAGGGAAGAAGGATAAAGAAGGCAGGGTTAATGTCTTTTATATAAAGGAAGTTTTATTCTGATTTTTCTTTGTACATAGCAAGAGAGGTGTTGTCTTCTTCAGCCACTTAATGCAGGGACTGGTCCCAATTTCCCTTTACAACGATTTAGGTGTGTCCTCTGAGCCTGCTGTTCTGCTTCTGTACACAGGGTATGAAGGACTGATGTATGTCATTAAAAATCAACAAATCCCTCTTTGCTGTCATTTCAACCAACTTCCTGGCTGATGATACTTCTCTTCGTGCCACAGCTGCTGCCAGTGCAGTACCAAAACCATGTTTTTTCAGTTATGTTTGTGTACTTTCAAAAAGAAAAAAAAAAATCCCCACAGAGCACCAGTTGTGTTATTGCTGCATCAGGAGGCTCTTGCCTGCTTCCTGTGATCACTAGGAAAGGAGCAGTGCCCACAGGCAGAGTAGCTCCCAAAATCAAGAAACAGATAAGTTGATGAGTAGGATCTGGTTTTGAACTGAGAGCAAAGTACTGAGCTGTGATTTAAATCAGAACTAGTAATAAAAAAAATGTGGAAGATGAAAGGGGAATGGGAATAGACTCAAACGTCTGGGGATCACTATAATAGCTCTCATTCTACTGTGTACTGAAAAGTATCAGGTCAGCTGATAACAAGAAAATATATTCTAATCTCATTATTGCTGCTGAATATTGAAGTGGGAATAACCTAGGTAAGCCTATCTCAACCTTCTCATTTTGTGTCAGCTTAACATGTCAAAGACAGAAGAATTAAAGGCTTGTCCATGAATAAGTTACCTCTTCTACACATACAGAAATGCTGTACAGGTTACTGTCTCTCTCATTTTCTCTTCCAATCATTCTTCATCACAATCACAAATCTACAGCTAATTGTCAAATGGCAGCCTCTATGACTAATTAACTATCAGGGAAGCTAACATTACCAGGAATAACGTGTTTGATGGGGTGTTTCCCTCTATTTCACACTCAAATAGCCTGTTATAAATTGATGACAACACAGCTGACTTTTCTTTCAAATGCCAAAGCCTTTCCTATGTAATAGAATGTGAATTTAAAGTAGAAAGGCATTATCCTTTATGAACCATATCACTGCAACACCATAAATCACTTTTCTAAATGATTTCCGCATGTTACATGAGTAAAATGCTGAACCTATCAATCCCTCTTGCTTTATGAGTCTTGGGACAGCACAAAGGCATGAAAGATGAAGAAGTATAAATTAATCCGTTTGAAAACTCACGACTCAGCTAATGTAAAGAAGCGAGCATGCCTGACACCGCTCATTTGAAAGCTACAAAATTAATAACTCAAATGGGGAAGGTAGTGCCATCACATTCTCACAAGAAAACGTAACAAATGGCAATCTACTGAGTATATATCAACACGAGTAAAAGCGTCTATCATGGAGCTGTCAGCACAACGCAGACGTGAACCTTTTGCAGTGGGTTCAGAGGAGTCCACAAAATTTATCAGAGGGCTGCAACACGTCTCCCGTGAAGACAGGCTGAGAGAGCTGGAGTTGTTCAGCCTGGAGAAGGAAAGGCTTTGAGAAGACCTTACAGCACATTCTAATACCTTAAGGGGAAGTATTAAAAAGACTAAACCCTTTAGCAGGGCCTCCTTTGATGGCACAAGGGGTAATGGTTTTAAATGGAAGGAATGTCAGTTTAGATATAATGAAGATATTATTTACGCTGAGGGTGGTGAAACACTGTAGGAGGTTTCCAGGAGAGAATTCTTCATCCTTGGAAACATTCAAGGTCAGGTTGGATAAGGCTCTGAGAAACCTGATCTAGTTGAAGATGTTCCTGATCATTGCAGGGGGGTTGGACTAGATGGTCCTTAAAGGTGCCTTCCAATCAAAACTATTCTATAATGCTGTGATCTTCCTTAATATATTTAACTGGATACTCTTGTTTTGCCTTTCCTTCTAACTGGTAATTGTACACTGATGTCAGGCTCTACAATATTTGCAAAAGCTTATTACATCAAGATTTTTAAATTGCACACATTTTAACAGTATTACTAAAATTGAAGTAATTATCAGATAAGGTCCTTACTATAGTGAAATGATGGTTAAACAAATATTCCTTCCCCTGACAATTATGTTCCATAGTGACCAGTCTCACGGCTTTGGGTCACCTTTTTCATCCAGAGGTGAATGAAGGAGACGTACACCCCACAGCACCTTTGCCTTGCTGGCGAAACCTGCTCAACCTTCTTTGTTGGGAATTCAGAGATACCCCCTGAATATTAGCTACACCAAATCCAAGAGTCAGTAGCAAAACCCAGACCCCTCAGCCAGCAGCTGTTAAAGATTAGCATACTTTTAAAATTTACTTTAAGTATGTTCCTAACTTCCTCCAAAGAGCAGCCAAGGTTGAGGGAAAGGTTTTGCATTTAAAATGTATTATCTTTAACATCCGAACCTATGGAATCGCTATTTGGCCAACTGTTGGACAGCTTCACAAAGCAGGCCCACTGGCGTGTAACTTCTCCTAGGATTGAAAGAATCCTAGTATCACTTTCATCAAAGAACGAGAAGACAGAGCTGTAATTTTTGATTGTGTTTCTTTAATAAAATAAACATCTAGATATATAAATAAAGCAATGACATGCTGTTGAACAGAGATTTCTCTTGGTACACTACAAAGGCTATACAGAGCACTCCACAGACATACAAATTACTGACATCCACTGGAGAACATTATGTATGAATAGTCTAGTTTCAAATTTGAAGAGTGATTCCATTTATCTACTGATCAATAGTGATCTGATAATATTTCCTGCCCATAGATACTTCCTAGTTTAAGACATTCCAGCTGCTAAATTACATAAATATAAAATAGACTGTACTGTGAAATTTGAAAAAATTCTCAGTGACATTATAACACCTCTGAAGGCAACATGCTTTTGATTTCAATGCAAACCAAACATGAATTCTCTCCATATTGCTTTCCAAAAACATACAAAATTTATGACATGGTGAAATAATGAATTCAGCTATAAATCTCTAAACCATTTCTCCTTTACTGACCATCAGTACCATCTGAAAATTTGAAACCTCTAATTAGGGACAAGGCTGTCTCATATTTATATTGGGTTTGACCACTTTTAATTTCTTCTGTTCAGCAATCTGGAAAAGCTAAAGTGATAGACATAAATTTCATACTTTAAAATACACAAGTGAGTGCATTGTTTATTGCTTTCCTTTTCACCTCCACATCACTAAAACAACTATCAATGTACTTAGAGAAATCACCATTGGCAGAACCTAAGAGACAAGTTAGCCTAGCAATATGATGGAAAGGGTAATTTGATATTTAAAGGTTTTAGCAAATTCAGGTCAATATCTACTGGCATTGAAATATTATTTAAAAAAAAAACTCACTACACAGACACAAGTAATTTCTCATGTGGTAATTTCACAAGTAATTTCTCAATTAGCACTTCTGTTAAGTTGGCACAAACATTTGGCTTGAATAATTTCCTAGAAGTATATCCATTACAGTTTAAAGCCTGTGGCTGAACAAATTTCTCCCTTGAATAGAACTGAGATGAGTTACTATTGACATTCTCAGAAATATAATTGCCCCCAAAATCCTGACTAACAACAGCCTCTGAACTCTGCAGTGCCCCATCAATATTTGTCAGCTTACACTGGCTTTAAAACAATTTGTAGTTTGTCATAAGAACATTTGTCTTTATATGAATTGTTTCTGATTTTCTATTCAAAAAGATCAAGTGGAACTTGTCTATATTTTTGGTTCAAATTTGTTTTAATTGTGTTTATAGAATGCAAAAAAATAAGAGTATGCCTCCGTCACCAGTCATTAAGTCATTAATACTTTTTTTTCCTTAAGTCGTAACAAGAAACACAGGCCCAGAAGATACTTATTCAGTAATTTAGTTTACAAGGAAAACCAAAAAGTTTACTAGTTTCCAGAGTTCTAGGAGTCTTCTTTTAAGCAATATGCACTTCATATCATTTAGCTAAAACTTTAACTTTAGTAGTAAGCTACCCTGCTTCCTTCTCCAGATGTAGTTTCCTGTCCTGAGTATACTTAATACAAGAGAGATCCTTTGCAGCTTAGAAAAAAAACAAATCAAATAAAAAAAGAACAAAACCCAAAACCAAACACAAAAAACCCCCACCAAAACCCCAAAACCAAACAAAAAAATAAAACAAAACAAAGAAACCCCCACAAGGTACACATAATGCAGAAATATATTTTATTTAACTTTTAAAATATTTTTTAATGCTTCAAGCTATTCATGCACATAGGTGATTACAGAAATTTCCATGCGAAGTAAACATTTGTCTGCATGAAATCATGTTGCTTATGATGGCATGAGAGTAATTCACAACAGTAATCACAGGTCTTAAATGCTCCTTTGATCTGTCTGAACTTCCTCAGCATCCTCTCCCACACAGACACGAATGTGCACAAAAATGGATGGACAGGTTGCACTTCAGATCAAAAACTCAGTGGGTTTATTCCTTTGAGTAAGTTGACTTACTTGGATAGTTTAGGTGAGCTCTTTGGAGTCTCATCCAGCCCATTGCTTGCTTCACGTCTTTCCCTCAAATAACTCATCTCAAAATATAGCACTTTGTGTAAAATTTGTTTTCCTTTTCCATCTGTTTTATCCAGTGGTCTTATGTTCTTGTCTGGTTGTTGTGCCAAGCTTACGGAGGCTCAGGGAAATTAAACAACTGGAGCAAGGTCACATATGTGTCAGCTCAGCCAAAGTTAGCATCGAGTTTTAAAAACAGACATATAACTGTGTACAAAATAGGAAGAAAAATGTAAAACCTTGTCACTTTGAGGGTTGTTGAGTTTGGTTTGGGTTTTTTTTCTACAAATAAGCTTAGACAAATTATGATCCTATCAAGAAGAGCTTCTCTTCTCCACATTCTCCTGGTAGATCCTTGATTGTGCCATGGAAACATCTTTTTTGCTCAGAAGGAGCAAAGTCTGTGACAATTTTCCTCTTCTTGTACCACCTCAGAAGGACAAGTTGTAGAAATGTACAGTGCCGTATCCAATTTTTAAAAAATTAAAGACATAAGTGACTGTTGGTACCAACATTAAACCCTCTGCTAGACAACAGAGACCCACTACTTGTTGTAACCTTTCTTGGAAGCTGAGAGAAAAACAGTACAGCAGTTCACTAACGTGAAGAAAATTAGCCTCTTTTTCTGTCCTGATTTTTAAACTTTCCTGCTTTATGCCTGTAAATGACTGCATTTAAGAGAGTTGTGAGATGTATAATAACAAGACAAAGGATTTTATGAGGTAATAAAATATTTTCTGTATTAATATTACTGTGTGCCTAAGAAAAGAAGTAGTAGATTTGAAAAAGAAATTCAAGTAGGATCTGTGTGAGGCATGGACAAGCCTCAGTTTGGCTCAAAAGTCGTTCCGATATAGCTGCACAATAAAACATGGATTACTATTAGGAATATATGAGGATATAATACTATACTATCTTACTACTAAGGATAGATGAGATTTTAATAATGTATCAGCTCTCTATATTATATGACAGCTTTTACTTCTTCGCATCTTCCCAAGATGTATGTCAACTGCCTCATGATTATTTAATATGTGTTTGTAAGTCTAAGATTTGAAACTTGTAAAAGGTCTTCTAAGGAGAAAAAAATTGTGCTCATCCATAATTTCTTTTGCAATTCCACAGCTCTGCAATACAATTTTTGTTTAAAATGAAACACTGACTAGCACCTTCTAGCAAAAGTATAAGCATCTGGCCCCAACAGATTCCTAGAGAAAGGCAAGAATTTCAGTTGATTGCCACATTTTCACAATATCCACCCTCTCAAATTATCACATGAGATTAGAAAAAAAAAAAAAGGTAATAAAAATTACTTCTTTTATCATATAAAAGATACATGATTTTTCTACTTGCAGTACTACTGACTAGCTCAGTTCCTAATATGGAACATTTTCATTTTCCTTGACTTTTAAATGGAACAGGTGATGCATAGGTATTTATGGTTCTATATGCATGAGGCTCCAGATTTTCTATTACCTCACAGTGCTTCAGATTTTTCTAACACCCTTTTAGAATCTGGAAATCACTCATTGTGTGCTTACTACTTTTAATTACTTCCCACCACTTGAAAAAAAAACCTTTTGGTCAAAATCCTTGGTGATTTTCAGTTTCTCTCCTCGAGAAAATAAAAACCCTGAAGTATTTGACATGCCCTTCAGCATTAGTACTTTTGGAATAAAATATGTCTTCCCTTTGTTCATTATCAAAATCTATTTATATATTTCCATTGGGAAATATCTGAGACTCATAAAGCAATGAGAAAGAGCACTAATCCATTCATTAGTTGAGCATTTGATCTTTTCCAAGACTATTCAGGACTAAAAAATTAGACTTCACTATTTTTCTTCAACAGCAATATAATCTTTAGGAGAAAAGAATCAAAATCACAAAGATGTTTACTGATATGCCTTTGAAAACATAATCTCTGAAACTGTCTGAAAGCAAGCGGCAAAATGCCTTTGAGAAGAAATATTTAAAGGTGCCAAATCATGAAGCTCAGACACTATGTACAGGGGCTGGCATGACCAAACTCAGAGATACACACACTGAAAAAACAAAAAATTCTAAATCCCTGTAATGAAGAGTTAATCTTTACTCAAGATGTTTCCAACTCCTATAGTAGTATTTCTTCTCTTTTTTACTTGCATATAAAAGTAAAAGAATTAAAGATGTTTTCTTCATTCCCCTCACCCCCTTTTTTTCATTTCTCCCTTGCTATTTCATCACCTCAGCAACTTAAAACAAACCAACCTCCAATGTAAGAATTAAAATACAATATGTAATAAATATGTCATTATATTTCAAACCAATTCTAAGGATAAGCAGGTCAGATTTTCTTCTGATACTAACTGATACACAAAGATTTCCAATGTTTTCTGTGCAGTTAAATATGCTTATGCTTTGGCAAACACAGGAGAAAGAACGTAATTTCAGATTTTGTTCTTGTTCTTCTTATGTGTTGAAATATTTATACTACACAGATTCTATGCTGGTTTAAATAAAATGTCTCTCTCAGATATGATATTTTTCAAAGCTTTTAGTGCTGGAATGAATCTGAAGCAGATCTTGAATTAATTTTAACACTGGCTTTGCACTAAAAAAAGTACAGAAGAGCTTAGTGAAAAATCTATTAGATGCTCCAGTTGGGGACAATCCTTTGCTTTGCAAAGGCCAGATTATTTACTGTTCTGTTTAATGTTTCTTTAAAATAAAACAAAAAAATGTAACACTTTCCAAAATTATTAAGAAGGTACCCTTCCTTAAAATTCCTGCTAACCCCAAAACATAGGAATAATAATTCTTAGACAATATTTCAAGATTTACAATTTCTCACCCAATGGAAAATCATAAGCACAGGGGTAGGGTCAGATTGCAGACCCTCACAGCTCAGCATTATGGTTGTCCAGTTAGAAGTCAATTCTGGAAAAGATGACCAACACAGGAAGTAAAAGTAAAAAGAAGCAAGTAAAAAAGAGAAGAAATACTACTAGAGGGGTTGGAGACACCTTGGGTAAAGACTAACATTAAATTACAGCGATTTAGTCTTGCCTTGCATAAACAATCTGCCCTTCAGATGCCCTCCTAGCCATCCTGTGCCATCATTGCATTTCGCAAAACACAAGTATTTCTAAAAAGAACTTACCGTGTTCTTGCCCACACATTCTTAGCACCTAAAAAGCCCCATGAAAAGGAGCTTCACACCTCAAGGTCAGCTGTATGAAGCACATAGTCCTTTCTTTTGAACCTCTTCCTCCTATTTTTCCTTTTTCCCCTTTAGATCTTTTTTGGGAAAGGCAATGAATCATTGATCCTAGTTCACACACTGTTCATCGGCCACCTGAAATAATTCCTTTGTCCTTGGCCAGCAACCTGCATGTTTCGTCTACAGTGGGCTCGTTGTGGTGACCCAGGGTAGTTGCAGGTCACAACTCAGGGCAGGTAAATTGTGATCAGCAGCATCGGTGTTAAATGGAAGCTCCCTTCTCTTATATATCATCCTTATTCTTGTTATGACAACCCTTGAAAATGCTTGTCTTAGACTGCTAAAAGCCTTAAGCATTGATTGTGGAAGTTTTCTACAGAGAAAACTACTATTATCTAGAAGCTAATAGTTCATCTGTTCTAACTTTAGGATAACTTCCTTCAGGTTGTCAAGCAACAACCATTACCATGTTGCTGAAAGCAGACAGGGATTTAAGCCAGCGGCCTTGCCTGGAGCCCCTTCCCAGGGCTGCACAAACCCTGGAGCGGCCGGCAGCGTGGACAACACCAGTCAAACGTCTGATGTTTGTGTTGTGCTTCCTGCTCTCTGCCAGATGAAGGGTTAGAGGTTACCTTTAAGTCACATTGCAAGTTTTAATAGGAAGATCCCACACAGTGAGCATGTCAGAGATGCCACAATGACACCAAAACAAATGACTGAAGCTACAAGGGAGATTGAGCTCTTAATCAACAGGCTGGGTAAGNGTGAGCATGTCAGAGATGCCACAAAGGCAGCTGGGGGAAATGGCACCAAAACAAATGATTGAAGCTACAAGGGAGATCGAGCTCTAAATCAACAGGCTGGGTAAATTGTGGGGAGGAGAACTGAGCCACAGTCCTGAAGAGAACTGCTGTCTCTACACACTGGTATGCCCTAAGGTAGGTAGGTAGATATGCATGAATGTGAAGATGTTTCAGCATTGTCATAATTCTTCCTTAAAAAAAAAAATTAAAACACTGGTAATCTTCAAGTAGATTTCCTTAACACCTGTATTTTATGACAGACAACAAAAAATATATAACACTACAATCTCTGTTTTAAAAGTAAACTATATAATATTTTCTTCAAATTCTTATTCTAGGAGCTCAAAGCTATTATTTTTATAACTGTTTTGTTCCCTTGCATTGCACTGTACATCACATATTCTATACTATCAAAGATTGACAATTCTACAAGGACAATGACCTTCCAGTGACCAAACACATTACCTAAATTTTAAGAAATGCTAATTTCTATGAAACTAAGCTGTTCCCTATCTCAACTTGTGCAAAATATATCTTTAACCTTCCTAAAACTGCAGAGCTGACAACACTGGAAAAAAGTCTACCTCCACAAAAAACCCTCTTAGGTACATCACAAGTTTAATTCTGATATAATTTATGTAAAGTAACCAAGTAACTTGGGTATTACCTAGGAGGCATGACATCTAAAATGTCAGTCTCTGTTGAATAAAATTGAAACTAACCGTTGGAAGAACATCTATTTCACTGAAAATTACTTGAAACAAATTTTTATGCATGTTGTATGCTTTCCTTAGGGTCATTAAAATTTTTTCTATTTTCAAAATATCTCTTTTAAATGACACCATCACTTGTACATTTAACAACTACACCCTAAGACTTCTCTTGAGCACTGATCTATTTGTTATGTAATACATGCCGCTGAACAAGATCTCAAGGGTTTATTATTGTGTTGTAGTTCTTCCACAATCCTTTTTCATTAAAAGTTGTGCACAGTAGTCATGTATAAAATAAATTGGGATTTTGGTGTGGCTTGAGGGAGGGTTTGCTTCACTCTCTTGAGGTGGACGTGGTTTTGCCATTGAACAATGAGGTTAGCTGATCTTAGGAAGTTACCAGATCATCTCAGCAGTGCACCAGTAGGGTACCACCAGTGAAAGTAATATTTAGTTCTCTCTTGTATGTATTACAGTTGGAAGTCCGTTTATTATATCCAAATCATATATTAGATTAATAAATTTCCAGAAGTTGAGACAATTAGTCTTTAATGATTATAAGAGCAATTACTGTTTCTGAAACAACTGTTTCAGGCTAACATTCTGCTTCTTGGCTATCCATAGAAAACAGTTCTAGGATTCCATTTAAAATTGATTTAACTTGAAAATTTATTGAGGTCAATGTTAATTTGAAGATTTGACAGAACCAACTTTTTTTTACAAGTAAGGAATTTTTTTTTTCCAAATACCACAGCTGGAGAAAAGGTAATGATCCAATTATGAGAGGCTATGGCTCTTGTTCTAAGCAATAAATTATCTTCCTAATATCTTCTTCATTATCTTCTTGGATATACAGTAAATTACATACCAAAAGATGGCAGTGAGGTTATCTTCACTTTCAGTATTATGTTAACTGACATGAGTGCACAATTCCTTGATGAACACATCCTAACATTTAACTGGTATGAAGATGCTATTGATGTCAGTACTGAAATTTATGTAACAGTCTGTAATCAGACAAAAAAAAATCTCCCTGAAAATACAGCAATAGTAACAATTTCCATCATTCTGAAATTTTTCAGTTTGGATTTATCCACTGAAACTGAAAAGATAAGTGAAGAGAAAGAAAACATAAAGGGAAGTTAGAAAACTTTAATTGATTGTCACAGATGAGTGACAAAAAGGAACAAGTCTGCCACGGACCTGTGCTTTGTTATTTCCTACCTTCACCGTAGTCTAGAAAGACAGGAGTTTCTCAGAACATTGCATTTCCAAACTTCATGCTCATAAGAACTACAGAGTATCTTTGAATTTGTTGTACAATGAAGTCTTGAAACTGATACTTTTAGAGATTTCAGCATCATCAGACTGACAGAAAACACTGCTTCACCAAACAGTTCAGGTACCTTTTCCATTAGCTCAAAATAGGACTTTTGAAAGAGTTTTGCTTCAGAAGTGATCAGGTTTGAGGAAGGCTAGAACATTCACAGACTTATTTTCTTCTCAGAGTGACACACGACAGAGAGCCAAGGAAGAAAGGTGCTCTGGAAAAAAGTAAAGTATGCTGTTTGGAGGAAATATGAGTTTGTATTAGTGGACACAGAAAACCTTTTGAACACCAAAAACTCCAATCAGAAACTGAACAAGACAGCTGCTTTCTCCTGATGGAAGCAGACAGCTGCAGAAAAAGGGAGGTATTTTATTGGGAAGGAGCATTGCCAAAAGTCTCTTCAGCCCAGATAGCTTCTTGGTTCATGGTGGTTCAAAGGTGTGGTCAAACACAGAAGCACCCAGTAAGAGTTCAAGAAATTCAAGTTGTTTTCCTTTCTTCCTTAGTTCAAAATGTGTAACCGAAAAGCCCTGTGAATTAAGAAATAGACACAATGATGATCACATGATAACAGATGCCCTACCTATTTTACAAAGCGCTGGAGCCTCTCTCCTATGAGGAAAGAATAAGAGAATTGGGATTGTTCAGCCTGGAGAAGACTGACCTAATTTTGGCCTTCCTGTACCTGAAGGGAGCCTACGAGAAAGGCGGGAGACTTTTTACCAGGGTGTATAGTGACAGGATGACAAGGAATGGCTTTAAACTGAAGGAAAGTGGGTTTAAATTAGCTAGTAGGAAGAATTTTTTTCCTTTGAGGGTGGCATGGCTCTGGAACGGGTTGCTCAGAGAAGTTGTGGATGTCCCATCCCTGAAAGGATGAGATGGTTGGATGGCCAGGTTGGATGGGGCTCTGAGCAAACTGGTCTAATGGAAGGTGTCTTGCCCATGCCAGGGGTGTTGAATTAGACAATCTTTTATGTCCCTTCCAACTCCAAGCCATTCTGCGAAGCTGAACTAAGAATCTGCCCTGATGCAGAACAACTATTTCTAAGTCATTCCTCAAAGCCTAACAAATAGCCATTGGTGTCCACTCCCAACAATATCCTATTCCTACTTCATATGGCATTGACAGGAACCAATAGTTATTACCTTATCAGAAAAAAATCAAAGTGCATACTAATGGTGCAAAAGATGGCAAAATTGGCTGAACCTTAGCCTTTGAAAAGGAAAACCAAAAAACCAAAACCAAAACAAAACAAAAAGATGCACAGCAAGCAAATTGCATGTGCTGGGGAAAAGTAAGAGAATATTGGAATATTGTTTCTCCTAAGTATCAAGGACTTCCACTAGATCTTGCAGCTTTGTAAGTTTTGAGGTCTTAATAGCAGAAGGTGACTTAATTCAGCCGCCGCTGCCAAGCCCTGCTTTGGTCCCAGGGTTGTGCTATTAGATGTACAGCAGGATTTCTGCATCAGGCAGTGTCTCATTCTTTCTCTTCTACCACAACTATGAAGGTTGAATGTGGGGTAGAAATAGCACTGTAGGCATGTTGATTGTATAGAAAATCCAGCTCAGTCTGGATCATGTGAATTTTACAGGTGGCTGAAAAATTACTTCTTACTCACCTTTCACTACTAACCATGGAGATATTTGAGGGTAAGTTTATTTCTCACCAAAATTCTGGAGTGAATAGAACAAACATAAAGAACATCATGCAGACCTAGTACCAAAACCCGTGCAAGATTCCCCAGGGGAAGAACCCTCAGAGGAACAACCACACAATGTACTGAGCATAAAGCAATATTAGCCCCAGGAAATAGAATGTGTTACTCTCTTAAACAGCAAAAACTATGAATTCTTCCTGGTTGAGGACTTAAGTTACAGAATAAACAGAGAAGTACACATCACTCTAGACAATACACACACTAATCACCTGCTAACAAGGCTGGACTTTTAGTTTGTTTGCTTAAAAAAACCCCAAACCAAACACCACCACCATCACCACACCTAGTTATAAACCAAGACCTAATGCTGCTGGCATTCACTTGAATTCGAGCAGTGAACCTAAGTCCGAACTACATGAAAACATGTGAACAATTGTGCATATCTTAACACAGACACTGTTTATCTTCGATATTCTGTTTTATTTGTGTGACTCCCCAGGGTTTAAAATTTCACTCTTTTTAAAGGGAATCTAGGATAGCATCAAGTGAATAGATGATGAACAATACAATACCTAAATTTTTATTTTGGAGCTACATAAGAACTATTTGTTTGCCTGAAAGGCAAGAGGCAATATATTGCCTCATGAGGTACATCTGGATGAAACAGAGACTTTTGTTATGAATTCTTTAAATTGTTAATGGAAAAAACCCACTAAAATTATAAAAAAGTTAGCTTAATATAGTATTTATGCAGACCTCACAAAAATAATATTCTAGTTATATCCTGGCAAGTTTTTGTTTTGTTTTGAAAACTAGACATTAAAATAATTGGTATACAGAAATATTTTGAAAGTCAACTAGCAAGGGTTAAAAAATACAGAATAATTTAAATAGTAACCATTAAAATTAAAACGTTTAAGTCAGATATCCAAATTTTACAGTATCTCTCAGGATTTTCTTCTGTTTTAGAACGTCATTAATGTATAGAAGACTCCACAAACCTTTATGTGAATGATTTTTTTATTTACACACTGTATCCAGAAGCAGATACATAAATCCTTATACAATTATTTTTCAAAAATGTGCAAGAAAGTACTATAATTTTGTTTACAAACCAAAACACATTAAAATCAATGGACTTTGGATAATTCACTCTGTGGTGTGCTTAGTACAAATAGTGCACACCAGGTCTGAAACAGAGAAAAGTGTAAACTACAGCAATCTGGATTGCAAGTATTAACTTCATGGCACTCCATCATCACTATAAAAATTCTTTAACCCAATAGGTATTCATAAAAAATTCTTTTAGAATTTTTCATTATTTGTGTAGAATTCAGATCACTTTCCAGATACAACAATGCCATATTTTTCACATGATGAGCTACCATCTAGGCCATTTTTTATTTATAAAGAATAACTGCAATTTTTATTCTTTGCAGTCATGGAAAGATTTGAAGAAATTAAATGGGCAATCATTAATTCATCTATAGCTTAGCTCAGAATTTGAAAGTTCAGTAACAGCGAAATACTTCTCATCATATCCCATATATTGCTGGTATGCTGTTTTAAATTTATAATTCCAGTATTCACACAGATGAAATGCATCAAAACAAAAACTGCTCAGATTTTACTTAGCCCAGCAGTAAATAATCACAGAAAGAAATTGGCTTTAACAAAATGCGAAGTCAGCTCATCCGAGAACAAAGAGTTTAATTAATAATTGCATTTCTGATCCTTGTGACAGAATTACATTTGATAAAAAGATGGCATTCACTATGTCAACAGCAGGATAAGTGCTATATCCTTCAAATAGATCAAAGAATACACATCACTTTCAGTTGTTAATAACACTGGATTACAAAAAAAACCAAACAAAGCGCCCCCCCTCCCAAAAAAAAACACCCCAAAACAATCAACCAATCAACCAACCAACCAAAAAAAAGACCACAGAGGAAATTGTGCAAATTTATTATTTCCAAATACAAGGTGTTGTTTTACTCTTCTAATTGGTACAGAAAAGTTATCAATAATGTCAATCATTTCAGACACTCAAAAAAGGAGTTTTAAGGTTTCATTTTCAAAAACATTTTTCCTCAATGCAATTGCAAAAAAAGCATGCCTTTTGAACCCTTAAACCGTTGTGCTGAATAAATAGCCATATTTCTACTCTGTAAGGATCATGGTCTGTTAGCTTTTATTCCTAGTGTATTTACTTCCAAAGGTCCCCAAAATATCCTCCATCATCTTTCTTTTATTTGTCAAGGACACTTTGTTCCTCTAATTTTCGTGAAGCAAAATTCAACACAAATTTTGTAGTTATTCTGAGTGCTTTTAAGTTGACTCATAACTAAATGTTACTGTGTTTCTTTTATATTAATCGTTTTAATAAGAAATTGTAAGTATCTTTAATGTCTTCAAAGTATTTTTCCTGGGTTCCTTCTCCTGGCTGGCCAGAACCTCAGTATGAAAAAATACTTTGAGGTTCTGATTAAAGAAACCTGTAAAAATAAGTATTGGTGTCTACTTACTACTGATTTAAACTATTTGGGGCTTAGTAGAAATATCACCACCATTTCTTTTTTCGGAAGCAAAGTGCTCTACAGTTCTTACATCCAAGACCTCAACCACTTTTAAGTGTTCCTTTTGTGGTAGCTTTATGGCAGGGTGGGGAAATGGCAAAGTTAACTTGACCTGATTAAGTTCACCGATGAACACAGCAAGAAAGGCAATTCAAAAACTGGATAGCTGCAACAGTCTTTTTTTTTTTTTTTTAAAGCATCGTTTATGAGTGAACAACTGAAATTTATAGAAGCATGGGCAAGAATTTTAGCACATGTGTTCTTGCACGTTTTTTCAATTCCACAAAAAGACCAGGATATTATAGCTTCAAATATTCAGGTTTCAATGCAATGACTGCTAAATTAATGCATGTGGCATAGTATAAACATATGTTTAATGTATTCAATAGTGGTATTAAGTGGCAAAGAAAATATTTTATATACTATAATCTTTCAAAGATTCTGTAGAATGCATAGGCCCTTTAGTATGGGGAAAGAATTTTTAAAGTGAAGAAAATGCCAGAGGTTTTCTTCCAAAAGTATGCATCTGAAATTCATAAAAATGATTTTCTTTTTCCTCCCCACAGACAGAATCAGAACACTGTACCATACAATAGGTTATTGTGCCTTTTTGAATAAAGTTAGTGATCCTGATTCAGAAGAGGGAAGATGGGACTTGACTGGGTAGGGGGAGAAGTCAGTAGAGGAAAAAAAAGAAAACAGAATTCTCCCTTTTATACATATATCTCCATGGCAGAGCCAACAAATTACATGAATAGACTGCTCTAGATTATTTTCTTTCTTAAGCTTAAAACTTTATCAGACTAAAGAGGAAATCCTTATTCTCCCTCCCTTAAAAGCAAAGGCAGTCTTTACCTACCTTTGAATTTATTTTTTTATTTTCTAGTTAAACATTATGGTCAAAAAATAAATTAAAAAAATATAAATTTTGTCTATCAATTCAGGCAACCCAAGATGTAGTGCTACTGCACCACCTTGCAGCAATACTGTATTCACTTCTAAAGACTCATTTTAGGGGACAGAAATGCTAGATTAAATAATGAGAAGAAAATGACTCAAACAAGAGAGATGTATCAAAGACAGATTTTTTTCCTACGGTGATCTTTACTCATTAGCCACTTCTACCAGAGATGGGGAATATGACATCCTAAAATACAAAAGGGGGCAGAGGCATGCAAAGCAAGACCTCTCAGCAAGGCAGAGTCAGGCCTCCCTCCCAAGCCAGCCATGACCCCTTTAGCAAGTAACTTATAAAAGTGATAGAAACATGGGAGGAAAGAAAACCAAACTAAAATAAAATAGGAAAATGCCATGGATTAATCTTGTATGATGAAAATATTACAGTGTAGAACCTGTACTCCCCACTGAAAGTCTTTTTTTCCCTACAGAAGGTTAGAATAACTGTAAGCTTTTCAAATGCCAGAATCTTTGACAGATATCATAAACACTTACTTAATTGATTCAATATTTCATATGTCAAAACATATTTCATGAGAGCAAACTGAAACATTTTCTGCGGTCACTGTATATCCAAACATCTCTTCCCAATAATTTGAAAGGCTAGGAGAATAGCACTTTAGAGATGCACTTTAAACATCTTTCATATAAAATGTTATCAGTCCTGTTCCTTCCTCCTCAAAGAATACAGAAATAGGGGAAAATGATCCAAAGGACATTAGTGTATTACCGTACTTTCTGAAGTGAAAGAAAAATGTAGAAAAATGGAAATGATAAAATTTCAAGTAGCTTGAATATAAACATGGTAGAAATCATCCTATTAGAAATTTTACCCCATCCCCAAAATGGCTTAAAAATTTATGTTCCCATAACAATTCCTAGAGACTTCCTACAAATCCAGGAAACTTCCCTCCCTTACTCTGCAAGAGTGGACAGGAGGGAAAAGGAAAGAAAGAGGGGACCTGGTAGGTGTTCATTTATTAACTGATGGCATGATTATAAAAGGTAATATTTTACAAGACCCCAGTATCACAATTTCCTTCCCAGTACTATACATTGACTTTCAGAGACTGTTTTTTTTAAAGGCCATTTTTAGAGGAAAAAACACTGAGATGAGAAGAAGGCTGAACCAACCTTCTCAAACACAAGAGTGTACAGACAGTACAAGACTTAGGAGGAAGGCTTTTTTTTCCCCAAAGATATGCTGCATAACCATGTTCTTATCACACAGCTCTGTCTACACATTGGGGCATATCTCTATAGAAATGTCTAATTACAACACTAGGAAACAGTTTTTAACTTAGATGTAAAATCAGTAATTTAGAATACCAATATGTTCTTTATCCATGATCATTTTTTTCCAGAGGTTGTTTTAAAGGGAAAAAAAAAAAAATCCATTCAACAAATTTCATTTGACTTTTACTTGTCGTTGAATACACATGAAATGTGCTTTCAATGCATAAAAATCACAGTGGATAGCAGCAAAGGACTTGGGGGAAATTAAGGAGAATTTGATCATTCACATTGTGATTAATCTGCACATTGATGAAAGATAGCTATTTCACACTTCTAAAATAAACTTGAGATCAGTCTTTCCAACAAAACAAAACAAGAAAAAAACGCCTCCCAAAATACACAAAACCCCCCAAAACAAACATAAATCCAAACGCATTACTTTTCTTTTACACACAAAAATGAAATATTTTTATGGCAGCAAAAGATTTTGATAATAATGAAAGTCTGTAAACTGTAATTCAATCTCTTTTTGTTGTTGTCGTTCCCAAAGTGCAAGATGCAAGATTCCCGTAAGCTTTCAGTAGTGCTTTTCCTGTAAATAATCCTTCATTTTGTTTGGCAAAGGCAGTTTTTGAATCAGGTCTATTCTGGTGTACTGGCGTATTACAAAACGACACAGGTACTGTAAAGAGCGCACCTGCATAAACCGGGATACTGGATTTGTCAGTCTCACTGGGTAAGTTGCAGATCCAGGCAGCCGGGATCTCGAATAGCAGAAAGCTCCATTCTCAGAGTCCCTGATTGAATGTTCAATTAAGTCAACTATAGACGTATGTCCCTCCACATCTGGCTGTTCATAAAAACTAAACCTACCATTTGAGTGTTCAATTCTAGTGTGAAGAGTTTTTCCATGGGAACGAAAACTCAAACTTAAAAGATAACGATCATCAGAACTATCTCGAACGAGAAACGAGCCATCAGGCACATTAGCTAATTTTCCCTCTGCCTCCCAGCGTGTAATGGGGCCCCAGTACCATCCTTGTTTTGCAAGTTTTTTCAGTTCTTCTGTGAGGCTTGTCACAACCATAGGACCACTGTTTTGTACAGAGTCATAAACTCTTCCAACTCCTGGGGCAGTGTTAGGATCAAAATTCAAATGGCAGCGCATACTTTCAGCCACATGGGCATCTGTGCCATTTAATCCATTGAAGTTCCTTTGGATTTGATTATTCTGCATTGGAGGTAGCAAAGGTGAGAGTGGAGGGACATCGCTGTGATTAACTCTGGGGCTTTGCAACATGACTCCTGTGGTACCAATCAACAAACCATTCACCGTCTGGTCCACAAAGATATCCGGTGCAACGACTACATCCTGATCCACTTGGCTCTCATCTTCATGGAAAGCATTTCCCCCCACTTGAGAAGAAACAGTCGAAACTTCCATGGGTGAGGAACTATCCAGACAGTAACTACGTGATCCTTCCAAAGCATACATTCCCTCATCTAAAGGCACAGTATACTGAATGTAGTCCTGAGGCATTAATCCAATAACTACAGGCACATGTTCATCAATATGAAGATGCAAGTCCCCGTTCTGAGATTCCGTATTTTTTAATGCATTGGTTTGTTCCTGGAACACATTTTCTGACTGCAAGTCATGGAAGTCCTTTCGAACACCATTCAATGCTGGGCTTGGATTAGAGGAATGGACCAAGGCCTTGACTTTCACTTCCATTTTGATGCAAGTCTCTTCTGAATTTGTAGGTCGAAGGGGCCACGGAGTTGGGCTGTAATGGTGATTACGGAGGGAAGTGGATCTCAGAGGTCTTTGAGCTCGCACATCTTTGAAGGTTATTGGAGCAGATGAGGAAGAAAAGGTGTCATCATCTGCAGAGCTTACAGATGGTGTGCTGCCTTTGCCTTTCTGTTTTTGTTTTGCTGAAAGCCTCCTTTTTAATGTACCCATTAAACTTTCACTTTTTGATCTATTTTTGCCTCCTTTTTCATCTTCACTATTGACTTCACAGCTAGCCAAATCTTTACCATAGCAGCTGCCAAACAAGGAGTCATCTTTTCCAAATTCACTTAATGATGGCTGCTGAACCACTACAAAGTCGCTTTCATCTTTACTTTTGTTTAAGTTAAAGGACTTGCGAATTGTTTTGAGACTAATTTTCTTCATTATGACAAGTTACCAAACCTGGCTGATCAGCAGTGCTTGCAGTGATATAGCCCTAACACACGAAGAGCAGTTTCTGCTTCATTTATGTGTTTTATCCAGCCTCATTTAACTTCAAGAGCCATTTCCTGGAAACAAATAAAAAACAATTAAATTCACAAAAGAAATATTTCATAAATTATCTATAACGGTTTCCCCCTCTCCAAGCAAAACAGAAATTGCAGTACTTTGACAATGGGCAACACATAAAACTAAAAATAAGGAGCTGACTTTCAAACAATCAGGCTCAAAAAATGAAACTCCTACATCGACCTTGGAGATATCCACAACTTCATTCTGCTTTCAGCATGGTATTATTTGAAACATCCACACACCTTATATCACACTCACAGGCACATATATTTAATGCAGTTATATATAATTTTCAAACACATAAACACTCATGTCTTTTCAAAGGCTCCTAAAAATCCCCATACAAGCAACTACAGAAGATAAAACTACAGAAAACATTCTATTCAACAGAATTCCTACATGCAGGTTAAACTGTGACTGATCCCAAAAACATGGTCTTATAAGGTTATACCTTCTCTACACAAGAAAGTTGAGTAATATTTAGAAGGTTACATATTTATAGGAAAACTAACTGTTGTAAAAAAATAGAGTTTCTGTAACAGCAAAGTAACATACATTTAGAGCAAGTCTCCTCATGAACTTCTGTGAAAGAGATTTCCCATCTGTTTTAGGCACAGAAGACCAAGCCACAGGCTCTTATTGCCTAAAATTATTAGAACTTTTCTTCCTCCAGTATTTCTGCCGAGACCTAGTGGACACAGCTGCTCCAGTTAACTGCTCCCACCTGGCATCTTGCAGAATCAGGTACCCACAAATTTGATGATTTGGATTGTTTTTAATCTCGATTGAGGTTTGACTATGTTTTGGGGGGCTTGGTTTGAATAATTTTAATTTTAGCTAGACTTTCCAAAGTAAACAGCTCTGAAAAGAGAAGGATAACTAATGCATGGGAAAGAGAAGAGAGGGAAGTTGCTATATCACACAGAAGTAAGTACTACAATTAGTAGTAACTGTTATTCCACATACCTCCAAACACATGCAGCACAACCTGCAGCAGCAAGCCTGGCTCCAGGCTAAGCATGGCAAGCTGAAGGAGTCTAAGAATCTTTCAAGAAATCTTCCAACCTTGGTGGACTGAGGGGAAAGTAAAACAGCCCTTATACATATACTTCCCACTTTTCTCCCAGTGTATCACAATACAAGCAAACCGAGAAAAACAGTGCAAGGGACTGAAATAAGTTTTATCAACTAAACAATACCATTTTCTTAAATAAGCATTCAAAACCTGCATGGAAATGACAATGATCACTATAACCAAAAAGCAGTCTGTTGCCTATTGCTGTTGCCCAGCCCAACTTTTATAGTCCTCAAGTACACAAATGCTTAAGGATCATATCCAAAGCAAACTAAAAGGCAATGTGATGCATCTATGGATTCCGAACTTCAAAACAACTTGAAAAATTTCAAGTAAAGCCCTGCTGCCAGAGGGATGGACACTGTTCCATAAAAAGCAGAAGCAGCATTGATTTACTTGGATTGTACCCTTGTCCTGTCTGCATCAACCTATTTCAAAGACTGGTTCTGTGTCCTTGTCCTAACCTCCAATATTTCCCAAGTCCATCTTTAGAGTACATTCAGATCTTTCCACTTCATTTTCTTAATTACCAAATGAAATAACACTTTCTTTTCTTTCAATGAGGAGAAACTAAAAGAAATTCGGTTATTTCTCTTCTCTCTAAACCGATTTACTTTCTACCAGCAAAGAACAAACATGACCAAAACACTTCCTAGACAAAAGCCTAAGAATCAATTACTTGGTATAAATGAGTATTAAGACCTTAAAAAAACAGAATCAGTATTTTGTAATATATTCACTAGTTATTTTCTACTTTTAACATGATACCTGTTGTATCAGGAGTCATGAAATCCTAAAACACCATCCTCCAATTATACAATTTGAACACAATCCTAAGTTATGGGTATGAATTTTCAAAGGTTAAAACACTATGTTTACTTTCCTGCAAGTGCAGATAAAGGGATACTTACATGTCAATTAAAAGGAGACTCAAATGTCATTGACTTTCTATTTCTAAACCATTTGGATTTTGCCACCTTTCCAATTTACAGAACTCTTTTTGTCATATGTAACCAAATTAACCTACAAAATAAGTGAAAATTACAACTCAGGATTGCATGCTTCTAAACTAACAAAGTCAGAGCATTGATTCGTTTGATAAATTTAACTGCGTTTTTGTGTATGTAGTACCAGAAGCCTGGGAACTGTCACATCAGCTCCACCTGTGAAATCCACAGTGTTCTCCAACTGCTTCCGACATCCACAAGTTGATACTATTTCCCCTTTTCCAGAAATGTTCCCCTCTCCCTGTGGAAGGTACTGCCTGCAGATACCAGTCTCTTCACTCTTATGACCAGTGACAGGACTCGAGGAAACAGCATGAAGCTGAATCAGGGGAGATCTAGGTTAGATATCAGGGAAGGTTTTTCATGCTGAGGGTGGTTGGGTACTGGAACAGGCTTTCCAGGGAAGTGGTCAGAGAACAAAGCCTGACAGAGTTCAAGGAGCATCCGGACAATGCTCTTAGGTGCATGGCGTGATTCTTGGGGTGCCCTGCACAGAGCCAGGAGCTGGACTCAATTACCCGGACGGGTCCCTTCCAACTCAGCATATTCTGGATTCTATAAAATGCATGGCTTATTAGTTGTATCCTTATAAAAATTCATATCAAGATATAAGAAAGGTTTGATAATCAACTGTAAAGCACATAAACAACAAGCATCTATCCAGAAGCCCAGTTCATTCATGCATGAGAAGATGATAAAATTCTAGGGACAGTCCAGGTTGAAGCTCTCCAAAGTAAACTGAACACACTCACATCATGACAGCAAGTCTCTAAACAATTTGTCCCTATGAGACCCACTCTATGATACCACCTACACATATTTTATCTGAGACAGGAGAAAACAAAAACACCTGAAGTCAAATACCCTAATTGATCCTGATACTCCTTTCTTCGCATGTACACAAAGATTACCAGCTAATTCTGCACTGCATATCAATGTTTTTAAAAATGCTGTATAAGCAGCCTTCATACGAGACACTCATACGCTTGCAAGTATAGAATTCTTTGCAGGCTGCATCTAATAGAGCTGGAGCAGAAGAGCCCAGGCATACACACCCCTTCCTGAAATACATTAAGATGAATTATGCAACTTCTTCACAACCCTCAGCAACTCAACAGCTTCGCTAGTATTTTGCACAAATTACGGCGTGACTGAAGTCTCCCACCAATGTGCTCTTCCAGTGCCATCTGCTGTACAGGGAATTAGACAGCCTAACAAGAGACAACTCTAGAAATTCTTCTGGCAGATATTTGCAACTATAAACAGACTTGAACTCTACCAATGTATTCCCAAAGCCTGGTGCCTATCTGTGCAGAAACACCTGGAACACACAGACTGAAAATTAGAGATTAATCAAATGCAGAAAGAGAATGAGATCTTAATGCACAGAATAATGTGGATGAATGAAATTCGAACTTATGAACTTTCATCACAAATTCTGCATTTCAGAATCTTTAATTCTATGCAGGTTAACAAAATACAGGCCAGGCCTTCTGGATAAAAACTACTGGATTACTACCCAGCAAATGCCATGTCCCCTTTTGCACATAAAAATAATGAAAACTAAATTTGGACATCTCACTTGGAGGAAGAGCCACATTTATCAATCACATACAAATATGAAATTATTAGTGAAGATAATTAGGGCTAAAAGTTACAGGCTGCTTCTTGGAAACCTGACAAGTAGGCATGCAATGGTACATTAATTATTATGGTGGCCAGCACTGATGTATGAAAAATTATGGAAGTTTTAAATATATATATCAGTTCCTGCAAACCTGGTTTGAATATTCCAACATTTCAGAATATTTTCAGTTTCATGGTACAAAATGGTTTCAGTAGATTGGAATCACATAGCTATCTTGAAGCAGGGTTTGCAAAAGTACACCAACAAAAAAGTTTGATTATACTGTCTTTATTTATTTCTGATCTTTTTCACACTTTTATGTTAGGCATCCTCATTTCCTGAGACAAATACTATAAAGAATGCTGCCAAAATGCACTACTATAGAAATAAACCAGGATTAACTTTAAGGAGTTAGGATAGAAAACATCATACTGGAAACAAACAGCAAAATATAACTCGTGCTTGAACAAAGAACTGTTCTTAGAAGTTTAATAAAGATAGCATCACAAAAATTACTTCAAATTATTAGTCAATGCTACTTCAGATAACTTTTCAAAAATAATTGTTAATCTGCTTATTTATTTCCATAAAGTAAAACAGTTGAGCACTGAACTTGATTTTTTTTAACCCACATCATCCTGCATCATTCCTGAAAAGTCTTTCACTTAAAGATATAATCTTTATTCTTACAGTGAATCATCATAAGACTTACATCATTTACAATTTCAATTTATCGTATTTTAACCTAATGATTTGTATTAGGAAAACAACAAAAAATTCCTCAAAAGTGAAAAATGTTGGCATTCCTGGCAAAATGACAAGTACTAGGTTCTCATTACAGTCAGATAATGAAGCCTATTCTAATCTGCAGAAGTATAAGGTGTCATTTCCCTGCTTTCCCTAAATTCTCACTGAAATATATTAATGCATTCTTTGGAAGAGCGTGTTAAAAACAGCATCTTAAGGTAATGTAGATTTCAAGTGCTGTATTTGGGAAATTCCTAAGTGTCTACATTTTCTCCAAAGTTACCAAGTCTATTAATTACGAATTATTAATAAATTGCTCTCCATATCCATTCCCATCAACTTTATTTCAACACTGAAGTATGTCTGTATCACGGGAAGTTTTTCTTCAAACCAGTTTACAAAATACTGACTCAATGTATTTCCTATTATGTACTTAAGAGTTTCAGGCTATGTGAGTACAAAAACCACACACAAAATACTCATTAAGCAAAGAGAGATTCAGTATCTATACTTCAAACACCATCAGTTTCTAAAAGAACATACACATTACATGGCAACTTTTGGTTTTTTTCATTATACATGCCATAAGCACACTGAAAATGGTGAGGTTTTTCCCTTAACTGATCTTCAAGTAAATTCCTACATTATGTTCCTTTTCAGTAAGAAGTCTTTAAATGAAGTAATCCAAATTCAATTGCATACTCTTACATCTTGAAAACAACAAAATAAGGTAAATGGTTGTAATAGAGGCTTGCTTGCTAATGGATGAACACTCTCCTAAGATGATCACAAATTTTATAGAAGCCCTTCTAACCTCCATACCTGCTTTTGTAGTGACAGCAAGGCTCAGGTGTACAACTTCACATAAAACTGGAACAAGGAAAAAACAGATGAGAAGCTCATCTGACAGTACATTACACTTATAACAATTCAAGAGTACTTAACACCTCCTATTTTTAAGCTAATTAATCAAAGACCGGAACACTGAATTATTCACCACAAATTTAAATTTCTACCCTCTAAGATTTGAGCAGCTGAGGAAGGTATGGTCTGCCTCTCTACAGGGCAATATAATTGAACAGGTTTTATACAGGTTACAATTTAAAACAAACCAATCAAACAACAGTAAGTCATGTCATTTAGTTGTATCATCTCTCCTATTTTTTATCCTCCTTTTATAAAGCTTAAACAGAAAACAGTCCAAGGGCACTACTGCTCTAACACAGTATAGAGTAACCCTAATCACTACCAACCTTTAGCAGAGAATAACCAAGGTACACCTTTGGTAATGCATAGAAAAGTAGGGTAAATTAATAACGAAAACTTGACACAATGGAATTTTTCTTTGTCACTTCTGATTATGAGAACTAAAATATGCAAAACCAGGAATACAGCCACTGGAAGAGTCCAAATACCTTGACTACTTTCCCCTGGCCTGCTGTTGAAAAAGAATGCTCTTTAACATTTAGATTTGCTTGATGGTTTTTTTCCACCTTCTTTCTTTGAGCACTATTTAATCCATAAATGTTTGCAGTAACTCCTGTTCTTTCCCATATTTGGTTGCAGAATGAAATATTTCTATCTGATTGGTGGTTTTCCTCTGGGGAGTAACTCAAGAGTGTTAAATGGCATCTCTGTTACAGTTCATATGTGTATATACAATCTTGTAACTACAATAATTTCATCACTACAATAGCCAAACCCAGTTACTAATATTAGCAGTCCTCAGCCAAGGTTATATCGCTGTTACCTAAGGATGTCCGGCTGGGATCCATGTCTGCTCCTGAGCTACCATGGGCACGCTGACGTGGGGGTGTTAAACTGAAGTCTCAGGAACACACACAACACCATGATACCAGAGCTGCTGTTGGAGTAGGAAACTCCAGGGAAGCTAGGTGGATGACAGCCAGTAACCACTTCAGCCATTCCTGCTACATCTCTCATAAACTGAGAACCAACACCCAGAGAACCAAGCAGGCTGCACTTTTCATACATTTCTTAAAAGACAGACACAAGTACCATCTTTCATCACTTTCTTTTAAGAAAACATATGATAATAAAGCATACTGCTAACAAATTGTTTCAAGCATGTGGAAAAAAAAAATCAGGAAAATGGAACCACAATTCGGCTCTAAGACCCTGATTAGCAGCAAGGGAAAAAGGAGCAAACAAAAATAACCCAGTAGTTTTATGTATGTCAACACACTGAAAAAGAGAAAAGTGGAACATTTTTGATGAATCAGATGGGAGAAGTCACTAAAGAAACCTGACGTCCATGTGTTTCGCTGCAGGAAATCCCATCCATTGACTGCAAATAAACCTTTGCTTTTAGTTTTCACACAGCTGTGTAGAAGCAGACAAAGAGTGAGAATAATGCTCAGTCAGGCTCTCTTTTCATTTCTTACTATTTTACAAGAATGCAGCAGCCAGCCTGGCAGCAGTCTGTCTGTCAGCAAAAATTTAGTTTCATAAGCAAAGGTTAGACTTCCTGGGAGATAATGCATAAGAATTCCTTTCCAACTAAGGGTCCATCTCCCACTCCATCATGACAGAAGATAAATACGCCAAAATGCTTCCCCTCGGTTGTAAGGTATGGGGTAGCCTCAGCATGATAACAAGGAGGATTTATGCTTATCCAAGATATTTATGCAATCCTCTTAAACCATAACACAGTTAAGTTAGGAGTTTGAGAAGTTGTAAAACTATAATGCTCTACAAACCAGCATTTCATTTAACAATACAGACCAACATCACATTCTGTAAAAGGAGTAAATTTTGAAATATTTTTGCTCTAGGATGGCAAGGAACAGATTCTGTGCCTACATATTTGAGAACAATGTAAGTGTTTGAAATTATTATAGTGAAAATGAAAAGAAGAACAGAAAAAAACAGTAAAAACAAAACAAAAAAAGTATTTCTGTTCTTCTTTTCATTGAAAAGTAGGCATAAATATCTAAATGTTGGAATGTGTGTTGAAAAGAACATAAGATATATAATCGGGTAGATGCAGGTACTAAAACCCAACTCTGAATGCAGTTTGATTTCTGAATCCTGAATCATGCACTTCCAAACATAATTTTAAAAATGCTATCCATTTGTTCAAAGCATTTGCCAGAAAGACAGAAATAATAAAGCAGACCATTCCCTCAACGTGATTTTTTTTTGTCGTCGGCAATAATCTGGCTACTCTTAATGTTAGTGACAAAATAATACAATTGTGAGAAACACTTTTCCAGCCCTTCCCAAAAAAGGAAAGAAAACACTCAGCAGACATGCAGCAGCTAAATACTACCACTTCACATTGACTTACATTGATTTTGGTTTTGCCTTCAAAGTCAGACTGGTGTTTCTACAGCAAGCACAGAAACACTGTTGCTGTGTACATCTTCCAAAACATGAACTAGGACAGCTGAAAAGGACCTGCTTCAAACAAATACTTTGATGAGGAGACATAAAACAGGTACCATGAATGATCTTTTCCTACTGTACTATCAGAATGGACATTCAGCTTCTCAGGCCAAACCTCTGTCACCAATGAACCAATGTCACCAATGTATGAGTGGCACGTCGAAAATGGGCAGTACAGAAATACACCACTCAGTTAACACATAACACTTCATTACATATTTGTTTCCTGCTTCCAGGGGAAAAAATCACTAAGAAAAAAAAAAAGGGAAGACATTGTGAAGAGAAAGAGGAAAATACAGGAAAAGTAATAGAAAGAAAAGCCTCATTCCATATGGTACCATTACAGAGATGATGATTAGGATCAATTCAATAGGAGGTATTGAAAAACACCTGGAGGACAATACAGTTATTAGTCACAGCCAGAACACTGTGTCATGAAAGGCAAGTCCTGCTTGTCCCACCTGACTTGCCTTTATGAAAAGGGAACCTACCTAGGTGATCAAAGGATGCAAACTGATGTTATCTTTTTGGATTTCAGTACTTTTTGGTACTTTCTGTCACAGGATCCTTCTGGACAAAATGTCCAGCGCACAGCTGGATAAAGACAGCGTGTGATGGGTGAGCAACTGGCTCATGGGTTGGGCACAAAGGGTTACAGTGAATGGAGTGACATCAGACTGGCGACCTCTCACTAGTGGGGCTCTGCAGGGCTCCATCCTTGGCCCTGTGCTTCTTTCAACATCTTTATAAATGATTTGGACACAGAACTGGAAGAGACAGTGAGCAAGTTTGCAGATGACACAAAATTAGGAGGAGTAGAGAGGTCCTGCAGAGAGACCTTGACAAGTTAGAGGGCCGGGCAATCACCAACCATACAAGTTTATAACAAGGGCAAGTGCCCGATTCTGAACATGGGATGGGGCAACCCTGTATTTACAGACTGGGGAATGAGATGCAGGAAAGCAGTGCCACAGAAAGGGACCTGGGGGTCCTGGTCCATGGCAAGCTGAACATGAGTCAGCAGTGACCTGGCAGCCAGGAGGGCCAGCCCTGTCCTGGGGAGCGTCAGGCACAGCATCACCAGCCAGGCAAGGGAAGGAATTGTCCTGCTCTGCACTCTGAGCTGGAGGCAGTCTCACCCCACTTCTAGTCCATTCTAACTCAGAATATTCTGCGATTTACATTTCTGCTGAAAATTATAAGGGTTTGCAGGGTTTGTAAGCATCATTACATATGTCACTATACTACAAATTTTTAAATATTGCCATTCTCTCTAAATTATGAGTTGTTAATTTGTTATAGTCATCTTTTTTTGCTTCTGCCTGTCCCAGTCACCTGATGTGAAAATGAAGACAAAGGAAGTAGTTTTAAATTACTATAGCACCAAGCAAGCATGACTGATAATTTTGCTTTCTTTAAGGTGCAATATGTGATACTCTCTTCTTCAGGAGCAAATATGAGAAAACAACACATCAGGAGAGCTAAAGTCACATTCACAAGCAAAAAAACAAACCCAAACCAAACAAACCCCAAAATACAACAAACCCAAAACAAACCTAACTTTTATTCTGAACACCTCACTTGCCACGCTATCTAGCCAAGAGGTGGCTTCATAGTCCATGTTTGTAAAACAAGTATCTTCACCAGCAAGCTGTAAACTGCTCTCTTTCTCGCTTACATTCATGTCATTTATGTTTATCTGACAGACAACCAGAAAAATGTAATTGGCCTTTATTCCTACAAATAACATCCACCTGGCATTAAAGATATGTTAGGAAAAAAAAAAAAAAAGACAACAACAAAAAATCTGCACAAATTAGCTCCAAAATAATATAATTCCTTTCAAAATATCCAGATTAAAAAAAAAATCAACCTTTTTAAAAACACATCAAAAACTTAGTAATTAAATTCTTCAAGCAATAATTCAAATTTAGTTATCTAATATATTCCAGTAGGAACAAAAGAAACATGGTTAAACTCTGAAAGACAGATATATTTGGTGTATTTGTATTTGTCTACCAAATACACGAGCTGAAACAAAACCACCTGAAACAAGTTTTCAAGATAGAGACTGATTTGAAAATTCACTACACAGAAAAAGACAATTCTGTTTTTCTGTCATATGCAGCACAGTCATGTTCTGCAACTGGAGAACATGCAATTACATGAAGATTCATCCTCCTATTTTTCAGCTCTTCTAGAAGGCCCGAACAAACCGCAATACACTGCAGCCTTACACCACCTTGCACCATTGTGCCTTGGATCTCATGACTGAGGCTGACTCCAAATTAACCTCCCCAGTATAGATTTTCACTAAGGCTGAATGACCCTTTGAACTTGTATGACCAGGTAGAATCTCCAGTGTTTTTACAGCTATCAGTCCCACCTGCTTCCACCAGGACACTTTCAGTAAGAATAAAAGCCTTCCTTCCTTAGAAGATAATACTCTATCCTCTCAATTCAAGCTAAGATGCAGCAATCCTTTATGAGACAGATAACCCTCTACATAAAAGGAAGGATTAAATGAACCCATTTATGGTTTGAGGGGAAATAACACAGTGCCTTGATTAAAGAGAAATAAAAGTGGAAGGATCTTCCACAACATCTGTAGAGAGTTCACACATGCAGAGAAATTTCCAAGCATGCTGAGAAGGAAGAAGCAGCTAATAAGGACAATCCCCAGAATCACAGAGAAAAAAGGACCGACTTCTGTTTTGGGGCTTTCTTCACTAAATTATCAGATAGAAATACAATGTATTTGCTACACGAATGTCACAAAGGTCCCACCATTCCCCTCCAGACCATATAAAAATGTTTACTGTCAGTACTACATACTCCTTGCCTTGCATCAAGGCATTTGGTTGCCACACAACTCAGATTTAATAGCCTGCAGACTCCTATCTCTATGGCTTTCTTTTTTATGCACATTAAATCAGTTCATGTCTTTAACTTCTAACAGTAGAAAATTCTAACAGAATATAAACACCAACAACTGATATTATTCATCTGTGCATTGTGAAAGAAAAGTAATTTTGTGAGATGAACATAGATTTTTTTTTTTAACTAAAGACAGTAACATTTTTCCAAAGCAACAACCAATTGTGTTACTACAAGACACACATAACAAACACATTATTTGAAAGTGTATGCATCCTTTAAGTAAAATTCATTGAAAAGAGACATAGATATTCAGTGAACTAAAAGACCTGGGAAGAAAACATATTGGCTACATTTAAACAATAATTACATTTAGTCAATCAAGGTCACTGTAATCCCTGCAATAATAATGAATACATAAATAAAAAAAAAATACTGCAATAGAGTATATAAAGAAAGAGACTTCTATTCAAGAAACCAATTTCCCCAGTCAATTCTCAAAAGTTCAAGGAAAAAAAAAAAAGTTCAAGAGTTAAACTCACATTCAGAGACTATTGTTTGTTTTAGCATTACTTCCCATAGCAAGAAAACTCAACCACGCAAGGCTTCTGTGTATGCCCTGAAGCCCCTCGAGGGCTGCCCAACCAAGTTTTATCAAATAAGCAGATAGGCAGTGTCCCAGCTGAGAGAGCAGCCATGGCAAAAAATTCACATTTTCTTAAATGCACAAAAATCCAAGGGCATTTCTAAATACAGGAAAAGCTTTCTCTGGAACTCAAAAGTATTTGGAAAACCAAGGAGAAAAGTGACATGAAACAATGCCATTTCTCAGAGAGATACTGTTCACAAAAACTGTTTCATTGTAACACAGAAATGTTTACTCTGACCGTAAAGATACCACCCACATTCACCAGAAGTAAACGTGGTTTGTTACTGTGACCTGTTCTTCAAGCCTCATCAACCCTGAAAAAGAGAAAGGCTCAGGAGATACTTTTTATGTCACTACATTAAGAAACTAGTAGCACAAAATACTAAACCTTTAAAAACTGATCTCTAAGTTCCACTGACAAGTTTACTTTCTTGAAAATTTAAAATATTACCACTAAAATAATCCCAGTCAACTTGTCTCAGCAAGTAAAATCCTTTGTGACTTCCCTCTTGAACAGCATAGTGAGGAAAATCATTTTATATCCTTTATCTCAACCATTTCTATAGGAAACATAGTAGACAATTTCATTATGGTTCAAAGTCCGAGAATTCAGAGGCTGAGAAGAGCCAGAAGACTTTCTGGACAAATTCTCTTTCTTCTTTCACATGTGGGACAAAAATGTTGACATTAATGCTGCTCTCCAACATCCTTTAAAACGCATAGTCCTTCTATTTACTTACAGTACACCAATTAAACCCAAATTTCCAGACAGAATTATCAGCCTTATTTTAAGGACATTTCTGCTGTCTCTATGTCCAACATTAAAATGTAAGTGCACAGGCATTCAACGCTCTATTCAACACTTCCTGAGTCAGAACATAGAGAACTTAATTTCCACTTTTTTAAGATGGATTTATAAGCTGAATAACATGCATCATCAGGCAAAACTAAGGTAATTTAATTCTGAAACCTGAATTTTGAATTCACATAATGTGGAGTTATGGGGGAAAGGGGTGAGAGTTGCTGGGGTTTTGAGAAAACACCTACCTACCTAAATCCGAAATCTCCCCCACCTCTCAAAGACGACAGTGAGTGCAGCACCAGGAGTTGACTGCAACAGCAAATTGTCATGTGCCGCAAGAGATCACTTAAAGCTTGTGGCCCTTTCAGGGGTTTGCTGACAATGGAGGAACAAGACAAACACATGAGCTTGGGTTTCATCATTCTTATGAGATATACCAAACCTTTCAGTAAACTTTCTATCACTGTCCTCTAGTCAAGATTCAACTTCCTGACTTCCTTTAAAACATCACAATACAGCAGATATTTTATGAAGTCCTTTCAGCCCAGTTCTTTTGTTTATCAAAGCAGTAAGCAAATGAATAGCCCATGCTACATTACCAAGTTGTATCAGGTAACAGAATGAGGAGCAGAGGATCCATCAGTGTTATGTAGTTAAAGATGGTTAAAACATGCAGAAAAAAATAGAAGCAAACCACCAAAGTTATGGAGGACAACAGCAAAAAAATATAAACAAATCCCCTTCTCCCCACAAAAATGAAAAAAAAAAAACAAAAACAAAAACAAACCAAAAAAACCCCAGCAAAACCCAGACACCTTTCAAGGTTAGTTCTAAACCATTAATTAAAGTGATTGAAGTACAACCCACAAAGAAAGCAAATTCAGACTGACAAATAGGCCAAGGCCCAGGGTTTAAGTTTTGCATGACACAAGCTCTGAGTTGGCTAAACTGGTGTCACTAGCATGGTACAAAGCATTCTCACAAACCCTACCCCATCCTGCTTGTAACACTGCATATCTGACTGAGGTTGATGGCCTGCTTTCCAAAAATACAATTGAAAGAAAAGTACATTTTGACAAACTGCAAAGGTCAGAACTGCAACTCTTACCTAAAATAGAGACAAGAAATCTGGTTTTTTGTCCAAGTTAGGATTAATTTTTTCAGTATTTAAGCACAAGCAATCCCTCTAAAAACCTACAGAAGCTGCAAGTACTTTGGGCATACTACAACAATCAGGTTCTTTAAAACTTTCACAGACGTGGACGTTTGTTGTTCTTGAAAATCCTTCACATACAGGGAGCAGCTTAATCTAGGAAGTATGAGAATTTCAGAGATTCTGTATTTTCTTTTAACTAAAAGCTCCTCAGTAGCCTTTAGTTTTATTTTTTTGTATATAAAAGCAGAAGTGCTTAGTGTTAAAAGAACCATATCAGCAGCTACCTCGTGGTTAACACCTTTACCTTCACATCTGAAACTATCATCACACAGAGTCATACCATAAAATTCAGTGGCAATCACTTCTTTTTACGGGCATCCTGAGAAGTAGATGCATAACCACAGTATCCTTCTGGATCACATAAGGAGCTTGCACAAATAGAAATCAAATTACAAAGTCTAATTATTTGGACCGTGGTCCTAGACACCATGAAAGGTGATTCTCACTTATTCTTAAGATATTGTACTCTGCAGCAACAGTTTCAGATGTAGGCTGAATTCGGACAAAGTCAGATGCAGGTTTTCCCGCCTCAGATCAGTTGCTTACTCCATTGGCGTGAGAAAAAGCACACTATCTTTATCTAGACCATTCCTTTTCAGCTCTGTTAATCTTCCTCAGAAGAGCTTTAGAAGAAGGAATATAAATCTTTTCACTCTACAGAGCAGCCAAAAGGCTGGTGTTCAGGGTAGTCCTCATACAGAAAGGACAGAAGTGGAAAATTACTCTGGCTATCTTACGTTCTGAATGAGAGCTCTACCTAACAAGCTGTTATATCCTATATTTTAACATCACCGGGAAATGCAGCCTGTACGGCCTGCAGTCTGTGAAACCTGTACATGCAAATGACAAGGAAATTTTTAGCTACATACTTCTGTATTTAGTTTCATATTTCACTGCAGATACATTTTGTCCATCATGTGGATGATAGGCCCAATATCTACCTCTTATCTATGGTCCTAAGCAAGTAACAGTGACAACAATCTACTTCACTCACACCCACTTGGGAATCCATTTTAAAGGCAAAAGAGCATTTAATATATCCAGCAAAAGGAACCCATTCTTAGACGGTTGCATCTCAATTCTATTCCAGAACACCCATACTATTTAATGAGATACAATTCAACTGAGATTGTCAAATACTATCAGCTACAGAAGGATCGGTCTTTCATGGCCAGGAAAAGAGATCCAATCAGCGAAACAGAAAGTAAGGTTTATTTTACAGACAAGTCAGCACAACACAACAAACCAGAAGGCAGCGGGTGAAGGGGCAGGAACAGAACTTCCTTCTCCTTGTTTAAAGACTGGGGGGAACTTGAGTCAGGTGGTGCCTAAGGGGCAATCATTCTGACTCCCTCTAATTAGCAGTCTCTCCTGGAACACACTCCAGTAGCATACCTCAGATCAGTCAAGCACTAAGTACTATGTGCCTGCTGATCCCCCATGTGTTTGGCTTGGCTGCCCCTCCAAGGTCTTAGGGCCCACTGCAGAGATTAATTCAAGCTCTGCATTTCAGAAAGTGAGAATGCAAAATAGCTTATTTAAAGTATTTCCCTTCCTAATTTCCCTGGCAGGAGGCCCAATAAGAATGGAGTAAATGAACTATCTTCTTTATGGTTTAGAGTCTATCCACACATGGGAAACAGGAGACACGGCTGTGCTCAAAGTACCGTCAAATACACAGGGGTAAATACATCTGTAGAGAGAGTATTACCTCTCATTAAATAAATTAATGACATTAAATAAATTTTTAAATTCACCTGTTTAAGTCCAAGGGTGCTTTTAAGAAGGCACATAAGACTGCACAACTTGCACACTGACCAGAATAGGAACAGAATTTTGACTGCACAGGCAAAGCTGCTTAACCATCTTTTTCATAAAGTCCCGACTTGTCAGAGTAAAACCTTTTAACAGGACTACACCAGTTCTGACAAAGCTTACTCTACATGCAAATTTTCTCATTTGGGGTCAAAATGAGAGAGACTTAATTATTCATGATTAAGATCGGGAAATCCTTTTTTGCTCCTACACCTACACTCTAATCACCCACAGACAGAAATGGCTCACTACCCCAACCAATGAATCTGATGGAAAATATATTAATTGCAGTTTTTAGACAGACACGGTTTTGTCCTGATGCACACTGGAAGATGGTTGAGTTGGGGTTGTCGTGGTTTTTTGAAAATAATGTTGCCAGTAGGAGAAAACCATTTTCCACTTAATGCTAAACTATCTGATTTTGCTAATATTCTGTCCTAACCCAACAGATTAAGATTAATTAACTGTGAGCAGACATTAAGCTCAATGGGACTCCTCACTGCACATTGTACTCAGCTCAGACATGAAAAAATAGTGCCGCACACGGAGCAACTTCACATGAGTGTATGAATTATCATACACAGCATCAAAGATAAAATTTCATTGTCTGTATGAAGTAATGTGCTCTATCAGATTTACACAAACTCAAAGCCATTAAGATAGCTATCTCCAGAGCAAGGTCAAATTTCTGCAGAGCCAGGAGTATCAAAGCCTGTCTGCAAAAGCTATCTAAGCTTCAAAGTTCAACCACGAATAAAAAAGTCATGTACATGCACACTGACTTTCTTTTCTCCTGTTCTGACATTACATTTAAAGACAGACTATAAATAAAATTAAGAAAAAAACTGAGCATTAATCCAATTTAAAAAAAAAAAAAAAAGAAAACACAAATAGACAAACAAACAATGGAGGGGATACATACTTTTCAATGCTGATACATAGAACTTTAGGTCCTTTTTTCCCCCTGTCAAACAACATTTAAAACACTGCAGATTCCAAAAGTACTTATTTTTGTAATATGCAGGATGCATGAGTCAGTACTGATATAACAACTTCCATTCACTGTCTTCTTCTGATCATCACCAGATTAAACAACAGCTCAGACCAGTGCTGTTGGTGAATACCCTCTCTTTTATCCCTGCAGTAAGGGGTTGCAGAATATTTACATTTACATCAAGTATTTTCCCAAGTAACTGGATTTTTTTTTTGTGTAAAATAATGCCAAAGGCTAGTATTTTATTACCTCTTAGCATTACTTACTGCTAGCCAGCAGCTCTTTTCCTTTCAAAAGCCAAAAAGAGGAAGATAGTCAATGTTTCAGCATGCATTGATCAGCACTGGTTCTACCTCTGTTTTCCACTGAAGAGAGAACAGGGAGGGGAAGGAATAAAAAAAGCCACCAGGCACCTACCTTACACAGGCTGAGACTTAAGCTCTTACACATAACTTAGTGACTCGTACCTTTGAATGCACAAACCAACCATTCTAGAGTCAGTCTTCTCAGGCTGACCAAAATTCCAGCCTGGAAAACTCCCCCAGCACAGGTTTCACCCAAACCAGTATCCCTGCACAAACAGCTTCTGTTAGTGAATCCAGCGAGAATTCCTTCCTCACCCAGTTCCCACCAGCTCCTGAAAGAACATCCATCTGAAAAGCTGCCTACCCTGTTTCTGGAGTACAGCTTCCACATAGCTGATCCTAGAAGGCACACCTTCTGTAATTAAAAACCTTTGCCCTGCTGACACTTGTCTCTATTTCTCTATTTTATTAAAACTCCCAATCTGATACCTGATTACCAACCCAAAGGGATTCCGAGGGTATTAAAACCCATTACTGATGCCAAAATCAGTCAAAATTTCAGCTTGTAACTGCCCAGTCCTGCAGCACTTACTGAGGCAAAGCCAGGAGAGACAGAATGACCTGAATCAGAAGGAACAAAAAAAGGAAGGCAAGCTTGACCACTGTATTGCAGACATCTTGGGACCAAACATGCTTCAGAAACATTTGGAGTAGCCTACTATGTTCTCAACCTATTTGAGGAATGCAGACTGCTTGGGAGAAGGAAAAACAATCACCTACTCAAGACTCCTACAAGCTACTGTTTTAGCACATTTACCAGAAAACGTCAAGATTAATTAAGAATAAAGCTACTCAAGAAAAAACAAGAGATCACACACTGTAAAACCAAGTCTGACTGGAATCTCATTTCCAACAATATTTCCAAAAGTAGCACTCTATGTACTGTTTTAAGCAATACAAAATATCCTTGAGGAAAAATGCACATTCAATAACTTTGATAATCTCAAGTGCTAAAATTAATCACTTTCTCTGCTAGCTGCATTCACCACAAAGATCATCAAAACTTTGCACAACTCCTCTCTCGGGTCAGTATCATATACACCCAAGTTAAATGACACAAACGCAGCTGCTGATTACCCAGTGCACTAGGAAGCAAAGAACAATACCATCCATGTATCTGTGTGATTTACTTAACAGTATGCACAGGTTCATTTCCATGGTTTAAATTTTTAACTTCAGACCACTTAAACTCTGAAAAAAATCACTAACGTCTACTATTTATACTTTCACTGCTAGAGAAAATGGCTCTCATCCAAAACTATTTTACAGCAGTTAACAGCAAGATTATCTGGTGCTTACAACAAAAACCTACACACTTTACAAACCAAAGATTTTTTAAAACTGCCAACCTATTGCACTTAGCAGATTACAGAAACAATGTTTCCCAGAAGACAGGGCATGAGAGGCTATGTACCCTGTATATACACAAAAGGAAGCAATGTTAGGGCAGCAGCACTTGGACAGAAATGTCTATATACAGCATTCTATGCTTGGCTTTACCTGCCAGAAAGATTTTTTTTTTTCATAATCCTTCAATGGAGTTTAAAGTCAGAGGCAGAACAAGTCAGCCAATGTATTCACATCCATGCTAAACAAACACTTATATTTAACTTGCATAGTTTTCTTGGTGATGCAGCAACCAAGAAAGAATTTTTTAGGTAACATGTGGCTTACATCCCTGTCATAAACGAGGCCAACTGAGTTCCTCAGAGTCCAAAGTGTTATGTGAATGGTTAAGGAGACAGAGAAGGACCAACAGTTTCCAAAGTATTTTATCCTACTATTTTCCAACAAAAAAAAACTTCATGAGAGATAATAATTTAATTAATCTTTTAAAAATTAAAAATATGCAAAGATGGATTCTTAAATCCACGTTACCAACTAATGAAGAGCAGTTAGATTTGCAAAGCCATACACCTCAAAGCCTTCTGAAATTGTCTGGAGTTCCAGATGCTTACTGTTTGCATGCCTGTACATGACAAAAGAAGACCACAAAAACTGGCAAAAGGAAATACCCAGAGCAACTTTTATTTAAGTGAGCTTCATCAGGACTTGAAGAGCTTTGATCTGAAAATTTTAATTCTCACAATAAGTAGACTAAGCCATATTTTGCTTCATGTTGCCTATTCAAGTTCAGTCTAGACTCCAGCAAAGTTTATGTACCCTTTTTCAATACCTTAATGCATCAATCAACACTTTACGTACAGTCAGCTTTCCATTTCCATCCAGGGCAATAATTATAGGCCAGTTTGGCTTTGGTTTGGTTTTATTCACAAGGAGAGGCTGAAGTAGGTGACAGGTTTTTGTTGTTTCAATAGCTTAAGATCATTCAGCCACAGCGGGGAAAAAAACTTCTGCAACAAAAACCCCAAAGCAATGAGTTTCTAAATGTTTCTTTCAAAAGTAATGTAACTATTTTTAACACAAAAATTCACTCCACTTGCATAGTACAGTGTTTTAATTCAAAAATCATTTATTTCAAGAGTAAAAAGCCAAAACAATAATAAAAGAAGGACTGTACTGTGTACCATGAATCTTCATATTCTGCTGTATCAAAAAATATATTTGAGTGGTATGAAGCTACTTTTTAATCCTGGACAATAAATATCCCATTACAAGCACAATCATCCTCTTCTCTACAAAAACATACTGTTGTATGTAATTTGACAACTGAAATTATCAAGAACAATTTTTAAGAACATTTTTCTTAAAGGATACTTCCTTCTCTAAATACTCCTCCCTCAAATTGGGAGGCACCAGGACAGAGGTTGTAAGAACTTGGGACCTTTGTCTTCTGAAGACCAATATTTATTTTCAGAAAATTAAATGTGCAACAGAACAGAATGCAAACAAATTTTGGAGTAAGCGTGAGGACAGGAAACATTACAGATATAATTATTTCTCTTCCAAAAAATTAAAGAAAAAAAAAAGAGTTAACTCAAAGTTCTATATTTCCTCTTAGTTTAATACCTTACAGTAGAAAATACACAGTTACATGGCATAAGATATCTCTGTTCTGTTTTTCATCCTATCCAATTTATACTCAAACCATTTTAGCATCTGCATTACATTCTATTTTATACTTTTAGTATCTTATTTTCTTCCTTGCAGCATCAGAACTGCTTGAGCTACCCTCTCTAATTTGTTGCTAACACACATTAAAGCCCTATCAACAAAACACTGAGGCACACACTGGCTGAGAACAGTCTCCTTCCTATCCACTTTACGTTATTGCATTGTACTACCCAAACACTACCAAACTAGTGCTGTGCAGGCCCAAGAGGGCAGTAAAGCAAGAGAAAAAAAAGCACTCGAGTAAGGGAATATCCTGGACTATGGCCCCAGTTTTGCCAATAATAGCATAGCAAATATGTAGTGAACTCAGGGCAGCCCTGCCAACTGAAGTCCTGCAACTGTTTATGTTCAAATTACTGTAAGACTATAAAAAAATCATAAGAAAGAGCAGAAATAATTAACTTGCTTTATAAGAACAACTTTTTGTAAAGAGTTCGCTCTCTCACTCCACCAATTCACTACACTAAGGAGAGTCAGAAGTTGTAACCTACTCACAGAACAATAAGGACCAGCTACCATTTCTTCAAACAGTCCCTCTCCAAGAGTAACCCAAGCTAACTGACCAACTTCACAATCTAGGATCAAAGAAGTTAACAACATAGTATAAATTAATACACAACTGGTTTGTAGATTTCAGTACATCAAGTTTTCATGAAGCTTAGAATTATCCATCACGTCTCCTAAATCCATGCAAACACTTTGATGCTGCAATACATGCACTGCAATAAAGTGATGCTCATGAAACCCCTGGAAACAACAGAGAGCTTCTCCCTAACTACTCCATACCCTTGCAGCTATCCAGGGAATTAGCTACTGTGGGTATGTCTGTATAACAATACACTGTTATCACTCATTAGTATTGAGGGTTAATTTCATTGAATATTAACTTTAAAAAAATATACTTAAATCTTGAAACTTGGGATATAGGGAATACATCCCTGATTAAGCATACAACAGGTGAACCTGTTTCAGGCAAAAGCTCAGTTCCAAACATAGTGCAATGCCACAAACCCAAAAAAATATCGAATAGGAAGTGATGACTCCATTCAGGTACTGTTTAACACATAAAAAATTAAGCATTTTGAAAAAGCTGAAATTGTCTTTCTGAAGTTACACATAAAACTGTGAGTTATGACTCCTGTCTTATTGCAGAAGACTCAATACCTATACATTCTCTAGTCATTTAGAGTCGTCCAGCCAAGTAATTTATTTCATAATTGCACCAAAGCTTCCATATTTTCTACAATCCGAAGATCTATCTATTACCACAAACAAAAACTAGAAACAGAACCAGTTCAATTTTTTCCACCCAGAGCAGAAATGTAAATGCGTTATTCCTTGAATAGTTGTGCTGACAGCAGCTCTCCAAGACAGGAGGCCTGCAGCAAGGCCTTTTTTAACTACAGGTGTATTAAGAGGATGGACATGGCATAAACATTCCTGGCCTGTAGGAAAGAGGGGTTGGGACCTCACAGTGAAAGGGCAAGAATTTTTTAAGGGGAAGTCAGTTTTCCTGACTAAAGCATATTCTGAGACCAACTTCTGTATGCAGTAACCTACTCCACAAGAAAAAAAAAAAACATTGTGTTCCAAACTAAGACGATTTTGAAAGCATAGGGAGACAAAAATAAAAAGAGGACAGGAAGACATATCACAGAGGCATCAGTCTCAGCATCTCTCAAAACCCTGTTGTTTTGCAAAGGCTTTTCAACAAAGAGGTTGGCATGGACTAATTGTTTTCTGAGAGAAGTGGCATCATTATGGAAAGAGTGTAAAAAGCAGCTAGAAGAACAATGAAAGCGAGTAAAGTTTGAGGATTTGATAGTGCTTTTGTTAAAGTCAAGTTCTTAAGCGCTGCCTGGCAGAGAAAGGAGCCTCTCTCGCTCGCCCCTTCGGGACCCCTTGGCGCACCCTCACCTCGCAACAATCCGGGGCTCTTCCACCGCACAAATCCCGGCACCGGCTGCCCAAATCGACACCTCCGGACGCCCGCCCCGCCGGAGATGGGGCCACACGAGCCTCAGCTGAAGGCGGGTTTCACGGCGGGGTAAAGGGAAATCAGCCCAACTCCGCTGCCCCCCAGAACGGCATCAGCGGGCGCGGGGTGCATTAGGGCAGCGGCCCAGGGACGCAGCACGGGAGCCCGGCGGGCCGTGCCGTCGCCACTGGCGGGGGCGAGAGGCCGGCCTGGACCCGCTCCTGTCACGGCGGGGGCAGGGCAGCGCCTCGCCGGGCCCGGCCCGGCACTGCTTCCCGCTC
>WBMY01018206.1:0-31502 GCA_013397315.1 Donacobius atricapilla | reverse complement strand
TTTTTTTTTTTTTTTTACAACATAGAGGGTTCCTTTTTTTTCCCCAGATGAACTGTTGTAAGTTTTTAACCTGGTTAAAAAGGGGAATAAGAGAGAGCAAGAAAGGCTCTGATTGGGAAAATTTTGGTTCAATTTTTGTGCAGTTCTGTCATTTCCTCAAACACAGAGCTTTTCTTTGTGTGTGTGCGTGTATGAGCATGTTCTTACCTTCTTCTCAGGACTCCTTTTCCTTTGGATACAAGCATTTGAACAAGTAATTATTTTCAAGATCCTGCTGGTGTTCATGCTTAATGTATATACATGGTATTAACTTAAGCTGTGTTCTCAGCAGCAGCTGCAGGACAATAACAGCTGTAGGTGAAGAAGCCAGCTGGGCTTAAAATGTTTGTCCTTCATTTTGCTTTCAGGGAGATTTTACCATAAGCAAGTTTTGCAGTCATCTACATTGCATGTGAGACAAATTTTTTAAATTGTCTTACAAATCTTATTCTACAGTCTCCCAAACTATTAAAAAAACACTTGGGTCTGGATGATGAGGTTTTCCAGCCCATGTGTTGACCAAAGGTTTCCATGTGTCTGAAACTGTCCCCTCAACAGTGTTCCAAATCAAAGGACTTAGCTTTTTGCAGAAATGGGGCTGATAGACAGCACGATGTTTGAAGAAAAGTAATGAAAAACATTTGGTAGTTTTTCCCCCCCACATCTTCCATACCTTAATTTTCTTCTCACTAGGGATGATGTTAAATATGGCTTAAATTAGCATCATTGCTTCAAGTACTCACCTTCCTCATCTTTTCTCCATCTCCTTCCCTCCTTCTGCCCATGAACACCCTTCACTCTTTTCATGGTGGCTCCAGGCCTCACTGGTCCTCTCTAAGACAGCTCAGGTGGCAAAATCTCTTGAGGTTCATTTGTTCAACAATAAATCGTGACATAAAGAAGAACCATTGCCTTACTTCTCACATGGCGTTCTTTTCCATAGGCTACCAGTCTGCTCTCAGCTTGTCTCAGCCTTAACATACAGTTTCAAGTTTAGATTACTTTTTCCCGTCAAAATGTTGCAGCAAACAGCCGTATCCTAGTGAGAGCAACAGTTTATCACAAAGTCTGAATTCACTCAAGTGTGACACTGATGTTGCCTCTAGGATGACAGTCAAACACGATGGACGCAGGATCACTCAGATGAGTTCTTCTTGGCTTAAAAACACACATTGAACTAAATTGGGCTGTCTGTACGTTCAGGCACCTTGTTTTAATGCTTTAATGTATGTATCACCTATCAGACTTGCCTCACAGTTACTAGCTTTTTGAAAATGATGAGAACTAGAAATTTGGTCTTAGTAAGAGAAAATCCAAATCTTTCATGTCTGATTTCCTTGTATTTGGGAGCTTCTAAAATCAAGAATTTTACACCCAGTTTTAATTAATTTGGAAATGTAACTTTGCATGTTGATACACTCTCTATTTTGATATGCTTATGTCTTTTTTCTCATTATACTCAAAAGTGGGATTGCAAACTATTTAATTATTTTTGAGATCAAAATGTGCATATATAAATCTGTTGTTCAGAGGGACAGTTCAGAAACTTAAATTATGAGCATTCATTGATGACAAAGATAATATTATGTCCACTATATCTATATATATTTTTGTTTGTTTGTTTGTTTGTTTGTTTGTTTTGCTACCTACCTGCCTAGCTTAGGTTTTCATTGCCTTCTAACAGCTTCCCTGGTCCTGACTCTTTGGCCTAAACTGTGGTGGGAGGTTGGTGCTTTTGTCTTATTGTTCTTGCAGGCCTATAACTGGGATTGTATTTTAAGGACCCGAGTCCCTTCCTTCCCCATTCTGTTCCATATATTTCAGAAAGGGAATTTGTTTTTATTTTGCTAGAATGTTCAAATTACTGTAATGCTTTACAGAAACTTGATCTTTTAGATGGTAAATGTTCAGATGACCTTGAAAAAATGTATGCTTTTAAGGAAAGCCATATATCCAAATCACTAAATTACTGCTCTTTTTCTGTAACTGTGGCCTAATTTTCTGATTTTTTTAAATTCCTTTTTTATTATGTGCATTTTATGTATTCCTTACTTTGTATTTTTAGATAATACTGTATATTTATATTCCTATGTTATAATATGTATTAGAAATCCCTGTGTATCACATCATCATATACGGTTTTCAGACACTGTAGGTTGTTTCACTTCATTTTCTCATAGTCTCTTGCACATTTTCTGTTGATAAATTCAATTTCTAATATAGAAGTTAATTTATGTACATATTTTCAATTTTTTTTTGTTGCTGTTGTTGTTTTTGCTTTCTTCCCTTTCTTTTGAGGGACTTTCCCCTCCATCTAGTTTAATAGTATCATTATGAAAAAAACCCACCAAATGAGATGAAGTATATGGGAAGTTCTTTCAAACAGACAAACTTTTTGTCTGTTTGACAAAAGATTGAAGTTAAATTGGCATCATATACTGACACTGCTGAAATTAGTTTAAGGTATAGATGGAATTAAGACCTCTAACAGTTACTAAAGAACTGTCACACATAAAAATAATGTGCTATATTTTAATCAGAGTACAGCTATTGCTTCTGCTTCATGCCATGGTTATGTTGTGATATACTGTATCTCTTATGATTATGGATAAAAAAAACAGTCCTTATTTACTCGGGTGTTATTCTAAAATACACCTATTTTTGAGTGCCACTCTCACCTCTTTCATTTAATGTAAATTCAAGAGGAAATATACTTAAAAGTTATTTATGAGCATTTGTGAAATTAAGATTCGTAAATTCATTGCAAAGTTTCCTGTTGATGATAGGCGTTGTTCATTTTTTTAGCAAGAGCACGGCTCAATGTTTACTTATATCAAAGTTTTCTAACAACTATATTACAGTAGAAAACAGTGTAAAGCCAAATGACATGTCTAGTAACAAATCACAGCACACGGGGACGAACTTCTGTTAGGACTTACTGTTGAGTAATGGAGAAAGGGAGGAGTAATTTTAACTGCTTATGCACCAAAAACTGAATAGTCACAGTAAACTGGGCCCCACTAATTGATTTCTGTTAATGTCAAAGAAATAAAATACCACTTTTCTTGTCAACAAAGATGCACAGTAAATCATTACTATAGCTAGCTGCAAATAGTTCTTTACGGTGAGGTTAGCCTATGTGTCTTATTCATTGATTGCCCATATTGACTGTACACTTACTTGTAATCTGGTTCAGGTCTGCATTGAGTCATGCAGATTTTGAGACTCAGAAAGAAAGGCAAGGTGGAGAACTTGTCCGAGCTCAGACTTCATCTGTATAATGGCTGTTGACACAAACAGTGTGAACTTCTTGGCACAGAGGATTTTGACCTGGAGCAGGACATAGCTAACAAAGACAATATATATGAAGCCTATACTCTCAAAACCAATGCATTAGTGTACATATGCCTTGTTTCATCTATTTCCCCATACTTGTTCATCATAATAATACATATAGAAAGCTACAGTCGTATATTTTTCTTGTAACAGTAAAGCAGAAACGTCACAGGGACTTCCTTCTTCAACTACAGTGTTTCTTCTGTTAAAATGTTAAGTATGTATCCAGCAAGAATTTTGATGGCTACTGGAGACACACCTTTTTTTTTTTTTTATTTTTTTTTTTAAGAAAAAAGAACTATGTTTTGAACATTCGATTCTCCCCTGCAGCCACATTTATTATATTCAATATCTTAATTGTTCTTTACAATGAAGCTCATGAGCTTGGCTTTTTAGGCCTTACTGTAGTTTCACAACTGGCCCAAGGAGTTCACCTCAACACAAGTGGTTTGGAAAGCAAGTGCCAAAGACAACTCAAAACAAAACCAAATGCCAGTTTACTATACTTAAAAAATTCTGAGTTTTGGGTTGTGGTTTTGCCATAGGTCTGGAGGGTCAAATGAGATTTGTGGGATTTGACTGAGATTGTGACAAGGGTGTGTGTTGCTCCATTTTCTGGTTTGTCTGTCTGAGGAAGTGAAACTGGTCCAAAAAATATTTCACTTGAACTGCTTTTACAGAGTAGAGTTCATGACAAATGTGTGCCCCAAAATTTTCAAACCTGGTAATTTAAAAAAAAGCAATTTGATTTTTCAGAAGTGTATTGTTCTTAAGCAGGACTACTTAAAAGAAAAAGAAGCTGTTGTTTATTTTGTCATCTTTAAGGGGAAATAGAGGAAGGAATAATAAAGGGGAAAAGGATTTAGAAGATAATTTTACCCTTTCCTCTTACAGGTATAAATATTTTTTATAACTTATGAAGTAACATTATTTTTGCATTTTTTCTTCAGCCTGCTTCTGTTAGAGTTATATGAGGACTAAGCATACAGCTGTAGCTAGAATTTCATTGAAAAACCTAAATATAAAACTTGGTTTATGTCAAGAATCATCCTTACCTCTTTAGACCACATAAAAAGATGTCAAGTGTAGATGCCAGGTCAGAATGCTCACTGCAGAGGATTATATTAAATTTGAAAATGTCTGAAAACAGTAGTAGCATGTGTGCCTTGAATTAATGTTCTACTTGCTGTGTAACAACTAATTGTTCCTTTTGGCTTTAAGTGATGCAGCCATTTCCTTAGTTATGAAAAAGAAGGTCAAATGGGTTCTTTTCCGTCCTCTTCTTAAGAATATCCTTTTAAAAACATGCATAAAAGCACAATAAATACTCAGTTCGTGGGCAGAAGCATATTAACTAACAAACAAATAAGCCTGCCCCTAAAACGGAGGTAGGGTTGCAGGAAGTAATTTCACAATACCAACTGAGCAGTTCTTGTCGAGCCTTGATTGTCCTTTCCTTCCAGTTTACAGAAGAGATCCACATTTATCCCAACACTGTAAGGCTCTGCCTGTGATGCCATGAGCAATTTCCCTTGATTTCTGAACTCCCTCTGACTTAACCGAGATCCATGGCTTCACCAGTATGCTCGTTTCTCAGGTGCTTAACCTTGCACTCCTAGCTTGATCAGGAATGACTCTGATATTCTTGTTTCTCAAGATCTTATCATTAGAGGGTGTACCTGCAGCTGCTTGTTTTAATTCAACATAGTTTGTAAATAATTTTAATTCCTATTTTTTATATTTATAAAGCGCAAGTAAAATAAATTTCAAAAGAAGACTTAGTCAAGCAATAAAATCCACAGCCTTCTGTAATAAAATTTGCTATTGTTGGAGAAGCAATGTTTAAATCTAGATGGCTTACAGAAGTACATATGGAACTTCTCACATTTAGGTCACAAGTTCAAACACGGTCTTCATTAGCTGCAAATTAAAACTATCAATAACTGACGTCTGTTACATAGCCAATATGGAATGAGTTGCTTTCTGAAGTGGATAACTCAGAAGACACAATTGGTGAACTTGTTTCTAAATGCACTCTAAACATGCACATTTAAAGATGTTTGTTCTCAAAAATGAATAATCTTATCCCTCAGAAAGAAGTCAACTGTACTAACCTCTACAATTTGGCACAAAACATTTATTACTTTTGTAATTGCAACAAGGAATAAAATACAGATGTTAAGAGCTCTGTTGTACCTGCAATCTACTTTCTCAACTAAGTCAGAGTATTCAGTTACATTTCTATACCTATGTGCTGGTCTCTTAGTAGAGATGAAGCTGATTGGCAATGCAGGGTGAAAAGCCCCTTGCCTGCACTAGGTATTTTCAATAGACCTTGGTCGCAAGTCAGATCACGGTAAAATCCTGAAATGACATTGTGTGCATTCGGAAACAGCCTACTGTGCCTTTACATATCATTTTCAAAAACATCTCAAAAACGTTTAGAGGATGTCTATGCAAGTATAGACCACACTGAGTCAGTTCATTAAATTTGGGTTGTTCTCCAGAAGTAAGTTTGTCAAATTCATCACATAAAGCACACTGAACATTTGAAAACTATGAGAACAAGATTCAGAAAAGGTGAAAAATCCTCATATGATGATTGAGTGTCTAGGTTGTTTTTGATATGTAAAACAGTCAGGAAATACTCTGTCAGCTCATTTGTCTGCTACTCAGTGACCCAAGACAGAGTTGCAGTAGTAAGTGGATGATCTTTTGTATAATCCTTCTTCATCCACAAAAGCTTTTTGGATCCCTTAAGGATTTCACTGCTTTTTATTTCTGAGGGAGTAAATTCTGTTGCTGTTGGTTATAGTATAACAATACTGTTCTAAGTCATACCATTCGGCTCTAGGTTAATGTAACTGGACGCATCTTCTGGAAAACAAGTGAAAAAAAGAATCAGTGACTACAACCTGGACATGCTGAAGATCTTATCACAGCTCTCATTCCTTTCATGCAAGAACTTTATAAAGAAAAGAGCAGTGCTGAATACGCAGTGTTCTTCCAAAGCTGGAAATTATTACTGACGTAAATAACACCGCAGCATCCACTTTCCACTGCATATGTAGTGCACTTGAATATGCGTCTTCATACAGTAGTAAAAATCAACATTGGTAAAGGCACCACAAGGGATGGTATAATCCTAAACTCCAGGATTTAAATATTTCAGCTGAAATTGATAAATAAGGCTATCCTTTCAGGAAAAAAAAAAAAAGGAGGTTAATATGTTTGCTACATTTGTTCACATGGTCTTGTCACTGGTGCCTCTTAGAGTNGGTGGTGGTAGGGACGGGAGCAGGGGATTCACCAACCAGGGAAAAGCAGGGAGTAGCCCAAGGGGTGAGGGACACCCTCGGGGGCCAATCTCCCTAAAAGGGAGGGGGACCCCTCTGGCTGCAGCCCATCACTCAGCGCCCTTCAAAGAGCTTTCTGGCAGCAGGGAAGGACCCCTAGCTGACAGGCATGTTCCCAGAGGAGGGGAGTAGGGAATGGATACATGGCTGTGGGGAGGGGATAACGGGGTACAACCAAATTTTGCATAACAGTGGGGGTACATGGTCTGAACCACAAATTAACATACAACACAGATTATAAAACACACCGCTAACATAGTGTATACACAAATATAGTCTCTTTTGTGGATAAAAATCATATTTTAGCTGGATATCAAATTTTTTCTGCAGAGAAGAAAGTCCTTTGATGGAAGCAATGGCATTCTACTACATAGCATGCATTCAGGGCAGATTTTCAAAGACATGAAGGGCACTTAAATACATCAGTTAGGTGCCTCATGGATCTTCATGTCTTTGAAAAAACATCCTCTCTTTTTCTTTATGCAGAATTTCTCTTCTTTTATGACTCATCTCTATCATGTCTTTGCTGTAAATAAAGCATATTCTTGGCTTTATAAATATGTTGGTAGGCAGCACAGAAAACATTAATCATTGTAAAGCTGAAGGATACTTAGCAAAAGTGAAGCGCATGAATTGAGAAATATTGATTTAAATAGTATTCAATGGCTACAAAAAGCTCTATGCAATCTCACTATTTTCACACCAAAAAGGCCATTTTATCATACAGAAAAAATAACAAAATTTCTATTTTTCCCATCTGAAAAAAAAAGAAAAAGACAGAGAAACAAAGATATTTAAAAACCTATTATTTAGCACTAATATTAAGAAATTATAGAACACATTGACAAATATAGAATACTACCTTTTTCATAATGATACCCATTCTTTCATAAAAATAAGAAAATGTTTAAATACTGGTAGCATGTAAGTATATACCTAGTGGGAGCAATTTTCATATGTAGATAAGTAAAGGTAGATGCTTACATATCAATCAGAATTTATTTTTTGTAGGTGAAAATTTGAAACCAAATCTTTATTCTGTGTGAATCCTTAGCAAAATTGGTATTCACTTCAGGATGACTGTGGCTTCCTCACTCCTGTTTAAATGCTAACTAGAATGGCAGTTTTATGTATACTACTGAATGCTAAATCATTCCTGTAGTAATGTAAAGACAAAATTAATGGGATTTCATTTTATACTTTCCAGGTTCAGATTCAGAGGAAGTCAAACAACTTCTTTTTTATGCTATTAAAAACAAAATTAAAATCAAATGGAACATCAAAAGCAAATGAATGTAAACAGAAGTGACTGTTTTTGTTGTATTAGAAGAGGAAATTGCTCAAAATTGCTGTTATAAAAGTGCTCTATCTAATACTTTAAAATTTTGAGACCTGTTTTACTATTATTGATCATTGCATCAAATTATTGCTGGCTGTTGGTCATGTTTGGTTGTACTGGTATCCACAAATACAAATTGTACAATTCCACTTTTTTTGACCACAGCACTCAGGTTCAACACTGTAAGTGAAAAACTGCCCTTAAATATATATAATTTCAATGGAATTTATTATACTCAATATCACTACACTTTCTTTTAAGTGCATTTAATCTTCATCAAGGACTTTTTTAGATCAGTATTATTACATTAATACTATATCACATAGCAGGCAAACTTGAGATGCAAAAAAAGTTCAGTTAGTTTGATGAGACCCATGTGTCATTAAGATGTTTGGCAATTAACTAAATTTCTCTCTTTCTAGTCTTCATTATCAAAACCCCAGCTAGTAATTTTCTACAGTTTTTTCAGTCTTACTGAGTACAGAAAGAAGCTCTGTGTCTGATAAGACACATCATGTATGGCAGTAAGCGAAAGGAAAGTTTTCAGATTTCAGTTAGTGATGAAGGTAGAATTTTAGGATTACCTGTTTAAGTGAAATGAAATCTAGATTTTTTATATTTGACAAAATACTACTGTAACTCTGCCTGTATGATATCTGTGATGTGGAGTCTGCAGCACCTTCTTGAGCTTGCCTTGTCAGGTTAGGAGGAGGGCACCCTTCAGGAGATGTGGTTAATTTTTTTCTGCCCAATCCATACTTTATGTAATGCAAATCCAAGACCCATAAACAGGGCTGTAATTTTGAAACTAGTTAGAATTCTGGATGTGATATGATTTGTCAAATATATTTCAATAGGTCAAATCCACAAACATCTCTTCATCCTCCACTCCAGGTAGTGTGTCCCTGATGTTTCCCTTGTGCTAAACCTGAAGATCATACTGCTGCAGGACAGAATCAGCTCAATCCCTTATTCATACTCAGGGTCTGCCAGGGAAGAAGGTTACATAGTTTTCCAGTATTTTTTCAAACTGATCCAGCTCATAATGATGTATTTGCTAGGTCCAGTACAAGGCTGGGAGGGAAAAGCAAGTACACTGTGCCCCAAGAGTCCAGTCACACCGGGTGGGTGTGAGCTAAAACCACACCCTTAGTGCATGAAACCTCTGATTTACTGATACCACAATGTGAATAGGTAAGACAACCAGAGGATGAGTGGAAGGCTTTGTGCTTTGACCAAAGTTCAATAGGACTGAAGCAGCAGCAGACAGCTTTTCAGAGTATTTTTTCACCTGATTGTTGCTCTGGTTCTTGAACTTATGTTCAGTTAAGAACTCTAAAATATTTACAAGAAAAATCCTATAAAGATTCTAGAAGGAACTTCATTCATAAATATCAAAATAATTACTCTAGACCGCTCACTTTATGCTGAGGAAAACTCTTCTGGGAATGCTCAGTGATTTCAGATTTTCTAGTCTGTTTATGGAGGTATGCTAAGTGGCTGATTTTTGATGAAAACTGATTAATTGCAGTGAAATTACAGTAATTGGTAGTGCTAGAAAGTCTGTTTCTAGCCAATCATTTACAATTGCTCACTGGTGCAACAGAAAGTGAAAGTATGCCTTGTCATGAAAACTTTCAGGTTACTGGCACATAAGATAATCACTATGGTGACTTTATTCCTCTGTAGCAAGTCATACTGCTTTACATATCACTACCCTGAGAGTAACTAGATTCTTCCATACCATATTGTGACTATTTATATGCAGAGAGTTCTCACCAGCTCTCTAAGGACCCTCTTCATATCAAAGTTTAATTTGTATATGATAATTCACCGTTAGGTCTCTTAGCAAGATTGCCCTGAGCAAATAGGCAATGCATCTAAAAAGGGTCATTTTTCTCTAAGAAATTTAACAGAGCATTACTTATAATTTAACATTCATCTGATAATCAAAACATATTTCATTCTTTTTATTTTTAGATATCATTAATTCAAAGGGGAAACTTGGATGTTTTCTCCAGCCTGTAACTCTCTTACGCAGATTCAAAAGACAAAAGCTATATTGTCTGCTTCTAAGGAGAAACTGCTGGAGGCACTTCTTTCGTTTTTCTAATGAACACCATATGAAAACTAGCATAGAATAACTATTTAAGTAAATAGTAGTCATCTGCTAGGGTCTCTAACATGGTCTACTTTCCTCATCATGACACTGGTCAGACTATTTACAAGACTATTCTTTTTTTCCCCTATTATTTTTTTGCAATGCAGCAATTTGTTTATTATTTTGATCTGAATTTTTAATGATGCTGCTCTGTGTAAGGGTGAATTATACTATTATATATAGTTTACCAAGCTTGAACACATCAAAGAGCAATAATATTTAATAGTTTTCAATGTCACTGAGTCAGTCTTACTCATTTCCTTATTTCAAAGTTCAGATTTACTGTTCAATAACACCACAACTTTTATTGTTCCTGGTGCTATGAGTTTCTCATTTGTCTGGTTAAGGATGATTTGGAGGGCAGGAGGAAGAGGAATGGATGTTTTTATAGACTTTCCTGTATTAAACAGTGATGGCTAGATGTGGTTTTGGTGATCTGATATAATGATTTACATATTTGCTTTCCAGCCCAGCATTTTCTGCTGCATCAGTTCCACGCTAGGCAGTTTGTGTATTTTCCTGAGTCTACTGACATAACAGCACCAGCCACGTTGTGAAATGTGCTGGACCTTGGCCTCCACCCTTCTGCTGCCAAGCAGAGGAAAACAGCAGCTGTGTGCTAGGATACTGTTAGGTGAGGTTTTTTATCCCTTCACCTGTGTATGCAGATGCACACAATGAGTTGAATACAGCACTCTAATGAATGGTTTTTTGCAAACACAATACATGTACAGACATATAGATAAATATATATATATTTCCCACATATATTAATTTCTCTGTACAAGTTATTTTCTTCTTCCTGCATCACTACTTTTCTTATAGAAAAAAAACAAACCAGAACCTGATCTACTCCTTTTAGTAAGTGTATCTTTGTTTTTGAATGAAGAGTAACCTTTAGAAAACTTTTAGCAGATAAAATAGTTCCCTATATTTAACTTTACTTGAGAAATAAGAATACACAGTCTAAGAGAGACAGACTGAACAAAAGCAAAAGGATAGAAAATTACTTGCAATTTTCCAGTTTCTCTGAAAGTTTCAGAACAACTAACCACAACTAAAGATGTATAGCATTAATTCCATGAAAAATGACCTGTAGAAAATGTGCATCAAAAGCCAATGAAGTGAGGCAAAGATTTATGTACACCCCAGTATAAAAAGTGACTTTCAAAGGTAAGAGAGGTGTTCTGAAAAAATTATTGCTCCTTCTTGGAAAAAAAAAAGTACTTTCTACCGAACCCATTATATTAAAGTGAAATGGATAACAAATATATCTGAAAGTGATTGCACAAATATTCAGTTCAAAGAAATCATAGGTCACTGGTAGGATCTGATGTGGCCAAAGGCTTTTTTCTTGTGAAAAGCTTGATAATTAAAAGCACAGTTTTTATGGGATAAATAGGCTACAGTTTTTCTCAACTATTAATTGAGTAAAAGACTTCATTTCTTTTAAACAAAAATACTGAGACACACCTAACACTATGAAATAAGAAATAGCACTTATATTGTTGGAAAAGCATTGGCAGAAAAAAACATTACATGAAGGGTTATTTTAAGTCTTGCTTCTCTCTACTTATACCTATTCTCTCTAAGGCTCTAACTAATGGTGTGACATCTGGCAACCATAATACCTCAGGCTGTGACCTTGTCAAATCTTACTGAACTGTGGAAAAAGTTCAACAGTGTAGGCCAGATCAGGTTTGGATTTTTTTTTTTAATTGTCTAGAAGCACAGAATCAAATATAGATAGAAGCCACTCAGCTCTTTCATTTCTAAAGAGCTATACCTGCTTTCCTCACAACCGATTCTTTCAAGAGTTGCAGTTAGGCCTTTGTAGGCAAAGAAACTGAGTGGTTGGCAGCTTTTGGTGCAGAGCAATTCTTAAATCTTTACAGTACGTCTACTCTATTCCAAATTAATGTATATCATCCATATTAAAGAAATATATAGCAAAAAAGAGCTGATTCTACAAAATTGTGAAATACTATCACAAAATTTTGTAGACAATTTTGTGAAGTTGTGCGTTTTTTCCTATCTGTTTAAAAAGGATGCTGTTTTCATTACAAAGGTGGTAATATTAAAAATTTAAGTGCATAGTTATCTGACCATGTTCAAAATCACATTTGTTGTTATAATCATAATTATTTTCTTTTCCACCTGTTGTCAATATAGTAATGAAAAGAAGATAAACCAACATCCTCAGTCTCTTTCTGGCAGAGGTCACTTTCTGTTAAATGATGCTGTTACAGAGTGAGTTTCTTTGTTCAGTCCCTGGGGAGTTTGTCACAGTAATTTCTCGTTGCATGACAGTGATCACTGCAGAGCAGCCTTTCATTTCAGAGATCATCATATTGCATAAAGCACTGTGAGGACTGGCATCTGGAAAAGCCCATCAGTGTTAAAAGGAAAGTGAGGAGGAACAGTAGCATCAGACACAAGTATGAAATCAGTGGTACCACAGAACAGGAAAGAAGTCTTAGCTGATTTGGTAACCTCCAGTTACTCAGAGGCCATTTGCTTTCTCTGTTCATCAGCTGGCCATTTCATAGGTATTTGGGGTTTTTCTGGTTTTTGTTTGGGTGGGGGGTTTTTTTGTTTGTTTGTTTGTTTGTTTTAATTTAACAGAACTTCTCTTGGCTTCTTCAAAATTGCCAGAGAAAATTCCTCTTTTGCTGAAGAAGCTTTCTTAATTTCTTGTGCACCCTACTGATTAAATGCCTAAGACATAAAGTGAGGATACAGTTTTGGAAGAATTTCAAGACAGGAACTATCAGTCAGACAGGAGAAATCCTGTACCTCTTCTTCCTTCAGCGTTGAGATGCAGCATGCTTTTTTCATCTGAAAATTTGTAAAAGTAATGACTGTCTATACTATGTCCTTTATGAAATATATTATCTAAATGTTTAATCCTTCTACTTCTATCATCATCCATTTTATTGAAAATTGCTGCCACAAACTGATACTTTCAGTGTTCTTGTGGTTTTCTTTGTATAAACTGTGTGAGAATAAACTCTGAAAGAAATAAAGCAATTCTCTTTGTTCCTTAAGATCACATATGGAAGATAGGTCTTGAACAGAATTTGCAGTTCTCCATATTCAGAAAACCCACAGTTTCATCCAAGCATCCTTTTGGTAATGACTTTAATGTTTGGAAGCTACCAAAAAGCTTCCTGCGTTTTTTGGTATCTAAAAGCCCATTTAAGCTCTGCATGCTACTGTAATCATAGGACTGGGTTAAGAAGCTCTAGTCATTATGAAAGATGCAAGTTATTGAAATAATATTTTCATATTTTCATATTTTTAAAATATATACTACTTTCAGGTAATGCAAAAAAAATCAGAAATATGTATACCTAGAAGCTGGATATTTCCTCAGAAGACATGTGTCTTAGCAAAGAAGTTACCTTATATCTATAAAACCTAAGCCATTCCTGAATCTATGGGATGGTTGTACAAGATATGCAGAGAAGTCTAGCCCTGTGGTACTCCAAAGGAAAACTACAATGGTAAAGTAATATCCAGCATTCCTGAAGGAAAGAGCTCTTAAATGAAAGTCAGGCAGTTGAGTTACTGTGGATACAGACTTCTCTGACTGCCTGCGGGGTCTTGACCTTGGCAGGCTGCTAGGTGCCCACCCAGCTCCTTTCTCACTCCCTCTCCTGGAGCGGACACGAAGAGAAAATTAGATGGAAAAGTTCATGGGCTGAGGTAAACACAGGGGAATTGCTCACCAATAATTTCTATGAGCAAAACAGAAACAACTTGGTTATTATTTATTTATTACCTTATAAGAATAGAGCAGAATTGTGAGAAACAAAGACAAAATGGAAAACATCACCCCCTTCACTCCCTACCCCTCCCCCTCTCTTCCCAGGCTCAACTCCTTGTCATTCCGCCATGACCTCCCCTGCTGCCAGAGGGGAGGTCAGTCCATAACAGCTCCTCTGCTGCTCCTCCTTCCTCCCTCTCTTTCCCTGTTCCAGCATGGGGACCCTCCCATGTGACACAGACTTCCAAGAACTACTGCGGCATGGGTCCTTTCCATGGAGTACAATCTTCAGGACAGTATTGCTCCAGCATGGGTCCCCCACCCCAGGTTGCAGTTCCTGCCAGAAGCCTGCTCCCATGTGGGCTCTCTCAGCATCCTTCAGGGCATGGCTGCCTTCTGAAAGGGGAGGTCATCCATGGGCTGCAGGAGAATAATCGGCATCATCATGGTCTTGGACTGCAGGGAATCTCTGACCTAGCACTTGGGGCACCTCTTCCCCCTCCTTTTCTGGCCTGGGTGTCTGCAGAGCTGGTTCTCTCACATTTTCTCTTCTCTCTCTCACAGCTGCTGTACAGCATCTTTAACCTTTCCTAAATATCCTTTCCTGGAGGAGCCACTATCTTGGCTGTGGAGCTGAGCTGTGCCCTGCTGCGGGTGGGCTGCAGCCAGCTGGAACTGTATGTGGTGTGGGGCAGTCCCTGTTCTCACAAAGGTCACCCTTGCAGCCCTCCAGCTGCCAGAACCTGGGCACCTACACCCAGCATGCTGCTTCAGAGCTCCCTTAGCTAAACCAAGCACTAGCTGGGGCCTGATGCACAAAGGGATTAGCAGCACACAAGTGAACAGATTGGCTCTATGGCTGAAACCTGAGGTGCACAGCCATTGCTGGTGTCAGCTCTACAGATCTCACATAAGTAATGCATGCATAGTACTTGATAAGGGACTCCTCAGTTTGGGCATGACCATCTTTGAATTTGGATAGTACTTGTGACCAGATTTTGAGGCATCCCGGAGCATCTCCAAACTCAGGTGAAGACAAGGGGAGGGACGTGCAGACATTCAACACCTGAAATTCAGATGCAGGAAAAGTCAGGATAATCACTCAGACTCACTTTCATTTGGTAAAATGTAAAAATGTTGCCTTGGAAGAGGTGTAAAACACTAACAGAAAAAAACCCCTAAAGTCATAACACCTCCATGGTTCCTGTAGGCCTGTTTGGGGTGGCAGAGAGGCAGCCAAAGGCCCATTCAGTCCAAGCTAGAGCATGAGCCACCCTTTTGCCTTTAGCGAGCTTGTTTTTCATTCTGTGTGTATGAAATAACTCATGTCCTTCAGCTGCCTCTCAGCATCGTGGTGCAACTTTAACAAAAAGGCCAGCAAATTCATCCTGTGTGTCATGCCCCTCACATGATGCAGGTGCTCGAGTTCCTACTGGAAAACCTTGCCAAGACAATCAGTGCCTGTGGTCCGGGTACCATTTTCATTATTAAACATTGATTTTTTTAATGTCAGTATCAAATAGGCTACTAATAGCCAAAATTTGACCTGTCATATTTAGCATATTAAATGGAGGTAAGCTTCCCTGTTGTTATCCCTAAATCCAAAGGATTAATCCATAAATTCAAAGTAAACTTAAAAGCTTCTTGGAAAAAGAAGCTTTCATATTGAGGGATCTAAACTCTGAACAGACCTGACAAGTCTTTTCACTCTCTGGAAAATATATATTCTCTGTAAGAGAACAGGACAGAAAAGGAACGTTCACATAACCTAACACACGTAACAGAAAAAGCTAAGTCAAAGACCATGGTAAAGTCTTTGTAATAGTAATGTACAAAATATAGTCCACCACTATCCATATGAAACAGAGACATTTGAATTTATTATATTAAATGAAAGATCTAATCTATATAATCATACAGATGATAAGCAAAATGGTATTCCATTTCACTTACGCAGAAAACATAAGGACTAAATCAACCAAGTTAAAATATAAATATGCAATTTTACAAGCCTTGATATTCAAGCTTCATTTTTTTCATAACCAGTGATTCTTACCTAAAAAATAGAATAATGGCCTGTAAAATCTTTAGGTTAAACCAAAAAATCTTGAAAAGAATTTCACCTATTTCAAGATACTTTAAAGGTAATGTATAAAAATGAAACAACTTTTTTTCTTCTATCAGCAAATCAAGAACTATAAATTCAGTGCAGTTCACAACAAATTCACAAATGTTTGAAAATCCAAACAATCTTTAGATTTGTTCTGAATTTTAAGTGATTCTCAATCAACTTTGGTGTTAAGTAACTTAAAGTTAGCTTTGTAAAACTTGAAAAAAAATTCTATTCCTCTGTATTGATACACTTTGATAATACAGTTTTGTCACTGACTGTGTCCTCTGATGTTCAAATTCTATAAACAATTCTATTAACTGCAACTAGGTGGCTATGCTTTCAGTAATAGGGTTTCAGTTAATTCAAACTAAAAATTATTTTTCCAAAGCTGATCTGTAGAAATTCCTCTAATAATTTTGCTCCCCTTTTTTTGTTGTTGTTGTTTTCTTTTTTTAAATCTCGGTCAAGACAGAGGTCCCAAGTTTGAGCAGATCTTGGTTGCAATTTGCACCAATGTAATCAAGTTTTGAGAAAATGGCTTACAGAACAAACAAAGACATAAAGAATCAAGTGTTCTCCATGTAACAGCGGTCTAACAATAGTTTCACTTTATGTGTAGAGCTTTTGTTTCTGGATCTGGGAACAGCATATGGGCAATTCCCCTTACCCTCAGAGGTCAGATTCCATTATATCTGACCTCCACATTACAAATTAGCAAACAAAGCCATTTGTGAGCCTTCACTGCTTGTTACTGTTATTCATGCAAATCTGCTGCAATGTGCCATTTAGGACAGTCCTTGTTGTAGCCCAGCTACACCATGATCTATGCCAATGACCAATAGACTGAGATACAAAGAAAGAAACAAGAAGTTAACATTGATTTTCCCAGCTGTCCACACCTCCTGGCATTAATAGCAAAAGTATCTAAAAGTAAATGAGCCAGTCCTTGGTGGAGGAATGAGGGTCTCGCCCCCAAGAAACAACAAAGAGAAGCCTGAAGGGAGAAAGGAGAAAAGGTGTGAATTCAGTGTATCAGGAGGGTCGGAGTTGTCAAAGCCCCAGGTATGGGGGGAAGAAAAGAAAATAAGAAGTTTTACATTGAGAAGCAGGTATATTTAAGTTCAGCCTTCTTAGATGCTTATTCATGTTTTATTTTTTCATAAGGCATACTTAAAGACAATGAAAAATGATTTAAATAATAGCATTGATTGGTTTTGGTGTATTTAGAGTATTTTTGGTTCAAATGCTGTAAAATCCCAGGATCTTCAGAAAGGGTATGTGCTATGCCATGAAGATGCTCATTTAAACTATATTAAATAGAGGGAAGCAGGTAGGAGGACACCATTTGTTTTGGAGTTAACCTCAAAGAGCAAAATCTTAAGCATGATTGTTATATCTGCTTAAATGCAAAATCTGTAGTAGAGGCAGGCAGACTACCTTTACTCCTCTTTTTGATGAAAACCAAGTGGCCTGTACTAGAGAGTGTAAAAAATAGTCATGTTACAGCCAAGAGATGGGCCATTTGGTCCTATAGATTCATTCTGTATATAATTTACATCATTTTCTGTGACTCAGCAGTTGTTTATAAAATAGATTTCATTATATAAAACTTCATGGATTCTGAGACAAGTGCCTTTGTAGCATATATCCCTTCCAGTTTGGCTTTCAATTATGGACATTTCCATGTAAAAGAAAAATTAATCTATTTTGTACTGTTAATCATAAAGGAAAAAAAAAATCCAAAATTTGATGGCACATTGATGTATGTGTGTGGGACATGCAGTACTTTTGCATAACAAATGAGTTACATAATCTTCAAGGTAACATATGAACATAACTGCATTTCTGGCTTTTCCTGTCCCCAAGTTTTGCTGTCTTTTCACTACATGTGTATGGAAATTATTACATGTAATATGTAGTAGAGTACTGGTAATAAATCTCCACTGAAAGGCCTATAACCAGTTTTCCTTACTACCAGTGCTTTTATGTCACTCTCTCGTTTGCTGGAAAAGTTTAAGGTGGAAACCAATGGGAATTTTTTCCTATTTCATTTATATAAATATAGTTCAGTATAGTCATTAGGATTTACTATTTAGGACCTGTTCATATGTTTAGGATTTCCATGGAGATTTTACAAACATAAAATCACAGGAATTTTAGAGTATTAATTTCTAGATAAAAAATAGGAAAAGGAAGAACAAATATTGGGACGCTAGATTTTTAAAATATATAATATACAACTAATAATGGAAGAAGTGTAATATAATGAATATGATTGACCATATTTTTATCTCCTTTTCGTCTTTCATAAGTTTAATGGCCAGCCCTTACAGCGTTTCAAGTCACAGCCCAGAAATTTCAGTGATGCATGAGGATAAACTCATCTACACAATTATAAATCTACCTCAGTGCTCTGGCAATATATAAAACTATAAAAGTACAGTATTTTCTGCCTTCACTGAGGGTCTCTATCCCAGCCAAGGGTTGGACTTTGTCTAAAAATTTGACCTTCTTTAAAAATTTGATCTGCTTCTCTTTATGCAAATAAAATAGCAATTTAGGCATACACATTTTCTATCTGATTTAGCTGTAATTAGATCACTCATAATTCCTAAGAGGATGTTTTGCTTTTTCTTTAATTGTCAAAATGTTATAGCCAAAGTACAAGTTATAGTTGTGTAACTTATTACTATATAATATAGTATATCTGAAAATCCACAGTACCTTGTACTATCTTTCTACATTTCACAAGAATTTTTTCCATGCCATTTGCCAGGAACAAGCACTAAAATGCATCCTGAAATGCTGCACTGTTCATTGTAGCTGTTCTGATACACTGCTGAGTTTAAACTATTTCTAATATCAATACCTTTTATTTCTAAAACTAGTCATATCCGGGCACTTAAGAGTGTTTACTTCATCTGGGCCAGTATTTTTTTTTTTTGAAGTTATGAACGATTTTCTCAAACAAGGAAGTTCTATTAATACAAGTTTACAGGCAAGAAGCCCATGTCTACGTTCTTCTCTGACTCATCTGTTATCAAAAGAATGAGCGTCAGCTTTAGAAAACTCCATTTTACAACTGCAGCCTGAAACTTCAAAACTGTTTAGAATCTTTCAAAGACAAAAATTTGCAATGTTAACATCTCAGATTAAACAAAGAGTAACACGAAGAGAAAAATCCACTAGCTGTATTTGTGTCATGGAAAGATACAAAGACAGGATTTATCCTACCTGATCAACATCTGCATGAACACCCTATCTAAATCTAGTAATCTATTTAAAGCTCTGCCCAGTGTGGGATGCTTCATCTAAAGAGGAAGTCTCGCTACTCCCTCAAATTCCAAGCTAATTGTGTAATGCTGTTGAAAGCTTAGGAGATGCAAGTATTTCCTAAATTGACCAAATACTAACCTGATTCCTGAGGTTTCCTGAAAGCTCAGGACTGCCTGAGACCATAGCGAGAATGTGGTTCCTTGGCATCCCCTCCTGCGCTTGCTCCCTACCAAATACATGGCCAACAGCTGTATTCAACTCTTCTCAACCAACTTAAAGCAGAAGGAAGTACTAAAATGATTCCATAAAAAAAAGTGAAAACCAAAGACAGGAGGCTTTTAATGAAAAGCCGGACTTAAGGCTGGAGGATAAGCAGAGTGTTGCTAGTAAAAAGCACCTGTGACTCTGTGTCTGCCCCCTCACTCCTGTAAGTTTTACTTAAAAACCTTTCACACTTGAGGACTGGGTCTCTTCTAGAAACGGACATTTTAGTGCTGCTGAATGAGATAGCTTGCTGTGCTAAGTATGAAAACTGTCACATCCATAACGAATAACTTGTGATGAAATATTTAAGTAACAGGATCTTTTTGGATTTCTAGTGGCACTCTTTCAGAGAGCACACAAGCCTGCACTGATTATAAAGGCAGTGGAATTTCTTCAGTAGTGAATTGCTGCTCATTTTCTCAGAAAGAATTGTAAATGTAGCTGTATATTTTATTGTAATATATCATTTTATCTTAGAAGTAGCAGAACAGCTGGGGTTATCTCAGTGTCACCCTACTTAGCTCCTCTTTTTGAAGCTGGTAATTGTAAAACAATTTCAGCATGAACGTTTATCATATAAGGGCTCAGATCTGGAAAATATTCTTTAAATTAGTTGTAAACTATTGCTTAAATTATTTCTGACTTGATCTGAATAAAATATAATCTAAAAATATTTTGGGACTGAGTTGTACTGATGGATATTTTTCTCCCTCTGTTCTGAGTCCTAGATTTTGATATCAGGATTTGACAGTTCCATTTTTCTGAAAGGCCAGCAAAATGTTAAAGGTGAAATCTAAAATCCTAAGAATAAAAAACTAGGTTCTTTTTGAAAAATAACTAATATACACCTTAGTCTGGTGTGTAATTTGCAATGATGTCAGTGGGCTTGTATTTTTATGTACTACAGCTTGAAAATCACTTTGATTAATCCTGAATTTCTTTAGAGACAGAAAAGCTTTTAGAAACTGATGTTTTAAGAAAATGAATAAAAATTAATACATATAGAAATTGCACAGGGGAAGAAGGTTTGAGACAAACAACATACTACCCAGAGATAAATATATAGAGGGTGTTAGAATCAGAGTCTGTCGTCTGTCAGGAATGAAGATGTAAGCATGTAAAATGGAATGCAGAGAAAAAGATTTATCTTTACTAAAAATATATAAAGTAAAAAAAAAAAAGAAAAGAGTTCAGAATACTTACAGAAGTCAAACAGTTGTAATAGGCTAAATAAAACTTTCATAAATACTAGACAGTACATTTTTCTCTTTAATGCAAAAATGAACCGGAAGAATTTCTAGACTTTCATTCAGTTGTAATTTCTAGATGTGGATATTGCAAAACTGCCTAGCAACACTGAGTGTCGAGTCCCTTATTGTTAACAGGATTGAAATATCTAGCTCTGTTAGTTTCTTACGAAAACTCTGAGCCCTAATCCATCATATTGTGTTTAAAAAAGATACTTTGTAAAACATCTAAGACTTTGAGGAACTAAAGGATGTTTCTATTCTCTCTTTTGTTAGTGTTACAGGTCATGCATTGCTTTCTTTAGTACTTTGTCTTAAGACAGTTGCTGTATCAGTGAAGTCATTTACTTCATTAAATTTTCTCTTAATACTCCTCAAGAGGACATGCAGGAAATCAAATTTCCTTCTTACTATGGACTGGGAGTAAATTCTATGTTGCTCTTTACCAAGTGGCCCAGGTTTTGCTGCTTGCATCAGTGATGGCTGGGTGTAGAAGGAAAAGTAGGAATCTGGAGTATGCATCAGTTATTTTTAAAAACTATTTTGAAACATTGCAGAATGATCTAAAGACAATTGTTGGCTTAATAGACGAGAAAAATGTTTTCAAGGGATAATGGCCAGCTTCTGGGGGTTTCTTTGCTGTCTTTCTTTTTTCCCTCCCCACTGAAGACAGTCAGTTGTGACAACACACCTAGTGACCAAATAGAGGTTGATGATGATTCCTCTGTTTCTGAGTGTCTTCTGATGCAACTGCTAAATCATGCTTCTGTCTTTTGCGCATCTGAGTCTCCCATTTTCCCAAGTTGTGCTTCTGCTGTACTTCAGTCCTCAGGGCAAAGAGAAGGAGTCTTGTCCTGCACTGGAAGTCAAGCGTAGTGGCCTGGTTGCCCAGAGGGGTGCCTTCCATCTCTCCATTTTTAGAACATTATCTTTAAAAACAACCAACAAAATAAAACCAACAAACAAACAAAAAAAGGCCCCCCCAAATTTAATTAAAGCCCATTTTCATTAGTTGGCATGCACTGAAAACCACATTTCAGCTAGTGGGTGTGTATAAACACACAGTGGTGAGGCTGCAGCTGGGCTTTAGACAGAAATATGCTGCTGCTAAAGCAGGGCAGGATCATGTAATTTTGGAGAGTACAACCTATCAAGCAGTAATTTGGGGCTAGATTGAAGTTTTGACCTCATGCTAGCAGTGAGGAAGATGAGATGTTCGCTAATAGCAGTTCCCAGCGCTGCTCCCTGTTGTGCTGGGAGCGCACACAGAGCAGCTGCTGCTGCCCTCGCCACAGTTGTGCACACCCTCTCCCACAGCAGCCCATCTCCGCTGACATCTGGGTACAAACAGCATCACTGCTTGAACCATGTCAAGGCTGCTGCCTGCCATTAATCAAGTTTCTGTCATCACTTTTGTCAGGTCCTGATGAAACAGATGAAGTTCTGCAGAGAGCAAAATAAGGAAACAGAAGAATATACTATTCTTCATTCCTCTGCACGCATTTATGGAGAAATGCTAGCCAACAGCTTGTCATTTCACTGAGACATAACTATGCAGTGATACAGCTTTCAGATGGTTAAACGAGTGGCTTGCAGCTAAAAGAAAAATCTGGGAAGAACAATCTGAGACCAAACCACTCACTTTGAAGCATCACCACCTAAATGCTGTTTCATCCATAGTGAGGTAATATGAACCCACAGCCATCCTTCTACTAAAGAGAGAGCCAGTAATAGACCCCTGACTTGGGAGAAATACAAGATTGAGATCTAAGAAAGTGACTTGTGGCTCATATTGGACAAACAATTATCTAACACTAGTCCTAGAGAATCTACATGCTGCTTTCTGAAAGGGTCACACAGCTCAAATGGATTCTTAGTGAAATTAGTTATTTTCTAATTGTAGAGCTAATTAAATTGCAAAGAGAGACCTGTTGGCACTGGAAACAATATTCACATTCATCAGACACAGCCTTCTTATTAAAAGAGCTGTTGAATTAATTTAGGCTGGCTGAACCTCTCTACACCTGTCTAATCCAGGTATCTTCCAGTATCTGTGGAGAATATTGGCCTAGTGGAAACAAGATAATTTCAAGACATGTTTTTGTGGCAAATGTCTCTCGTAGAGATAAATATACATCTGTTTCCTTCAGGCAGTGAACCAAGCAATAGACAGATCCTGGGATACTATTTCCTCTGCTCCTGACATTAGCAATGGGAAGGTGTATATATAGCTAGGTGGCCCTTTTGCTACCTCCTACATTCAATATACAGGAATTAAATCACTAAAAAAACCACATCAAAGAAAAAATAAAGAAACATAAACCAAATCAAAATTAAAAAACAATGAGACGAAAAATCTTCAAAAATATCATCATGTAAGGAGATGCAGATTTCTCTTCCATAAAGTGGAGAAGAGAAACATTGTCTAACAAAAGCAATGCTAGCTCTCCTAGCGGCCACCATTACATTATTCATTAAAATGTCAGTGTATTCTTCTTCACTAAATATCGGGGTTTGGAACACTTAAATACTACCTGTAAACAGAATGACTTTTCTATGAAAAACTGAAGTTAAAACTTCATATAATTTTATCACTGTTTCATCCAAATATGCATATTTTATGTGAAATTTGCTACTAGTTATAGATGAATGTGTGAACTAAGATGGTAAAGAATTCTGTACTGAATAAAAGTATTTTTAGCTCAGCATGTGTCATATATCTCATATCTTTAGGATGTTATTAATAAAGTGTTCCCATATGAAACAAAAAAAGGCATTGGCAAGGATTGAAAAAATACAATTATTTATCATTTATACTTTGAAAACCAATTCATTGATAATAACAGAAAACTTTCCATATTTTCCTGCTCATGAACACTTCAGATTATTAACATCCCTTAAAATTGTCTATATTTGAAAACAAATCCTTGGATAATCCATGCCATCAGACTTTTAGGCAGCCCTGGCAAAATTAGAGTTAAAAGAAGGTGGAAATAAGAGACAGGTGAAGACAGGCTTAGTAGAAATTTTTTCCTTGTATTACTTATACAGACATGTATACAAAAAATAATAAAATTAAAATAGATATATAAACCCATAGTGCTGGCAGCTCTACACAAGTAGTGTTGATAACAAAGCTTCAATGTTGTAACATATGACCTCTTCTTCACTGAGTGTGACTGAAGTCTCTGTCATTTATATTTATGTTAACCTGGTGAAATTATGATCAGAAAAAAAATAGTAAAAGTGACATGTTGGCAGCTCTGCTGGGTGTCACTCCATTAATGTCTCATTTATTCTCTCAGGCTACACATGCCAGTACATTCACAGAGTGCATTCAGCTACCTGCAAACGAGCCCATTTCCCCTCTGCTCTCTGTCATTCATTGCCTACTGCCACTGAAGACTGCAGAGACTTGATCTTGCTAATAATCAGCCCTGTGGTTAATTCTCGAGGCAGAATACAGTCCACCCAGCTCACTGCTTGGCAGCTATTCTGACTTAGCAGTGTGACATTAGCTAAAACTTATTTTTGTCAGTTCACTAACAAAATATCACTAGGTGAAGGCATACATATGGTTACATTTTCAAATTGACTTCTAAAAAATATTCTCAGGATATTTGGAAAAATGCCTTTTTAAAAAGCAAAACTGAACTTTAGTACAGAAAATAGGTTTTCTGCATACACTGTACAAGTGCTACAGGTGAACTTGAGTATGATGCTTTTGAAAAAGCGCTTACAGAATCAAAAAAAGAATCTAAGAGTTGTCATTCAAAACACACCAGCAGTCTTCAATTTTTAGCAATTCAATGGGAGATATGAGGCAGAGTAGGAAAACATGTAGGGAATAAAACTGAATGACAATTATATAAAACAAGTTAGATCAACTTACAGATTAAATTATCAGCAAGAAATATCTTAAAGATCTGTAGTCCTTAAAAAATGTACATATTTTTCCAAGACTGTTTAATTGTCTTAACAAGCTCTGAAAGCTTGCCAAAAAACTGAGAAGTCTCACATTGTTCATGTTACTGTCCAAGAACATTCAGGCAATTACAGCTCTTGCAGATGTCATGATGTCAGATTTGTGGGCAAAGACAAGCCATGTGATTTTCTGCTGCCTTCACAAACACCAACTGATCAATGTGCAGTATTAATCTCCAAAAGTTACTGTGCCTATATAAAAGCACAGAATAACAAATGAAACAGCAACAGCAATACTTAGAGGTCAAAGAATGGTATTGCAATACACCAGTTTCAAAGCCTAGGAAGATCACATGAGAAATTAAGAAATCAAATCTGTGTTAGGGACAATATTTATAAGTCTATAAAAAGTTATTAAAAATAAGTCTAAATCTGCAATCCATGCATACACCACTTCAAAACTGTGTTTAAGTAAGAAATACAAATATTTTTAAATTTTTTATGATCTTGATTACAGAAAATTTTTCCAGTCTATTTCTTTTGAATTGATCATAAGATAGAGAGCATCCAACTTCATTGTCAAATATTTCAACATATAACTATTGTGTTTTCAACATTTTTTCAAAAGCTAGAAAAGTTCAGAACATAAATGATGTAATTCCAACTGTATCTTCAGTCAAACTACTGCTGTTTGAGTATTCCTTTTGAGAAATTTTGCCCTACTCAAGCCAGGACACAATTTACACAACAATAGTTGCTTCAGTAATTTTCTCCTTCTTGTAATTTCTGCCTGATGTGAGTCTACAGTGTTCAAAGCATGCAGGCCCCATTCATGAAGAGCAGGCCACCTCTCTTTTGTGTGATGAGAACCACAATTTCAAGAAATGTGGTAGATTCTTGAAAAGACAAGAATCTTGGTTGGAAACAGAATCTCATTTCCTCTTTCTTTGGCACCATTTTTGGTTATTTATTAATTCTAAAAGAAGAACAACATTGGAGAAAAGCAGTAAGTGTGAGGCACTAAACACTGACTCCTTTTTCTTATATAGTTAAACAATGGCCAAGCTTGTGAAAATGACTAGGTGGCTGTGACGAGTAGGGTAATGACATGAATTTGCAAAACTCACTTTCTGAAGTAAATAAAGAGTATTATTTAGCTTGCAGATATTATTTTTACTAATTAACAGCGATAATATTCAAAATTATATTGAGCTTTATTAATGTCACCCAAAGTTTTTACAAGCCCATAAATTAATGATGCGAAATGACTACTCCATCAGTATTTTAAAAAATTATTTCCTGTTTGGACTTAGTCTTCGTAATTTAATACAGTTACATCAGAATAAAAACAAAATGCCATAATGTGGGCTAAAATGTGAATATCTTCCAAATTCAAAAACTTATTACTTAAATGTTATTTTTCCTTTGCAATGATGTACTGCATTAGTATTAGCAGAAAAGAGTAACCTCCATGACAATTTTACAATTCCCAATAATATACTGTTTTCCAAAACTGTAAAGCATCTTCAGATGTTTCATATTATCCAAGCAATAAACTACAGAAGCAGGTCCTTTTAGAATAAACTGTCTTTATGAAGCAAGTGCAGTAAACCATGGGGTAAATTATATAAAAATACTAGAGAGGTGCCCTGATACAAACTAAAATGCTAGATGTTTTACTAACATCAAAGATTTTATCAGTGGTTTATTAATTTTAAATGACATAACCGTAAACTTGTTCATGAAAAGGAAAATATATGTGGCAATTACGTGCCCTGAGCCAAAACTCCTGTGCAATGCACTGTGCCCTTAAGTGAAGCAAAGCAGTTATGTACATTAGGCATTGCATTGCCAGCGCTTTCTGCGAAGTGGATGCAGATTCAATTCATGGCTGTTTAATTCAGCTTTCTCATTTTGGGGAAAAAAACCCCCAAAAACCTATAAAACCCCAAAAACCTCCAAAAACTCAAACCCGAAATATGCCAATGTTCGGTTTAATCTGGCTTTATATTTCTGAGGGAAAAAGATGCGTACTACCTGTGAAAAGGTAATTAAAAAATCAGATGAGAGTAAGAAATGCCTTTCCAGGGGCCACTGATCTTGTTGCCCCCAAGTGATGACCACAGGCACAGCTTGGGGAGAGCTGCTTTCCCCCGTCCAAGAGGCCTGTCCTGCCCAGGGCCGCAACCACTGCCTTGGTAGGTCAGTGGGCACATCCCTGCCTGCGCTTCCAGTGTCTATGGGCCTGTTCCCCATTAATTTGCCTAACCTTTTCTTTTTGGCTTTACTGGTATTGTCTGCTTTGACAACCTGCTGTGCCAACAAATTCTGCAAGTTCCTCACCCATAACAAAGCGTTTTTATAGGTTTTAAACAAACACCACAGAAGAAAAATTTTCTCACTTAGGTTTCTTGAAGGCCTTTTGTTTTGCAGTTCACGGTAGACATTTATATTGATATTGACTGACTCACCAAATACCATAATCTGTATGAAATGAAATTGCCTAGCTATTATTTAGATGCAACTGCTTTTTCTGCGCCACTCTAGAAGTCAATTGCATATCTGCATATACAACTCAGCACAGAAGATAGATCCAGTTAAATGGAATATTAAATAGGAAAACAGAGAAATTACAAAATCTCACTAGGGAAGAAAATATAAACAATAAATTAATAATATCATAAATGAGTTTCCAAATTTGCATCTGCTCTGCTGCAAATGCAAACATTTATACCACATATTTTGGTTGGTATTTTGTACCTGATTTAGAAGCAGTAAAATTCAGGAATTTACACTAAAGTACCTGGTGAGACCATGTCACAAACTTTAAGATAATGCAATCATCACATGCTATTTCTGGCAGCAGGAAGAGAAAAAAAAAAAAAAAAAGCGGGTTTATACATGTGGCTTCACTGGCATTAAAAGAAAACCTTTACAAAACTGCTATCATCCTACTAATTTGGAATACTAATTTCAGGAACTTGGTAGCTTTTGTAAATGTCCAAGTTGTCTTTACTGTGCACATGCACTAGGTCCACTACAGACTGCATATATAGGTAACCAATAGTTGGGTTTTTTGTTTGTTCATTTGTTTGGTGGTTGTTGTTGATGATGTTTTAATTTCAGATACTGATGTATTTTTTTACCAATGGTAGCTAGTGAACAGAAAAGGGTGAGAAAGCTTGGGGTGAGAGCAAGAAAGGAAGGCCTTCGGGGCCAGAAATGATACTTTTAAATGGACAAATTGAGAAGCAGATTGAGAAACATTAACATACAACAATAATTTTCTTATGTGGGGAAGATCTCATCTCAACTCTCTTTTTTATTTCTGCCCCCTTCCATTCACAATCGTCTGATATCTTTTCTTTCCCTCCTTCCTTTTGGCAATCTTCTTTCAGCTGATATGTGATAAGGTTAATTTTAACTATAGCAATCAGTGATGTCTGGGCATCGTAGTCCCTATTTGGTGTCCCTACCCAAGAGGTACTGGGAATTTATGGGGTTTTTTTGCATCTGACATGCCCTGATGTTTCTTTGTTCAGTTGCTACTCCTTGAGATAGGTGAAAAGCCGGACAGCAGGGAATTCCCAGAAAATTGGAAGTTGCAACAGTTAAAGCTCAGAAGTACAATAAAGATATTATCACTAATGGTATCAAGCCCCTGTCAGATAGAGTCTTTGATATGTTGATCTTCAGAGAAGTTTTGTAATGTAAAAGGACAGAAGTCAGAGCAGTGAAGAAGGAAAAAAAAATGTTATGAACAGACAGCTTTGAAAAAAGGATGCAGAGATAGTAAGCCTTCATCCTGTAATGAATGAGTCACAGAAATAATAAATAAAGACTGGAAACCTCAAAAAAAAAACACAGAAAAAGTTTTTTTCAAGCTCCTCTCTCTCTATGACATTTGAAAGACAGGAAATTTAATATTACAGCACATCCTATATTGAAAGTGCTAAAAGATGGCTTTTGTAAAAGAACTTCTACAAAACTATGAGAATTACAAAACCGTCCTCATTCGTGCACCTGCAGTTACATGCTAAAATATCATGCACATAGGTGCACAGCAATATCCACTGCTTGTCCACCTTTCATCAGTTTATTGGGCTAGAACCCATCTGACACAGAAGATACTAAAAAAAATGTTATTTGAATTATAGAAACCAAGCTTGTGAGGAGTCAGGAGTAGGCAGCTCTTTAAAGTTCATCTTATGCAGAGTGCAGTAAGGAAGGAACAAGGGACAATGTAAATGAGATCAGTGACTAATTTTCCCAGTGGTGGAACTCCTACACATTTTAACTGCAGATCAGTAAGAATATACTTGGAAGAAGAGATATCCATGTTAAATAATGCCAATGGAGAGGGAGAAGTCAAACTGGCTTCAGAAGCAGTCATGGGAATATACAAGCTAAAGGGAACAAGCAGGTAAGAGGGAAAGCAAAGCTGCTAGTGTGAGTCCAAAACAGGAGATGAAGACAGAGGGAGTCAGTGCTCCCCATAATGACAGACTAATCTTTCCGCTACTTAGGGTGTCTTATAATGCCAGCAATAATTATTGAGCCCATCCACCCCTTCTTTTCATTTTTAATACCCAGTGAACTTTTTTCTGCGTGTGTGTGCGTTTAGTTACTATTTTATGGAAATAAATGCTTTTCCCTTAATATATCACTGTTCTTTTTGTAGCAGTAAAAATATTTAAATTGAATACCAGCCTTGAGCCATGACAGCATAAAACATATTGCACCAGCTGTTACACTATGCCCCCGGATCAGTTTTGGGTAAGCAATCATCTCTTGTCTGGTATAAAACAAGAGCGCAAAACTGAAGCTGCTTTTCAAGACTAGGAATATTTCTTAAAGTTTAACCGAATTAGGCCTTTATTTAAGAAAATCTGACCAAAATGGCCACAATTACAGTGCAATAGAGAGTGCATGTGTCTCCTCCATGAAACGCTTTTGTAGCCACCAACACCACCACTGAAGACAGTGTAAGAAAACTTTCATTCAATGTAGATTGACCATATTTAAAGAGGTGAGAAGGACCCGGACTGAACACTCCTATAGAGCTGAATGATGTAGCTCCTCCTCCTGGAGAAATGTTTTTATTTTGGGAAATGCCTGCTTCCTTAATTCCTTCTACTTGCTGTAGAAATGAGATACGAATCCACTTTATTATTATCACAAGGGGTCACATAAAGTTCCCAGCAGTCCTTTTTGGGCAAATGTGAGTAGCCCAGTGTGCATCTGGTTAGAGCTCTTCATGTTTCATTGAACGAGCATATAGTGCACAGCTTAAAGGAATTTTTACTCAGTAAGCAATGCTTCTCTTGTAACTGCTCTTGAAAAAGCACTGATAAATCCATATGAGCTCAGCCTCCTGCGCTAAACAAACCCTTGCTGCAGCAATCACAGTACATTTATAACTAGCTTAATAAAGTCCCTTTCTTATTTCTACAGATAGAAATACTGTCTGGAAAAATAGAAGACCATTTTGAGTTGCAATTAAGAATTTACTAAAATTTTGATAGAGCAGATGGAGGACATTAATATGAGTTTACTGTGAAAGAGTAGCAGAGTGATGGCGACCACGTGGAGAAACAATTAGCCATAAACTGAGAGGTCCGTGACATAATCCTTTGGAAAGCATTTGCATGTGCTGCACTGCACCTTTACATTTTTGCTGGGTGCTGATAATAATATAGTTTCTCATGCAATACATGGTATAACTCCCCCCTGTGATTATTATAAGGTCGTCTTCTTGTTGCACCTGCAGTTATGTGCAAAAAAATTCACAAGCATATAAACACGTCTGTCACTTGTCCATCTGTCATCAAGTTATTTTTTCCGATTATGATGGCAAGCACAAGTTTTCAAAAATAAGATTAGCCCTCAGATCAGATGACCAACAATATACCAAGTGTCCCTAGTACGTGCTTAAGAAACTGTTTTGTGAAGTTGCCTTGTATTATAGACACAGCAATGTAGTCCTAGTCTAGGTTACATAAAAAAGGAAACCAAAACCCCCTAACGATTCACCTCCTACTTCACCCCCTCATCACTTTGCTTTACATGAGTCAGCAAGAGCTATTTCCAGAGTGCTGTCAGACACATCAAAGTGACATCAGCAAACACTCCGTTATTACTATAAACGTAAATTGTAAAATTGTACAATGGTTTGCGTCAGAAGGGACCTTAAATATCATCTATCTCCAACGCCACTGCTATGGGCAGGGCACCTTCTACTAGAACAGGTTCCTCAAAGCTCCATCCAACCCATCCTCGAACACTTCCAGGGATGGGACATCTACAACACCTTTGGGCAAGCTGTTCCAGTGTCTCCCCATCCTCACAGTAAAGAATTTCTTCCTAACATTTAATCTAAACCCACCATCTTTCAGTTTGAAGTCATTCTCCCTTGACCAGTCACTACACGCGCTTGCGAAAAGTCCCTCGCCATCTTCCTAGGAGTCTCCCTTCCGTACTGGGATGAACAAATCATCCCGTGGCGTAGCTCAATGCCATGTCCCCTCATCCTGTCACTGGTTAGATGCCTGAGAGGAAAGGCAGTGCCCACCTGGCCGCACCCTCCCCGCAGGTAGCTGTAGCCACTCGGAGATTTAGAGGCGGGCCCGGCGCCCGCGGCGGGCAGGCGGGGAGGCGAGGGGGGCAGGGGGCCTCCCG
>WBMY01018203.1:67363-129036 GCA_013397315.1 Donacobius atricapilla | reverse complement strand
GGTGTACAGGTGTCGGCTTTTATGTGGTAGTCAAGCCAGAACTTTTGTGCTCTTTGTATTGATATTTATAGTTAATGATATTTATTCATTTTTATTGTGGTGGTGCATCTCCCCTTCCCTTCTCCTTTCCAGTCTTTAGTGTGATCTTTGAAATACTTGTTAGGCTTTGGCCTTCAAACACCCCCTGGGATTAGCTCCTTTTTTTTTTTTGGTGGTGGCATCTCAAGCACAGCCATTTTTTGTGACAATTGCTTTGGGGGCAGCATGTGATATCAGCTATTTTTTACTGATTTAGTGAGAAATAAACAAGTCCACACTGCTTGAAGGATGCACAGGACGTTGTAACATCATCCTGTCTTAAGGCCTACACTCCTTTACACCTGCAGTGGTCTGCCTCATAAATCTTAGGTGAAAACAAAGACGTCAGGGTTGCTCTCCTTAATTGGGAATACTTCCAAAGACCCTTTTATTGACTGACAAACTATCACACGCATCCAACTTACGGTCTGCACAGCAGTGTAAAACTCCTCAGGCCCATCCAAACTACTTCTTACAGTAGAGATGCCTGATCCATAGCCTGCCTGGAGAGTGGGAAAGCCACTGTAGTCAATAAATACAGATTTTAAAAATGGAATAAGAAGAGTCCTTGAAACACAAAACTTCTGGAGCTTAGCTCATTCCACTCTAATGTGCTCTCCCCCAACATAAAGATGTGCTCCTCCTGACACTTGCTGCAACTGCCTACTCTGTAGCCATTTTGGGAGAAATTCTTTTTTTGTATGGGATGTAGACATGTCTGCATTTAGACACCATCCTTGGTACAAACCTTCCCCCTTGCTTTTTTCTGATTGGAAGTCCTTGCTTCCGGATATGATGGAGCTGTTTATAGGAAGAGTGTCTCTGACGATAATCACAGCACAGCGGGAGGTTTTTGCTCCCTTGGGCTTCTCAGATTCTTATTGGATGATCTCTTTATCAGCTGAGGGCTGACGGAGCACAGATTTTCTGACTAATCGCCTTTCTCTTCTCCACCCATGACATGAGAGCTGGCTGCACTCAGAAAACACAGTTTTCTGAACCATCATTGATAATAATAAGCAATGCCTTATAAATTCTGCTGTCTAGATGAGGTTGCTATTGAACAGCTTCATGTCCCAAGTGGTACCTAGCAAGGAGGGAAGCAAAGGAAAACAGGATCACAACACCTACTGATCAGTCATTCACAGGCATCACCAGGAAGAAACAAGCCATGAATTTCACAGGCTACTGTGTTTCAGCAACCCATATCACCCTGCTCCTTTTAAATATTTTCTGATGACAAGCTTCTAGTCCCATCACAGTGCTCACCTGTGGCACATGAGTAAATAAGATGAATAGTTAGGGAAATGAAAAAAAAAGATAATAAGAGGGAAAATTTCTTTTGACCTCTAGTCACTTGAGCATCAAGCAGACAAGAGAAAACCTCCTCCCTACTCTAAGCGAGGTGGTTTATAGACTCAACCTCAGCTGAAGCTATTCTGAAAGCCCACATTACTAACTAGGATTTTGCTGAGCCTGGGAAAAAGGCCACATTACATGAACTCTCCTACTCTCACTCACTCTCCTTCGGACTTCAGGTTGAGATGCCTAGGACCAACTAAAGAAAAAAGTAATTTCATTCATGCTCTAGTCAACCATTTCTCAGCGTCTTGTCCCTCCCAATGCACCAGCCAGTCAAACACAGAAAAAGCCATGGTAGGCTTCCAGTGGAAATACTAGCATAATCCTCTTGGACTGCATTATATATTTGAAGGACCTGAGGTCAACTCACTGGCTGTGAATCACTTTTACTGCTCCACTGAGCCTACCACCTCAGCTCAGCTCAGCTCAGCCCAGCTCACCAACCTCCCTGCTACCTTCAGCTGCATAAGTTTCTTATGAAAGAAACAGACGTGGGGAATGAAGTGTGGAGGTTAGTCCACACTCCAAGGAACAGGCAACACTAACCAAACACTCTGGCAATATCATGTGTCTAGAAGCTGCATACCTTCAAAACCACCTCAGGGGGCTGGGACCTATGCTGGCTTGCGCAAAGGAACCCACTCCACCCTGCAGCAGTGGGCTCCTTCTTTCCAGCCTGGGGGGAGACGTCCTGCATTTTGCAAGCATGTCCAGGTGTTCAGAATGGAACACGCTGATCATATTTAGCACCTTAAGGCACACAGCTCTTCCTTTCTCAAAGTATGTTTTGTGAAATTATAGGCAGTGCTATTCCTACCTTTCCAAACAAATTACCCTCATTATATTACACTTTCCTTCAAAACAGTGCCACTCCTACATTTCAGACTTTGCTTCCCTCAGAAGGATGCACAAATGGTTAGAGTAGTTGCAAGCACTGCCACCTGCAATTTTCAACTAACTGCATCTTCAGAAAGGCTTCTGACAACAGGCCATTCTCTGGATTGAAGGTGTCATGCTGAGGCAAGACAGATGAGTTTGCTACATTTTATATAGCCCAGACCTCTGTGGCCAGAGACACAACCTTGAGAAAAAATGAAAAAAAATTCAGGGAATGTATTCTTACGAAATGAAAATGACTTAATTCTATTGTGGGATCTCATTTTGTTTAAGAGCAGAGTTGCATATACCTGAAAAACAGGTTTGTGAAGGAAAGGCTACCAGACACTACTTTATATGAATGACAGCAGGCACCACTGTGTTGAAGGCACAGATAACAGCCCAATTAAGGATGGTTTTCTTTCATTGTAGCCACGCAATTTAAAACCAGCTCCTTACTTGCTTTCTTTCGTCAGATTCATTGTGAATTTTTCCTTCTAGGAAAATAGAAATCATTGTTTTATATTGATGTTTCTCATGAATTTGCAGTTACTTTGTAACCATTGTTAGTCTCAAATTAGATTCCTTAACCATTGAAAATATGAAGGAAAGCATTGTCTAGGCTGAAGAGAGTTATGTCAGAAATCAAAAAGCATGGATTGTTTCTACTATCCATATCTATTACTCTTTTGGCAAATGAATTTTATTGTGATTTGACTATTACCTATAGATTTTATTGGTCAGCATATTAATACTTTTTTTCTTTGGTTCTGCCAAGAAACCCACTCATTCTAATTCTTAATGACAACATCTTTCATCTTTATTTATGTCTTGTAAGTTATGAGCAGAAAATAAATTATCAGTGAAAAATCTTACCTTACTATTCTCTATTTCCCCCCTTTCTTTCTTCCTCAGCACAACTGAAACAATTTATTTAGTTCAGTAGTTTTGTAAACAAAGATTAAAATTGTCTTAACAATTCTGATAGCCATCAATTGTTCAGCAGACATTACAAGACTGCCTTATTTCCTAATTTCGCAGGAAAGCACAAGTTGCACTTTCAGGGCTTTCTTGAAATGCAGTGAATTTCTATTTTAGCTGTACATGCATCTTTTGCTTCTAGAGAAGCAAGAAGATGGTAGAAAAATGTTCCATGGAAAGAACTATGCAGCTTCCTGACCAACTGGTTTTGAAGATTCTGATCCTGAAATCTGACTTCATTAAGGGTAAATACAAACAGCTACAGAGCTGCAAGGAAGCCAGTGAAGGTCTCCTTGAGTCTGTGCATTGTCATAGATGATGGTAATGGGAAAGCTAAAATAAAATGCATGTAAATCCACAGTATAAAGTCAGCATATGAAAGGAAAAGACCTGAATGATTTAAGAGTCTGTAGGAACAAAACCTGATGGTAACTTTGTTTCATCACTCTGAAAACGTATAGTAAAATTTTAAAAATTGTTCTCATGAGGTAATATGAAGCTGAAGGTTTAAATGTGTGAAGGGAAAGGTGGAGGTGTTAGGGATGGTATGAGTTTGCTGGATTAAGTGATTTGGCTCCTAGGAAGCTGTGTTGAGTGATGAGGAAGGGAGAAGGAAAAACAGGGAATTCCATTCTAGCCAATAAAATATTAAGGAGAAGCATTACATGAACAGCTCATTCTCTTGCAGCTTGATTCCTCCCTGATGAATGTAAGGGCAATAAATATTTCGGGATTTTCAGGAGAGAATGCACTGAAATTTTTTGTTCCAGGAACTGTTCCATTCTTTTATCAGTAATGCTGTGTGCTGCATGTAAATAGTTGCCAGGAAGGGTAAAGTGATAAGAAATAGTTAATTTACTGATGAAAAAATGGATGGTTAAGGCTTAAAGAAATCAAAGTCTGAGACATTATTTTGATCTGACGCCAGCGTGTTTCCTTCTTCATAGTCTGAGAAGAGCCACCGTGTTGCTGCACTCACATATTTTCAGCTTTTGGGATAGAAACCTGCTCCTTTAGAAAGGATCTAACACAGCCTCTACTAAGCCTGAATATGGTGGGCTTTTTTTCTGCTATTTCTGAACAGCCTGCTTTTATGAGGAAAAGTTCTTCTCTGAAAGGAGATCTAGGGAACTTCCAGGCCATATTGGAGATGGGAATGAAACAGGGCTGAAGTACAGAAGGGAAAAAGTATGTATTTGCTGTATTCTTTATGTTCAGATCTTTCTAAACAAATACCTGCATCTAGAAACAGCCAAATCAACCACTTGGTCTGGAATTCTTCCTCCTTACTTGGAAAAAACGTACAACAATGAGCACAAGGCCTCTGATTGTTGAACTGAGATCTTCAACATGGCTATCTTGCCCTTTTGACAATCAAAGTTATGAAGGATGGGTATCCACATTGTCACAATGTCCCTTTCTCAGAGATTCTTCCTGCAGAGTAGTGTGACTCAGCCAGCCTGAACATTTTTCTCTGCATTTACACCCATGAAACACAAAGACAATGGAGCAGATGCAGCCTTTATCTGTCTGTCTTTATGAGATTTGACCTGTGATTCATAAAAGGTGATCCTCACTTTCCAGTCTGCCCATCTTCCTGAAGGCTTCCTGCTCAGATTTGATTGATCACTGAATGCATTTTCCAGATATGCTTTTTTGCTTTTATTTCCCCTCTCCTTCATCATTTCTGAAATGAAACAGTGAGGGGGAAGAAACAAACTGTAAAAGAAGCACAAAAGCAGAGATTTGCTGAAGGACTACAGCAAACTCAAGGAGCCTTCAGGTAAGAAATGGAGTAACTGGACACCAAAATATCATATGACTTCAGGACATGATGTGACAAGCATTCATATGACCTTGAATTATACATGTTCAAATACTTCTCTGTCTTCAACCACTGTTCTTCTGGGACCTCTCTCTGTATCACTTAGCTCACAATGAAAGATGCTTTGTTCCTTTAGGCATACAAGGGTTTCTCAGATATCCTTCAGCCTGTATTTAGAAGGAGGGGGGGACACACATTTGCAGCCTATCCTGGCAGGTGTGGCAGGTCTGTGACTGCCCTCACAGCTACTCAGTTTCCTCTTCCTGTTGTGTGGGTTTTATACCTCTGCGTCCAGTCCAGCTTTCCTCAGCTCACCAGTCTTCCTGAAAACACGCCCCATTGGTTCCTTGACTTCCAGTGCATTCCAGGAAACAGCTTTTGGTTTTAGAGTTGCTCTAAGTGAGTATTTATCTTCCTGTAAAAGTTTTAGGTTACCATAGTACTTCTCTGAAAATATAGACAAGTGAGGGTATTGGGAATGAGGCCTAAAGAGTACAGGACCATTGTGGTGCCTGACTTCTTTCCTGTTTGTGGCATATTTCTTAACCAGGAACCTCTTCCTTTTCCTCTCTCTGAATCTTCTGTTTAGGCTGAAGGAAATCTCTCTGTAACACAGAGTTGCACACAGTGTGAGAGTCTCAAAACTCAGTGACTAATGAAGATGCAGAGGATGGGAATTCCTTTCTAATTGCAATGTGAAATCCACAGCAGATTTTAAAAAAGCATTCTTTGAGCTAGGCTGATTAGTACTGCTCTATTGTTCAGACATGTCTGAGAAGCAGAATATATCTAAAATATTTTAAAATGTGTTAGTCTTTTAAACTGTATGGAGTATCCAAAATGTGTTTTGTATATGTGTAATTACAAATAATACCAAATATGAGATGCATCATGTGGGTGTCTCTACACTGGGTTAGTCACACAGGATATTAATTTGCTTAATGTTTCTTTTTTTTTGCTGAAGAAGATTTTATTTTACATACATTTATAGAGCCTGTATTAGATATAATACTTATTCTTTTAAAAATTAAATTTACAGAAATCTCCTGACATACATACATACATCATGTTACATAAATCAATTTTGAATATACATCTTAAGACAAGTTTTGTGCAGATGTAGCTAATGTGGCATAATTATGACAATTCTTCTTTGTCTTCAGGAAAGAAAACACCCCACCCTTTATTCAAAACCATGGAATTTTATTCCTTTTGCTGAGCAGCATATGTCATTAGTAAACTTAAAATGTGCATTGGAAGTACCTACCTCAGGGCTATGCTGCTGTGCCCCTCTCCTATCCCTGAACATTAAAAGGGAGCTGGAGTCCTTTTAAGGTTTATACAGTGACAGAGTACAGCTGTAAAGACTTTATATCAGTGAAGTCTGCAGCCACTTGAGCAAGCTGCATCTCTTTCTTCAGTGGAAGAGAAAAGAAAGCTGATTATTGTCTTGATTAGAAGAGCATGAATAGGGAAGATCTGTAGAACATCAATAGTGACTGCGGTCTCCTCTCCTGTGACTTAAATACATTTAAAAGAGGTTTATTTGTATCCAATAAAACACAGTGTTACAGTCCTGCAGCAAAACAGAGAAATGCTGGGAACAGCGCTTACTTCTGCACCAATAGCCATGTATTGTTTGAACCTGTGGCATAGAGAGGCACCTCTCCCATCCACCAAAGGTGGAAAAATCATAACCTAGAACTTTTCATGCACACAGAAAGCAAGAAGATCTCTTCTTCCTTTGGGTATCTTTCCAAAAGTCTTTTGTTACATCACCTTCTCCTATTGCAGAATCTTCATAGTGGAGTTGTGTACAGTATGGAATTCAGCCTGCCTCACGTGCCAGCTATTGTACTAGCCTTTTTTTTGTTTTTGTTTTTTTTGTTTCATACTCATCTTTCTGTGGCTTTGACTCTGACATAAATATTTAAAGGCTTTTGGATTTCTTTTGCTGTAAGTGATTGTTTTTAATCAGTATAAGCTCCTGGGAAGTCATTGGTCCAGAAACCAAAGTGTACTTTTCCCTATGTATGATAGCAGAAGAGGAACATAGGAATCTATTCCCACTTCTCAACTAGGAGTCATTTCCTTTGCTCTCTGTACTAATGCTTCTCAGATCGAGGCCAAGAAAGCTGTGTAGCTTTTATATCTGCACTACTGACCCCCATAAGATAAGTGAATATGGACAAAAATGTTCTATGTTTTATCCTAGTGAACAAGGAATAGAGAGGAAACTGCTGACTATTTTCAGAGTAGCTGCACTTTAAAATCACAGAATTGTAGAATGGTTGGGGCTTGAAGAGACATTACAGACCACCTTGTTTCAATCCTCGTGCCACACATAGGGATACTTTCCACTTGAGAAGATTGCTCAAAACCCCATCCAACCTGGCCTTGAACACTTCAGGGGTGGGACATCCATAGCTTCTCTGGGCAACCTGTACCAGTGCCAAACCATGCTCACAGAAAATTCTTCCTTCCTTATATCCATCTAAATCTACCCTCTTTCAGTTTAAGGCCATCCCCCCTTGTTCTATCACTACATGTCCTTGGAAAAAAAAGTCCCTGTCCAGCTTTTTTGTTGACCCCTTTATGCTCTGGAAGGCCACTTTAAGATCCCTTTGAAGCCTTCTTTTCTCCAGGGTGAACAATCCCCTCAGCCATTCCTCATAGGAGAGGTGTTCCACAAATTGTCTTTGTGGCCTCTGGACTCCAACAGAGGTTTTGTTCCTCCTGTACAGAACGCCATCACTTTCATGATGCTGGTGCACTGCTGGGCAGGAGTATGTAGCCTCTGTATGCCATCTATTATCTTTTAAACCAAATGTTTCCAAGACCCAGGTGTCACCTCCATGCTCCATACCCACCCTGTGGTTTGCACCCTGCTGCCCCAGGTTACAGACAGGGGTACAAATATTGGATTCTCATTTTCTCCCAAGAGTATTTTAGTGGAAGGTGGGAGCAGGGTATGTTGTGGACAGTTGTTGCTTGTGGGGAAGAGGTAATAGTATGGGAAAGGAAAACCAGAGGTCATACATGTGCTGCTGAGGCCTGTCACAGGGCCAGTACTCTGGGCTTTTCTGAAAGGCTCTCGTGGACAGTACTAGCATAGCAAATTAAACCTGGGACCCTTTCCCTAAAACTTTTCATCCCTCAGATACATCCTCTTCCAGCACATTCATTCTTCATTACCTCTGTAACATTCCAAGAGAAATAGGATTCATATTGATCACAGCTGTCTGTTTCTTCAAGCTTCCAGAAGCCACACGTTCGTCTCCAAAACAACGCATCTGCCATGACACTATCATGGGAATTTTCAGGGTATTTATACTGATCTGACTGAGGATGATAAGCCCTTTGCACTGTTGTCTTCCTGCATGAAGGCCTTAAGTTTCTAGTGATGTTCTTGCAGCTTGGGTACAGCATAGCCGCTGTGATGGCAGATCTTGAAAACCTCAGTGATCTGAACTAAAAGGCAGATCTGAATTTTGTCAAATGCATGAGTATCCCCACTGCAGTGATTGAACACCATTTAGGCATTTGGAGAAATATCTCCATGACAAGACTGCACATCCTGTGTTATCTAAGGCATTCCAGTGCATATGGGTAAGTAGCTGTTTGAACCATATCTCCTGCTGCAGTTTATGCAGCTTTCTGGTTTATGGCGCTTTCTCCTCATCTCTCTGAGAAGTGTGATCATTTTGCTGTAGATAATGTGAATGGTACAGTACAGTAAGTGTTAATTTGTAAAACTGTGTAGCTCCACCTGACCTAGATTGGAGAATCCCTCCCCATGCATGTGCAAGTGCTCCTCATGCTAATGAGGAAAACACGCTCCTTGGAGAGGAAATACACACATCACACTTCACATCTTAAAGTACTCAAGATGTCTTTTTTGACATGCCAGAGATAAGTAGGACGAGGCACAAATGCATCGAATACTTGATGAGGCACCATACTCCTTGATGAGATACCGTAATATACACAAATCCATTATCACTCAGCCGTCTTCCACTACACATGCTGAGACTATCAATAATCACACTTGGTTTGGATTTCTGGGTAATATCCTGAGTTGAATTCAAATACAAGTATAACATAGCACCAAGATTTTTTTTTCCTGCATTGCAGAGCTGATTCAAAAATGTGTTGGATTCACTGAGAATTTTTGAAGTGTGTATCTGCAACTACTTGCTGCAATTGGAATTTTGTAAGCTTTACACCCTTTTTCTTTTCCATTTTTCCAGCTTTGACTTAGGAAAGTACAGAGCAAGGAGGTAATCATTCAGTTTTCTTATGTTTAGGAGAAAATTGAAAAAACTCCCGGCATAAATTGATTACTTTTTTTTTTTTAAGAGATCTGGCCTTGGCCAGCTGCCTTTGAAAAACAAACTAACAGAAGCTTGATTAGACTCAAAGGCCATGCTAGATCAAGTGTAATAGTTAAAGAATTAAAATAAATGTAACCAGCCAAAATATAAGTATTTTAATGAAGTCGCAGAATTCAAAAGAAAATGAATTATTGACTGGCAGACTGAGCACTCTGAAACTTGCATTTGGCAAAGAAAAGAAGCAAGTGTGTTCTTTGCAGTATTTTAAATTCATAGATTACTCTAATAGTTTAGAAATAGGGCCTGTAATAGGACCTGTAGTCCTTAGCCAGTGCCTAGCTGTTTATGTTTTCCACGTTGCCAATGAATCAGAAAGCAAACACCTCAACAGCACTGCAAATTCCTGTGTAGTTTGTACTCATATTATTATCTTTGCAAGGTCTGACTCCTGATCTACCTGTGTGTAGAAAACTGTTATTCATGCCAATGAACGCAGATGTAAGAAGAATGCTGTATTTTACCTAATTTCTGTATTGAGTAAAACAGAAAAATTGGTTATAAGTGGTATGAAATAATCACTATAAAAAACCATCTCCATCTGGACGTTTATACTGCATTCAAAGAACTACTCATAATTACCTGGAAATGGACATTATTTGGAAGACAAATGGATAATATTGCAAAAACTTGTCATATGCTGAGAGCAAAAATAATAAACCTAAGTACTTAATTAACTGCTCTGGGTTGTAGGCATGACCAGAGAAAGTAAAAATATGAAATAACACAGTCCATCCCAAGTCCCTGTTTTGACGTGTCAACAGGACTCAGAATCAGATCATTACATGCCCCCTTGCACAAGGGTATTGCAATCCTGTTTTATTGTGTGAGCTTCTCTTTCCCACAGTATGGCTGCATCCAGCAGAGCACAGGATGAGCAGTATTCCATGAGTGAGACTGCCGAGATTCCTTTCCATTTGTTACCCTTCAGTGTAACACTATGCCTCATTTACTCCACACTGTCTGAAGTTTCCACAGAGGAATCCTGTTTGTTGTTGTCCCTCTGATTCTTACTGCAACAGTATTTGTGCACATCTTCATCAAGAGCAAACTCCTCATTAGCTCCCAGTTGGGGCAAAAAAGTGAGTAGAGGATAATTAAATATTGGATGTAGCTCACCAGGTTTCAGTGCCTGATAGGTACATCTTCATCTGAACTGGTTTTAGGTTTAGTGGGGAGAAATACCTCAGAGTATAAAATACACATTTCTCACAAAAGACACACATTTGTCCAAGCAGACATAAACAGAATTTATAGAGTGGCTATTGAGTAAATCTTTCCATCTGTTGGGGGTTAGATTTGGTTTTCTTTTTTTTCTATAGAATTTTTTCCCACAAAAGTCGCTAGGAGACTAATGGCTGGGTACTTATGGGTGCTTAACCTAAACAATAGGAACGGCTAGGAAGGTGTAGCACGGGGGCTACACCCTTCTTTGGTCTCAGGGAGTTTTCTCTCTGGGGGATGGGAAAAAAGGTGATACNAAGACACCATCGAAGAAGTCCCAAGTTATATTCTAATGTTTAAATACCTCTTTATGCCCTGTCCTCTACCTGTCCTGCTATGAAACAGATGTTCTGATTATCCTTTGCATTTAAATGGTAATACCTTGCTTTTCCACACAGTTTAAATTTAAGATTTCTATCCCCAAAACATAAGTATGTAGTTTGGTCTGTCTTTTACTCTGAAGTGACAAAACTTTTGTTGAACCAACTTCTAGGGTTCAGGATTTAATTTTTAGGTAGGAATGCCAAACCCAAAAAATCCAGAACTTGGGGAAATCTGCCCAATTGAGAAGAGGAACACGAGGCTTGGCTCTTTTCATGCCAGATGCAAAGCTTAGCCTCCACATGGTTGGCAGTTCTACTCTAGGCCTCTCTTTTTCCTCTATCTCCCACACTCCTTGTTTCCCTTCCTCCCTCTGAAAAAGTTTTGCCAGGTGTTATCTCCCTTCCTTCCCCATCAGAAGAGAAACACTGTTTACAATTGAAAATATGTGAAAAAAAAGGTTTTTTTCAGGTCAGTCTACTTGTAAGTATTCTCAGCATCAGCAGAGCAATATAAAAGTTTTGTTTAAGTGGCCAGAAGCCTCTGTTTAAGAAGGGAAAAATATGCATTGCAGCAAGCATTAAATGAAAAAACCCCAAACCCCCAGAAATACTTAGGAAATGGAAATTAAGCTAGTCTTTCAAAACAACTTTAAAAAAAAGTTTCATTTCATTTTCTGGCTTTATTCAGTTTTCTATTTCTATGTGTTCCAATTATTTTTTTACAAAAGACATGTATTATTGAATTCTTTTTGCTGTAGATACTGCTTTGTGGTAAACAGAATTTGATCCCTGTTTTTCCAATACTTTTGTCAGGCTAAAGAAAATTATTCTAATGCTTTCTGATTTTTGTTTAAGAACTTCACTCACATCTTCAAATTTCCTTTCTTTCAAAACATCCAACATTGAAAAATTTTGTCTCTGAATGTTGTTTCCACCTTCATTTTTACTCCTTTTAAATATTACTCTGCTCTCATTAAAAGAGTGGCACTATCTTGGCTTATGGACTGGGAAACTGTCATAGGAAAAATGGCTCCTACACAGATGGTTTTGCTGACCAAGGGTTAAAAAAGTTTTTTTTATGAGACTCTAGTTGATAACAGAAAAAGGACTCCATTGCAGTCCTGTTGTGGATATCCTAAAGTGGAAAAACCCATCTTCATTTATCATGAAGCTTTTCTCCTTGTGCTTGGCCATTCTTCATCTTTAGTCTTGCTGCTCATTGCCTGTTTCATGACCTTCTTATCACCTTTTCTCCTTCAGATTTCTTGATCTCCAGAAGAAAGGTGCTTCCAGAGCCTGTGTTAGCTAGGTAAATCCGTTGCTTGCTCACTCCAGGCCACTGCTGCCTTTACAGGCACCTGAACACTAATGGCAGTACAGAGAGCAAAACTGATGCACTGAGAATCATAATGCTAGAATCATTAAGGTTGGAAAAGACCTCTGTGACTAAGTACAACCCTTAACCCAGCATCACTCTGTTCACCACTAAACAGTGTCCCCAGGTGCCATATCCATGTGCTTTTTTTTGAACATATTCAGGAATGGCACTTCCACCACTGCCCTGGGCAGCCTATTCCAACACCTGACCACCCTCTCAGTGAAGATTTTTTTTCCTAATATGTAATCTAAGCCTTCCTGTGTACTAGGCTGTCAAGCCAGAGGAAATTTTCAGACAAATGACCTCTGCTCTGTTCCTTGCACTGGAGCCTGTGATAGATACGTTGTGTCATTGTCTGCACAACACACAGCAGCTAGTTCAGGATGTTTCTGGTCTTTCTTATTCTCTTCTGGGTGTTGATTATGTGCCCAGTCTTGTATAATGCTTAAGAACATATTGTTCTCTCACAGAAGGTCATTGCATACATATTGGATATACAATGCAATTCTAGACCTCAAAAGAGCTCTTTCAAAGTGATTTTCTTTCACTTGCTAGTAAAAAAGGTCAAAAAAACACTGCATTTTTCATGCTGAAGCAAATCAAAAGCAGAGTTGGATGCTGTGGTATTTGTTCTGCCAGAGATGATGTTATGCTTAGAGCACAGGGGTCATTAAATATACCAGTATGCTCTGACAAGAATAAGGCACAAAGGCTTCAGCATTAGTGTCAGATACTAAGGGCATCTGAGGCATACTTGAGTTAGAGCCCTGCCATGACTTTTTAGGCCCATCTAATACATATCCAGGAACCTCAATTTTGTAATCAATTTCTCAATTCCTAACTATTGCCAACTACATGTTAGAAATTAATTAAATGCCTCCTGTGTGAAACACTTCTTATGAATAAGGGTAAGTGAAGGTAGGGATGGACCTGGAGGGGAAGCCATACAAGGTGCAGCTGAGGTCACTTGGCCTGTTCAGCCTGGAGGAGACTGAGGGGAGACCTCATGATGGTTCTGTAAGTTCCTCACAAGGGGAAGCAGAGGGGCAGGCACTCATCTCTTTTCTCTGGGGACCACTGACAGGACCTAAGGGAATAGACAGAAGTTGTCGCAGGGGAGGTTTAGACGGGATATCAGGAAAAGTTTCTTCACCCAGAGGGTGGTTGGGCACTGGAACAGACTCTCCAGGGAAGTGGTCACAGCACCAAACCTGTCTGAGTTCAAGAAGTGTTTGGACAATGCTCTCAGGCATAGGGTGTGATTGGTGTCCAGTGCCAGGAGCTGGACTGGATGATCTTTTTGGGTCCCTTCTAACTCAGAATATTCTATGATTTTTTTGTTTCCTTAGGAATATCTGTTTTCTCCATCACCTTTCAAGTGACTTTGTGGTGGCCTTCGCATCCTGACACTGGTTTGATGAAGTCTTTTCTCACTATCCAACTGCACTTTTACAATCAGCCTAGACTTTCCAATTGCAATTGTACTTCCATTTCAGCATTTGAATCCAGCTCCAAGGCTTCCTTTACAAATAAATCCCAGAGTGGTTTAGCATCTGTACAAATGACATATTGCAGACACAGTACACTGAAATATGTCGTAAAAATTCAGGTTTTATATGGTAGTCTAAGATATTTGACTGAAAGCACAAACTGTGCTATCCTAGAGCAGATGTTAATTAATAAGTCTTGTATCATATGCGTTCTTTGCTATTTATTGTGCTGTTTCAGAAGTGTGTTTCCAGACTAGTTCAGTTAACTCCAAGACAGTTTGAGTCTTCTATTGGCTCATCAGTCTTAGAAGACAGTCAAATTCTTACCTTTTGGAGAAGATATTTTGTCTGAGCAATTCCATGTGTGCTAAAGCATATCCATCTGGCATCCATGAAGGGAACTCAGTGTGATAAATATTACTACAAATTAGCATAGTTTGAAACCTTGGCTCCAAAAGGATTTAATTAACTGTATTTACTGAATGGTCTTGGGATGTGTTTTAAGACTACTCCCTACAGAGAGATGAAGGTAAACACAGAGTTTGACACTGCATGCTTGTGTTTGTGTGGGGATGTCTCTTCTGAAACTTTCTCTTTTCCAAAATACAGGTTTTGTTTTCTCGTTCCAAATGGACTATCCAACAACTTAGTCACTGGCAGTAAAACTTCTGGGTGCCTGAACACTTCAAAATAAAATGTCAATAGCTGGATTTTTTTGTAACATATGACTCAGGGTAAAAGCGCTATTGCCAAGGTTTATCAGTCATTAAACTTTCACTCAGTGCAGATACAATCTGTGCGTCTGGGAGTTGAAGCAAGAAAAAACACATATTCCAAGGCATAAACAAAGATCTCATATGATTATAGTGCTGACCTATCTTTGGTTAAAATACCTTCCAGAACTGCTGTGGGTCACTAGGTACATATTTATGGACAGGTATTTCCTTGGGAGATTGATGGAGGCTCTCCGTTTGGCAGCAGCAAGTATCAGGTGTAGGATGAACAGCAGTAGAGAAGCAGCCAGTTTTATGAGGAAGCATAAAAGTAGCAGCAGAAGATTAGGAAGGGCAACTTCTAGATGGCTAGACAGCTGGAAATGAATTCAGACACTTTGGAAAGTAAATTAAATTACAACTCAAGTATGTGCAAAAATTAAGAGACTGATAACAAAAGACATTAGGAAAACTTAAAAAATAAATAAAAAATGATTCAACAACTGCTCAGCTTTGCTGAGTTAGGTGAAATAAAACTCCAGATGGACCAGCATCAAGATGTGTAAATGTGGTGAGGATACTTTAGATTCATATCTCATAACTGATCAACCTACAAAATATCACACATTCATAGTAATGATTTCTGGAAGACAGAAAAAATATTACTTCACAAAATGAGACTGGGTCAGGTCCTCAGCTGATGCAAATTGCCATAGTTACTTTGAATTCAGTGGAGTTATGCCAGTTAATTCTGGACTAAATCTTCAACTGAATATTTTACTTGTAAAAGTTTCAAATGTCTCATTTAATACCTTCTGTGCTGGAGAAATTCTCTCTTCCACGTTTCTGTTGTACTTCTGATTTTTTTTCCCTATAAATTAGTCAGCCTCTTTTTTCAGCAATTAAGGCCTTTCTTCTGAATTTATTAAATTAGAACAAATATTTTCCAGGAAGACATAATAGGAATGTATCACTTGGATTCATTTGCAAGGCAGAACAATCCTAGTCAAAATGATGTTTCAGTTATTAATTTTTTGAATCTACAGTTACAATGGTATTTGTCTTTTATTTTTGGAATCTGGAATTGACTTTCAACATAATTTTGGGTTTTTTATAAGTCTCTTGCCTCAGTACATGTGAGATTTGGTGTAAATGTAATATTCTTATTTATATATATATATATGGCCGGTTTTCTTTTAGGTTTATTTTAACCAAAGAAGTTATAGATAATTTTAATACAGAACATATTTATAAGATATAATACATCCTGAGATTTGGAATGATAGGGCAAACCCCAAAATATTGCCCAAGGTGTTAAGAAACATGCAGTTCCTAATTCTGAGATTTTCTATATTATCTTTGAAGACTGCTCACTCTCTGTGTCAGTTCCCCTTTGCTGTGGTTTAACCCCAGCTGCAGCCAAGCCCCATACAGCCACTCACTTCCTCCCCCACAGCAGGATCAGAGAGAGAATTGGAAGGGTTTAAAAGCCAGAAAACTCATGGGTTGAGGTACAGACACTTTAATAAAGGACACAAAAGCTGCCCATGTGAGCAAAACAAGGAATTAAGTCCCCCTCTTCCCGTGGGCCGGCAGGTGTTCGGCCATGTCCAGAGGGAACAGGGCCCCATCACACAGAACAGTGAGCTGGGAAGACAAGCACCATCACTCGAAATGTGTCCCTCCATTCTTCCTTCTTCCCCTGGCCTTATATGCTGCCCACAATGCCATATGGGCTGGAATATCCCTTTGGTCAGCTGGGGTCACCTGTCCAAGCTGTGTCTCCTCCCAGCCCTCCCATGCACCCCCAGACCCCTTGCCAGTGTGGCCATATGAAAAGCAGAAAAGGCCTTGGCTCTGTGTAAGTCCTGCTCAGCAAGAACAAAAACATCTCTGTGTCTTCAACGCTGTGTCCAAGACAAATTTGAAACACTGCCCCGTACCAGCCACAGTGAACAAAATTAACTTGATTCCAGCCAAAACCTGCACATTCTTCTGTTTAATGAGACATATTCTCTTTCCTCATCAATACATAGTGAGGATAAAACTGCTGGTACCACATGTGGTACCTTGACATGGTCAGGTAGAAACAGATTCATCCCACCCAGCTTTGTCTTTGGTTCTGTAAACTTCTGTCTACCTTCATAGACAAAGGTGGAAAACCTACTTCCAGAGGACGTTCTTATCCATCCTGCATTCCTCTCTTACGCCAAGGTGAATCCATCCCTGAGATGTCCATTTTGTTCTCTTCAGTTTGGAAGGAGCTTAGATTTCTAAATTTGAAATTGCTGAAATTAGAGGACTTAATCACACATTATTAATTGATTATTAATTACATATACAGCCAAATGAACTATCTTGAGAAGACTGAATTTTATAAATTGTGATATACCTAAACCTACTCACATAATCACTGATGTTCTTTCCTGGCTGGGAATTTCCAACAATTCGTAGCAGAAGTATCTGAAGGAAGAATTTGAGGGGGAAACATATAATTGCAATATAATCAGGTCAATCTTTAGGGAGTATTTTGCAAAAGATCAGTCATCAACAATCTCTTTATTATAACCTCCCAGATATTAGACAAGCCATGTGTTAGTGCTTCTGAATTTGAAAGGGGAAAAATATTCATCGCTGGAAGCAAATCTATGTATGTGTTGATAGACATCAAGCAGATATAAAATTAAATTTAGCCTGGTTTATGCTGTTTACAGAATCATTACAGGTCTATGTGATGGCTTAAATGATTTGTCACTCTTAAGATCTATAAAATTGCCTGTTCTATGGGCAACTCATAAAAGTGATCTCTTATGCCTTAGAGGGGTTTAGGGTTTTAACTTTTTCAATGCTTTGGTTTTTTGGGCAGGCCACAAACTCATAACCTGTGCCTGGAAGACCAAAGCTCTCTGTTTGACCTGTGATGGCTCTGTTTTTACCAAAGCAGGTTGCAGGAGCAACATACAAATAAGTTAGACTTCTGTCAGGACACATTTGCTTGACCTCCACTTCCTTTACTATTTCTGGAGCTTATAATTTATATATAATTATTTATATATCATTTATATATTAGTCAAGATTACCTATAGCAAAAACCCTAGCTGAAATGAATTTCTTGCTCCACACTGAAAATTAGACTCCTCTTTGAAGCTCTGTGTCACCCATGTTTTCTTCTCTGGTTTTCTCTTGCCTTCAGAGACGATATATTTGGTCTCTGATGCACTTCGTCGTGCAAGGCAATGGTCACTGACTGTGTCCAAAAACTGAAGAGGAATTCATGTTAATAATTTTGAAAATTTGAATATAAAGTATGCCTTATGAATAATAGAATGAATAATTTAAATTTATTTTCTTTATACCATATGCCACAATCATTAGTGAATTATTAAGTTTTATTAACTTTCCATATAATCTCTTAGGTGTTTTCACTGGCCAAATTTAGAATAAATATCTGAAAAAATATGTTAAATTAAATACACTGTGATATTTTACATCATAACCTCTGTCTACACACACAAACTACATTAACACAGCTGTGTAATGCCCTTTTGACTGAACTGATGGCAACTCCCGGCAAGAAACCTGTGCGTTAACTTTACTCTTTCATGCAACAACTTCTGCTTGGTTCTAACTCATTACTGACTAATCAGCTCACTGGCAGGGTCTAGTGTATAAAAAGCACCAAAGTAACTTAAAGCCACTTTTGTTCTCCGATCTCTTATGTGAGGAGGTATGAAATACACAATTCTACTCATTGTGCTTTATACCACTTCATAACCAGCCCTCATCTAGTTTTCCTCTCACTAATGGCAGTAAAAGGGTTCTGACTAACTTGGGAAAAGTATGGCCTCAAATAATTATGGTTTCCTGCGCACAGCTCAGATGGTAGATACACTCAACCTTTGTATTTCCTAGGATATTGGCCTAACCAACAGCAACAAAAAAAAAAGCACAGAAACTTCATTCACATCTCTTTTTTTAGTAGCAGAAAGGGATATTATGTAACTTTGGAAATTCGATAAAGATGCAGCTTCAGAGATGGCCAAGTTAATAGAAGCATTCTGGTTTCCTCAAAAGAACTATGTCTCTTTGCAACAGTCATGGCTGAAGAGCCCCCAGGGCTTGGAGTCCTCTTCTGTACTGCTGAAAGGATAATATTTAGAACAGAGACAATCAGCTATTCATCCCCTGCCCTGATTTTTGCTGTACACTTTGGATAACACTCATGCAGTAGTGGAAATTGTCAAAGTTTTGCCTATCTTTTAAGCCCTGGGCAAGGAAGGAAGGGGAATAAGAAGCTTGAATGAAGCACTGAATATAATACATCCTGCTACTGTGCATAGTAGTTATAGACACATTAATATGCTTCTCTGGAAATACTTTTGACCTCTAGGTGTTCAGAGCCTCAGTTTAGCCTGCTTTTGCCATGAATAAGAGCTTTTTGCCTACAGAATCTGTTCTCTGAGGCACCGTAGAGAGTGACTACTACAGCTTATTTGCAGTGTGACATGAGGCTTAAGGAAATGCCCAGAAACACACAGCTGGAAGAGGAGAGACTGTCAGGAGACAAGGAAGACTGGGTGTGTCACAGGTGAATAAGGAAATACTCGGCTTAGAAGAAAGCTATGAGGTTAGGACATGCATTTACTAAGGCACATAACTGGTAATGGTGACAAGGAGAGAGTTTTTGTTTGATGGCATAGTCCTTGCTGGGATAAGAATGATGACTGGTAGGTGAGGTAACTTATTCACATAATGTTTAATAGTTTTGGCATAACTCAAAGAAAATATAGTCCTCTTCTCTAGGCTTTTAGTAATTTATTAGGCTCTGGGCCACCCAGTTTTACCACCAAACAAGTTCTCTGTAGGCAGCAGCGGGGGGTACTGGAGGGATTATTCTTTAGGCAGCAATAACACAAATTTTTTTCCAGATAGGTCAGTGATTCTCAAACTAATTTTCCTTTGCTTCTCAATGGGGGGGCCTTGGGATAGGACAGGGTAATAATTATTTGGCTCTATGGCTCCCAGGAACTATAGCCCCTGTTTTCCGCTTCTGCGTGTGGGGTCCATCTCTGCCCCGTATCAAAATTACTTCTAGGACAGATAGAAACTTCTTGACTCTTAACTGACACTGCTTCTTGTGGGAATCTGCCTGGCAATATGCCTACTCTTTTTTCCCATTCTCTTTGTCTCTAGTTTGAGAACTCTGATCCTAAGACAGGTTTTNATTTAATTTAAATTAATTGGTCTCCTGAAGCTTTCAGCTTCCTCGAGGACTTTGGAGTTGATCTGGTGAATCACTTTATACTTTGTTTTGCTAATGTCTTCTGCATTTCTCCCCTCTACTTTTGTTTTTTAAATTCTCCTCCCTCATCTTCATTATACTATATTGACAGCTTGAGAGGGTGGGGGAGAAAATAAATAACCCCTTTTTATTCTCTCATTTCCCTGTATTACCTCTACAACTCTTGTTTTAACACTAAGAGAAACCATTGCAATGTTGTCATACTTTTCTTGGCACAGATCCAGCGTTCTGAAAAGTAACCCCATACTCTGAATGGCATCTCTATTTGCTAGGAAATCACATATTTACTCACAAACGGCTACCCCCCTTGCTGAAACTGTCAGATGTTCTAAACACACATGGAACTTTTTTGGGATACGGCGGTTTTGGCTTAGCTGATGTCCTAACTAAGAGGCAATACATAGCATCAAAGTGAAAAGGATCTTCTTGAATTAAATAGAAATATTTACAAGAAAGTTTAAAACAAGAGCTTAAAGAAAAAGGTGAGAAACTTACCAAAGATAATTTCTTCTTTATTCTGTGTTGAAAAACAATTCTCAGTAACTCAAACCAGGAAGTCACAGGGACCCCTGCCTATGACTGTTTTGGACTCAGAAAAGCTATTTTCTTAATTGAATCCTCCACTTAATTGTGTGTTTCTTGCTCCACATAGTTAACAGTATGGGGTGTTAATGCCATCCTAGGCAGACCTGGTACAGAGAGCAATTAAACAAGTCCATCACCAAATAATCTCAAAATTTTAAGCATTTGTCATAAGAGATCAAATATTGTCAAAAAGTAGAAGCAACTGAAAAATGCATCAGGATAAATATAATAAAAAGTTTATGGAAATAAATATGACTCTATTTATGAGATGTGCAAGTACTTTCAAGAACTTCCCTGACATCCTTCCTGACAAAAGTAAAACTCTTGTAGACATTGGCTTGCCTACTGCAGTGCCTGGCCAGAAAGCCTTCACATACAGAGAAGGATGATAAGCAGGAATTCTGTAGAAGAGGAAAATTCTCTGGGATTAATTACCTGATTGGCTGCAATAATTGGTATGGACCAAGCAAGCTTCCTCAGAGTGAAGCTGGTTTTCTGTTGTCTTTGCCCTGCCCTGGCAGAGATTAGAATTAGCTGAAACAGAAGGTAACATTTGGATGCTCATGTCCATATTCTGAAATTAAGGTAATAACACCTGGCTTCTTAAATTAATTTGTGGTTCCAGCTGATTTTTTTTTTTTAGGTAGAATTACCATCTTATGAAAAGGATATTCAGTTAATATGCTGAACAATCACATTCCCTGAAATTTAAGTACTAGCAAGTGCAGTACAACTAAAGACCTGATATAACTAAATAGTAATGATGACAAAAAAGCACATTGGCATTTTTAGATCTACTTAAACTCTTAAAACTGTGAAAAACAAGCAAATTTTTCATCCATTTAATGTGAGCAGATGAAGAAAAGATGTTCTACAATGCGAATTCATACCTTTATCCACAAAATCTTATATCTTTAAATAACATGAAATTTCTATGCTAATCTTTCAAGAAGAAACTACTGGAAGACATTGGAGATGATAAACTTCATTGTGAATGCTGTAATACTGAGACACATTCATATGCTTTGCAATAAAAGTACTCTTTTTGGATGATAATTTTGACCAGCCATAAAAATCACCAAGCTTCAACTCCACCTTCTGTATCTAATAGTGCACAATTGTACTGTCAGTCATTACACACAATACTGAGATTCTGACATTGTCAACATGACTGAGAGTGCTTATATGACTAAATTAAGCTCATTAAAATACTGCCAACTTGAAATCTTCATGGACAAAAGGAGGAAATGTCTAATACAGATGCACTTAACCCAGTTTAACCCTCATTTTGCATGTGAGAATAAATCTTCGGGTTTTATCACTGTAACGAATAAATTTCTGTGTGTGTCATTGCTTTAAATAGGTTGGGTAAAAAACCTACTCAAACCAATCCAGCACTCCCAACACTGACCAAGCTTTAATTACACTCACAAGCACAGGCAAGAGAGGGCCCTAAATTTTCAGAGCATGTCCCAGTGGAAACATTAAAGATTTTTCTAATGAAAATGGGCTATCTAATACCACAATAAATATAAATCTGCCTGGAAAGGTCATGATTATCCTGGAAGTGTAACAAATTGAGACACTTGGTTTGGTTAGGAGAAAGCTTTCAGGTTCTGCAAGTGTTACCTGCCCAGCATTTATTTCATCTCATGCAACACTTCTAGATTTATGTTAAACTGAGGTGTACAAGCCCTTCTATTGTTCATTTTTTTTTAGTTAAACAAAAAGTTTTAGAGTTCCTGTGGCTGAGGGTGGATGAATTAAAGTGCACGCTTTGGTGGGATATGTAATTAGCAAAGCATGTTTGATCAAAAACAAGGAAATAAAAATAATAAAAAATAATACTAATAAAACAGGTAAACTGTTACAGTCCTTCAGTTTTATACTGCTGTTATCACGTCTAGAAAAATGACAATGAACCATGCTAAATATGTACTTTAAATTTGGCCAGTGTCTAATATGATGTATTACTTCAAATAAATGTTTTGAGTGAATCTTATCTCAAGAAGACATTTGTAAAAGACTTATGTTCACATAAATATACATCTCAGACCTTATAATTTCACTTGTGCACAAACAAATCATTGTTTGAGAGTAGAATATGGAAATTTTTTATCCAAACCATTCATTTTTTTCTGATTAGACAATAAAGTTCTGAAATAATCTTCCACATGTCAGATGAAAATGGACTTGTAGGAAAGAAATGTTGTCTTTTTTTTCTTTGATGAAATAAAAGAAGACTGTGTTTATTAGACATTATTTGGGGATTTAAAACAATGAATCTTCTGAAGAAATCCAGGAAATACTGTTCTGGTTGTGAAATTTGTAATATTTGGCTGATCATTGGGAGACTTTTTGTTCAGACTCTGGATCTTGCACTGGATTGATACTACCAGTTATACTCATTAGTATTATTAATACCAGTGTGTTCTTGGTAAATTCTAATGCTTTGATCTCTTCTGGATACAGCTTAAAATCATAGTTTACTTTGTGTTGCCTTTATATGCATTAAGAATTCAAATTACTCATGCAGAGTGTACGTAAGTGTATGTTATATTATATAGTATAAGCTAACTGAAAAAAATCTCAACATCAAAACCTGTGGCTTCTCACATGAGACTCACTTTGCACACAGCGAGCTAGTTAGCAGAGATATATTTCATTACATCTTAAAATAAATGTCAAAAATAGGTCAAGTGTATCACACTCTGGAAGTCCTTATTTCTGTCGATTGACGTTTGGAAACTCAGCTCTTGATGTCTGCTGCAGAAATCCGAGCATAAGTGATTATTCTTCCATTGTCAGATATGATTAGGAACTTGCAAATAGCACTGAAGTGATTGGAGAAACATTCCTGAGGCTTCTACTCCAAATCTGTCCAGCTATTGAAGAGATGTATTTATTCCACAATGAGAATTTAAAAAAATAAAATCAGGATGGAGCTATGATAGTTTTATTTTCTCTGACTTTGGGATTCCAGTGGCACACAGAGGGGCACAGGTTTATGTGTGCTTATTTGAAAATTGATGAGAAGGCAATGCAGCCTGGCATGACAGCTAATGAGCACCAAATTCACATTTTGTCAGTAGTACAGGCTGGACTCAGCAATGAAAGAAATGTTACATGATAACAAGCAGTCTGCCTGACGTGAAAAGTCATGACAGAAAGAAAGGAAGTAGTAGTAGGGCTCAAAAAGATGGAACTCCTTAAAGTACTAAAAAACCTCCCTGATATTTAGAGCAGTTAAGCTGAAGACAAAGAGTTTTGATCAGAGAGGGTAAAGAAACTAATTGTTACAGCAGAGAACACAATAGGATGACAGAAGATAAAATCACAAGCAAAAGAAGGCCAAGTAGTGCTTTCTGTGTCTTTTGGAGTTGCTGATAATTGACAGTTCTTGGACTCAAACCAAAAGTCTTGCTATATTTGATATAAAGATAACCTCAGTAGCCTGGAGGGAGTTTCATGAGTGTATCTTATCTCACTTCATGAAAACAGTATGCATTTTTAACTGATAACAAGTTCATTTCTGTATGTAGAGTAGGAAAGAAAGGTGTGGAAAAATGACTGATTTCCAAATATGATAAGAAAATAAGGTGGTGTTTAGTTTAGAAGGTGTGTCTGACAGCAAGCTTTAATTTATAAGCCCAAAAGCTTTGGAAAAATCTGGGGTGGGGGAAATAAACCTTAACAAAAATAGAACAACCATCATTCTGAGGTATAATTTACCTGCCTTAAGGAGGCAATATATATCATGCCTTGTTTTGAGCAAAGTCTCTGGATGTATGGAGATTAGCTCCAGCAGCAATTAAACCATTGCCTCTGGAACATTGCACATTTTCAGGTATGCAACACAGGGTGAGGAAAAATTGGATTTCTTCAACTACAAGAGAAAGAAAGAAAGAAAGGAAGGAAGAAAGAAAGGAAGAAAGGAAGAAAGGAAGAAAGGAAGGAAGGAAGGAAGAAAGAAAGAAAGAAAGAAAGAAAGAAAGAAAGAAAGAAAGAAAGAAAGAAAGACAAAAATAGAAATACATGTATGTTGTTTATCCAATATTCAAAATCATCCTATCAGTATGTGGAATACAAGACTCAGTTATCATCATTTAACTCTTTGCTGTCTGTCACTATTTTCTGGAAATGATGGATATTTTTAGCCCACCACCAGTAGTGAGGTTATAAATTATCTGTGAGATTTTTAAACTGATTTGCATTGCCTCACATCTGAAACAGGATGAGGTCAAATATGTAGACATATGACCTCAAATATGAATGTGCAATAACTTTGCTAAACCTAATTAGGTTGTGTACTCAAGTCACCGAGCCATTGAATCTACACTCAGTCACTTGGGAGCATGCAGTGCTTCTTTCGCCTCTATGGAAAAAATAACCATGATTTCACCCAGAAACAAATTTACAAACTGTCTAGAACAACTTTCCCATTCCAAATCAACATGATTTTTGAAGATGACAAAAAAGGAAATCTGCATTCATAGAGGCAGACAGGCCAGTTTCTGAGGAGTTATATTTTGATGCAGGAATGGATTTAATCTGGTCAAAATCACAGACTTCCAAAGTATCACATGGATCAGAAATTTGCAGTGTTCATTTCTATTTTTTTTTTTTGTTTGTTTGTTAGTTTGGTTTTGGGGTTTTTTTTCTCCTTATTTACAAAATCTGATGTACAGGGAAACAAATCCTGACATTTCATCCAAACTAATTCTGGTGCACCTCTCTTCAAGAAAGACTATCCCTGAAGAAAACAAAACCATAAAAATCATGAAAAACTGATTAAATGCAGACCATTCTGGAAAACTGAGGTTCAGGGTCACTGGGCTCCTCACTGTAATCCTAAAGGTTTAGCCCAGCTAAAGCTCTGGGACTTCATTGTATCAGGAATTACAGTCTACCAGATGAATTACTCTTCCAAGGGAGACCATGGAAGCTGTGGCTTAACTGGCTTTTTTACAGGGAAGCAAAGCTCAGGGAAAAATCCACTTAACCCTTTCTTGGAGTTAGCAAAATAGTCATTGAACTGGAAATGCTTCAAAACAGTCTGAGTTCAATAAACCACTTCTGAATTAATGCTGTTAATTAAATTTTCCAACACGCTTTGAAGAAAAACATTAAACATTTAAGTTTCTGGGTCTTCCAAATGATAGTAATTGAAAGGAAAATTCATTTATAAATTTCTTTCCAATGTAAATTTCCAGGTTTAGTGTACACACAAGGGTCCATTTAGAATGAGAAATGGGAAGGAGTTTTGACTGTTCAACAGACTTATCTGCTCCCAGCAGAGTCTCCTTGGTGTTGAAACACTGCTCTTGTGTCTAAATGGAAAGCAAAAAGTGACCTGTTTAAAGAAAATTCTAGTGTTGGTGTTGGGCTCTCATGAAAGGTGGGACTTTTTAAGGAAGCATGCTAACTTCCTACATGCTATTACCAGCATGCTATGTTTTTTCCTTTAAATCTACAGTTAAACATGAGCCTTCTTGGCCGCCTATAGAAGAATCATTAAAAGATGCAATCTGTTCCAGTTACAGTAACCTGCAGTGAATATTTCATAATTATGAACTGTGGAGGCGTTGAATCCATACCTGAAACATTAATATCCTTAAAGCACATAAACAACTTCAGAGTCAAGGGCTCTTTTCCCACAAAGTTTCATTATGCTATTAAAATTCACACCTGAGGCTGCAGGGTAGGGTTGTTAACAGCTGACTTGGAATAAAGTATACACTAGATAGGATTTGTTCTATTAAACTGACTTGTCAGAAGTAGTTTTACTTTGTGTTCTTTCCATGGAGCTTGATGTATGAAATGAGTGTCTTAAATTAACACAGTAAACGAGACTTGATACTTTGTGTTTTCAACATAGATCTGTGCACAAATAATTGATGGTATGACTGTATTTTTCATGATGCAATGACATTTTGCATAGTTACCAGCCACTAATGAGGTTTTAAGAAATTGCATTTTTAAAAGTCAGACTATGTGTGCTCATGGAATGTATCTGGCAGCCTTAGAGAAAGCCTGTCACACTAAACAAGTTATTTTCCTGTGAGTTATCTGATATAAGTGGCCTGTATCCGTGCAGAGCTCTAATGTAAATCTTTAAAAAATGTAAGAAAGCCTCAATATGATCACAATATGGTCCTGGGTGTTTTGTAAAACCAACAACTCTTCCAGCCAACTTAATATTCCAGCCCTGGGAGGGACTCCTCCCTGTGTTTTGGGAGCTCTACAAGTTGTTTCTGAAATTCCAATATAATTACTAGCTTTATACCAGAAATCCCATGGAAGAGGCCTGATTGGAATGTATGCATTTTCAAAAACTGTATGATTTTTTTAAAGGCTTCTTTTTGTAGGTCTGTTTAATGGAGCTGACTCCAACCTCAGCCTTACAAGAACAGAAATACTTTCCTTTCCAACATGTCAAAATATGGACACTTGCTCAGCTTCAGAAAGACCATATTCATATTCCTTTCCATGCTGCTTCTCATGTCACACCCACAGGGCTATCCCTTTAACTTTAAAAGCATTCCTTAAAATTGTTCCCGGGGCTGCTTACAAGTAGGCAAGTTAACATCAAGATAAGACCTTTGACCACTATTAGTGATCACCAGATAGACCAAGATTATTTAATTTCCTTAAAAGCCCTCGTCTGTTTCTGCATAACAGTTTCACCTCCACATTTATTTTTCAGCCTTTGGTGATATGGGTTCAAGGTCCAGTAGACCTCTTCTCTGCATACAGTGTAGATACTGTGGCATTTTACAAAAGCAGACTTGGCATGGCATTTAGATCAAGATTAGCAGACTTACAAGAAAGACATTTTCATGTGCTGTATTTAATATCCTTTATTATTTATTAACAGTATAGTCAACATCATCAATAGGATTTGAGGCTGGACAGTTCACTTTTAAAGAGACAAAATAAATTCAGCTCAGTATCAGATTTAGGCATCTGAAGCTATTTGGGATGCTTGAGAGTATCAAGTATTCAGACAGAAGTGACAGATCTGACATGCAACCAATGATCTGCTGAAGCAACACTTCAGGTCATTTCAAATTACACTGCAGGGCTAAATTGCGTCCTTAGTTGGAATTCCACATTTGCATGTAGAAGGTAATTTAGATTATTTTAATTTACTCTTTCATTAAGAAGGAGAGCCAAAGTTTCTGTGGCAAAAAAAAAAAAAACAACAAAACAAAAAAACCAACAACAAAAAAAAACTCTGGGAAATTTGTCTGAGTGCTGAGCTACCTGGAGCCCATTAAAAATTATTGCTATTCATATATATATCCAAAGTTCTTCTTTGCTGTAAACCTTCCTGGGGTTGTACATTTGTGCATTTGGTCTTCCCCAGTCTGGCAAACTCTCTGTTTCTAAACCCGTGCAATTCCTGTGTTTAATGCCTGATGCCAAGACCAAGGGAAAGATATTTCTCTCTAAAGCACTCAGTCTATGGTGTAGATAAAAAGTACCAGCTGGACAAATTGCTTGTATCTTTCCTTCTACAAGAGAACACATTCTGAAAGTCTAGTAAAGAAGACTTATTCTGATCTAGCTGGTAGCTGAACTGGTTCTGATCTAGTAATTGCTCTTTTAAAAGACACTTTCTACAGGACTGTAGCCTAAATTTAGCATAGTGAATGTTTTTGTTCAAAGGCCATGCTAGTCAACAATTTCCAGTGCTGGAAAATATTATAAAAATTACTGGGAACAGCAGGCTGTCTGTTTTTTCCAAAAGCATTAGAAATTACCAGCTCTGAAATAAGACCCAGGCTCCCAGCTAGCCTGGAAATGGAATAAGAACCACCTATTCCTCCAATACAGTTCTTGAATTAATTCTGGCTTCTGGTTGGAAACATTATTCATTTTCCTTTCATTTTCATGTTCTTGAAAGTTTTTTTATTAAAACTGGGAGGTGACATGACAGGAGAATGCCAACTTTGTACTGCTTGTTTCTGGAGAAAAAGAAAATCATTTCCCTGATGGAGACCTGATGGAAAAGTTCTGTAAGTCTGAGGGGAGAGATGGGCTGAAGGAGAGAGGGAGATGGGAGAACAGGAAGAGAAAAAGGGAGATTGGTGGAAGAGGAGGCTGAAAACAGAAAGCTGTAAATTGGAAACTGAAAACAATTTGGGTTCCTGCTTGCAGGATTTTGTTCAGGAAAGGAGGACTTGCTCCTTTTTTTGGAAGGCGTAAATTTGGGGAAGCAAGTAGAGGCAGCAATGGTTTCTGGCCTAACCTTTCACAGCAGCTTGGCTGAGCTGTCGACAATTTTACAGTGGAGATGAGACAAATTTGGAGACAGGTTTGAGCATGCAGCAGGGGTGAACTCCAAAAAGTCACAGGTTTTTAAAGAAAAACAAGAGATTGTGTAAGGCTTTAAAGATCATCTGAATTAGAGACCTTGACTATGCTATTGTGATTTGTAGATATACAGCTGTTTCACCTTCACTGCATGATTCTAATTGGAGTGCCTTTGCTTTGAGCTGATAATCAATGTTTTTCAGAATGAAGGTGAAAATATTTCAGTGAAAGATTATCAGATTAATCTCTGTACAAATAGCAACTCTTATCTATCTCAGAGGCTTTAAGTTAATATTTGCAGAATTGCAGACAAACACATATAATGGATAGGAAACTTTGACATATTCTGAAAAAGCTTCTTAAAAGAAAACCAGCCCCAAACTCAAAACAAATAGCAGAAAAACCAACTGAAATCCTGTATGGGAAGCATTTAATTTTAGTTTATTCCATTGTTGATTAGTTTAAAGGACAATATTTTATTATAGAAACATGGTTTAAGAATAAATCTCTGTTCTAGTCAGCACTGGAGTAGTTACTTAATTTCCATTGGCACCTGGGGGACCTAAGCACATGATTCACATTAGACAGATGCTTAAATGCTTCCCTGAATAGGACTGTGGCACAGTGACCCAACTCCAAAAGTGTATTAATGTATTATGTGCAGTCTCTATAATATGCCAGTAAACCAGAAATAAAATGGCTGCTTGTGCCAAAAACATCTCATGATATGTAGCTTACAGAATGGTACGTTGTAGGTTTACTACTGTAACTCATTTTTATTACTGCAGTTCAGCTGATTTCCTGATGGAAAAGGTAAGCAGGACATAAGAGTCAGCACTCCATGATTCCTCTGTACCTAAAGAGATTTATTCTCAAATAAGCTTAGGAGCATTCCTTCTGCATTCTGACAGACAGCAAGCAGATTGAAGAAAGGCCGTGCTGTTCCTGGGGCTCTCAAACAGTAGAGAAATAAAAGGCTTCCTAAGATATAGATTGTAACTTTGTCAGCACTCAGTAGAAAATCCTCAAATGTAAGTGAAAAGGAGAAATGCAGTGGAAGAATAAATTCATTCAGCAATTCCTCAGTTCACTAATTTAGAAATACCCTCCCATGTGATAGCTAGCATGAGACACATTTTAAGATTGCTTCCTCATTTTTATCAATTTATTTTGAAAGTGCCTCCAGTTTTGTGATTAAGTATCTTACTCTTTTGCTTAGCTAGAAGACAATTTGTCTTCCTATTTGGTCCAGAATTCGAAGTGATTAGATAAATCTGGGGGAGTACATAACACATGTTCAAGCAAAAGAACCCCAAATAAATCAGTGTTGCAAATAAGTTCATTGCAGGGTCTATATTTTGAGAGGAATTAGGGGATGGAAAGCAATGGTGTGCTCTTGCTAAATTCCAGTGCTTGGATCAAGATCTGAAGGAAACAGGAATGTCCATAAGGTCTAATGTTAAATGTAATTTTAGGTTGTTTAGTGCAATGTGGGATTGAAGATGTTTTGCATAGAAAAATCACACCCATTGTCTCAGTGAATTTACTTGCAAATGCAGATCTGCCCAGCAAGGAAGAGTCTCAGACACATTACCTGTGTCTGAAAGTAGGAGCAAATATGGGAAGTTTGCTCCTTTCTTCCTTATTTGGTCCTTGCTTTGTCTTTCTTCATAAGCCAGACTAAATATCAAGTGTATAAAAAACACTTGGAAGTGGAAAAAACAAAATACCACAACGCATTTCTTAACTAGGATGCTCCTCCCAAAGCAGAACTCTTTTGGAATATGGTGTTGGCACTCCGAGCCTGTATTCAGGCAGTGACTGTGAGCTGGGTGATAAGGCACTTCCTCCAACCCAGACTTTTTCTCTCCAATCTGTCAGATGTTATTTGTCCATTTCCCTGCATCATTGAGTCTTAATCACTTAGGACAATGCTCATATAATCATCAGTAGAGAAAGGTTAAGGGTCTTAATGTGCCCCAAGCACTATAAAAGCCTCAGAGAAGAGGTTCAGTGACTGAAAACTATTATCTTGAAGGCTAAAGATGCTTCTTTTCTCCTTAATGTATACAACTAGATGTGCTTTTACTGTAATGAGCAGAAGTGACTATAAAGGTCACTGATAATACTCTGTATTTATAGAACCATTTAGAAATATTCCTATCTCTTCCCATCATTGTGGAGGAGTTTTACAATCTTTTCCTTTCACCAGATTGGCCAATGACACAATTTCTTCTGCAAAGTTTTTGGAACATGTATAGAACTTGGAACAATAGTCAGGAATTTGGATGTATATGTTTAGGCTGTTACATATTTTTCAGAATAATTAAGACCTTTATCTACTCAGGGACTTGAGTGAGACTTTCACGGTTCCATATATAAAAATTAACTGGTTTAGATAAAAGATCTCTGAGATTGAGTGGCTTCAAAAACTATCAAAGCAATCATCACCTACCTAGCTGATATTTCAGCTTCTAGGTTGTGCAGCATTGACATCTCACACTCTCATTGTGACCCTGTTTTAAAACAATGAAACTTGTTTTAAATGCTAAAATTGTTTTAAACTGCTACTACTGTTTTAGCAGACATTTTAAAGGGTCATGGAACCTTTTTCTCTGCAGTGCCAATTTTGATACAACAACACACACCCTAAATTAAGCAGTTCCAATTAAAGGATCAGGGAAGCCAACTTGGCTTCAAATTGATGGAAGCTGGCCTAGCACACGGAGGAAATCCTCAGGAGGGTGGTGTTAGGATACCAGAGATACTCTACCACTGACATCCACAGTACTTCCAGAAAGTAGTCATACATTTCTGTTTCACCATAGGCACATCTGAGGTAGAGAAGGGCTCAAGTCTGAATCATGTGGTTGTGGAGGCCTGTAAAGCTTTTATATACATTGTGTATAAGAGGGATATTTCAGGCTCTGAGATGTCCATTTGGCATTTCTTCAAGAATGTGAAAAGCAGGCTTAAGTGAAAAATTCAATGTTCTGAAATAACTGATTTTTTTTCAAATAATAAGAGACAAAAAACTCCTTTTCTGAAAGCAAAACCTTTGTCCAATAAAATAATTCTAAAAGAAACAAAATCTCTTTTTTTTTTTTCCCACATGATGTGATCAAGTACATTTGTCATGGGTAATTTGTAAAGTGCATACTTTTAACACTGTGTTGGTCACAAGATTTGCACATTGCCAAGGCCCAGTGAAACCTCAGAAAAAGCTTGGAAAACAGATCCTTGCTCATTGTAACTAGAGCATGGAATAGACTGATATCTGTGCAGTGAGCTAACAAATGACCCATTGCAGAGGTTATTTAAATGTTTGGAATAAAAATGGTAATGCCTCTTTAGGTACTTCCAATGGCAAACCATGAGTTTGAATTCTTCGTTGTAACAACAAAATGCTACACAATTTAATGAGAATAACTTGAACTATTAAACCCTACAAAGGTCACATTAATTGAAATTTATGTGTAAGCCATTTAACTGGAACTTGGTTTTTCTTTATCTGGAAGTTGATTTTTCCTCTTCTGTGGTTAGAGTCTATCATTATCTATATGTTCACACAATAGCACTGATAAAGTTTCTCATTTACGAGTGAATGTATAACCTACTTTTTCCATATTGTGATGGCTATCACAGTTCTGTATTTTTATTTACCTTTAGCTAAGTATTTTTAAATATTAAGCACTGGTCACATAGTCTCTTTCAGTAGAACATTGCCTTATACACAATCCTAAGGGTATGGATCTGCATCACAAATTCACCCTCAGTGAAAAAAAAATCAGTACTTTAATATTCTGTGCCTTTTTTTTTTTTTTTAATAGTGTTTTTATGGACTATCAAGTGTGAAGGGCTTGCTCACCTCACATACGTAGTGGGATTTTATAGGTACTGTAGTCTGGACTCCCTCTGTGCAGTGACAGGCCCAGAAGATGACTGAGTCACCCATTACAATATCCTCCATCGAGAACAGTCTGCCATATATAAAGGGATTTTAGGCTGACTCTTTCTAATACAGATGTCAGACTACAGCTAGTAGTGTGTATGTGTATAGGGCTGCTCATAAACATCGCTGTAAAGTGAATAATGCTATAAGTGTCTTTGAAACATAAAGGAAGACATTTTTTAGTGATAGTTCTCTGAGTGTGGAGGCTCTGGAAAACTTCAATTAATTTACTTTGTTATGAAATATTTTCTATTCACAGATAAATGTGTAGGGTTAATGAATGCTGACACCTGAAAGTCTTGGAGAACTAAGTATTGGGAACACATCTTACTGTACATCCCTAGAGTCAACCGATTCCCCTTATCAGTCACTGGATAAGGAGTTCCACTGTCTAGGACTTGTTTTCCTTAAATAAAGATTGTTTCATATGGTCCTCAAAAAGCTAACACAGCAAGCCAAGCTAATAGCTTTGTGCTTCATTTGCCTGAAGCAATTATTCTGCTCTTTTCACTTGGAGAATTTTTTTCACTCAGTGGTGATGACTAGAGTTTGGCTGACTTTTTTCTGTCTGGTCACTCTAAAGTTTTGTTATCTGGTCCATGGATAAAACTCCATACAAACCAATCTAAGGTAAACAAAACAATATGAAACTTTAGAAAAATGGAAACAAATAAATGGGAATTGGAGAAGCATTGCATGGGATGTACAGCATCTGCAGGATTGCTATGCTGAACATTTCAGATAAAGAGCTGAGAATTTCAGCCAATTTCTTCTCCTTTCCTCTATAATTTTATGTTCATTTTTGTGTCATGGACATAAACGCATCTGCTGCAAAAACACATCGAAAATTATTTCTATAAAGCTGAAATTGTTGTGGTAAACAGCACTTTTACTTCATGTAAGTAGAAAAACTCAGAGCAGTTTTACAGTACTGTAACTAGAAAGAGTTCTTTAGCAGAAAACTGCTTTGTCACTAGAATATAGAAGGGAATAAGTGATGGAGCTTCGGCAAAGCAAAGAATATTCATAGCAAACATCCGTCTGTACAGTAGGTTTATAGCTAAAATTAGAATAATTTAAACTTAAGTCAAATCTCTCTTGTAATTAGATAGAGATTGCAGACCACTCTGGCTTGTAGCCATTAAGACTACTAAATCCTGAGCAAAGGTTCATGTGTTTAGATCTCTCTTTCCACTCATGATGACCTGTTCAGGGAAACTACTAAACCAGCATTCTTCATCACATTAGAGACAAGCACAATGTTCTCTTTCATTCCTTTCCAGATCTTGTTCTGTTAGGCTTAATTCATGGCCCTGTGTATGAAGCCCACCACCTATCAATGATCACAATGTTTGCTGTTTTGTATGGGCAATCTGTCAGCGGTCACCTGCCACATTTTACCATCATTAATTTTTAATTAGAATGTTGAATTATTATCTTGATATTATCCTTTCACTTTAGAACCTTAAAAATCATTGTATTACTTATATTGAGCTGAAAAACTAGAGAAGAGAATATATACCAGAATAAGAAGAAATTATTTTAAAAGGGACAAATGGATAGGTTTTCTGAATAGAAATCACAGAAATTTCCTTAATGTTACTTCCATGACCTAAAACAGGATAGTACTGTGCCATAAAACCTGAAATTAAAAAAAAATGAACTTTTTACTTCATATTTAAAAATTGTGAGGAAACAAAACCTGTTAACAACTGGGCAGTTAGCAATTTGTAGGGCTCAGGTCTAAATCCGGACTCCTAAATTTAGGAGACTATGATGTAAATATCTTCAGGTGAGTGAGAGACATTGTCCTCTCTCTCATAGAAGTCCGTGGAGACCTAGCACAGGATTTAGTCTGGTTTGATATTTGGTAGCATTTCAAGCTCCTTGTGGCAGCTGCTTGGCCTCCCCCTGCTAGCTGAGAAGGACGTGGCTCCCCTGTAAGTCTTTTGTTGTATCTCGCAGTCCTGTGAAAGTCTCAGACTCCCTACAGCATTTCAACTAGTGTTGGATGCCTAAATTTAGATGAATTAATTGAATACAGTAAAAGCTAGAGATCACAGCTGGCCAAAATCCAGGTTGTCTAATCTAATCTAATCTAATCTAATCTAATCTAATCTAATCTAATCTAATCCCATTTGAAATATTTCATACGGCCTCAGTCAGGCTCCAGCTGTCACCACCATACATCACCCCATTGTTCAGTATCATAAGATAGGCAGCATGTCTTGTGTGGCACGAGATGCATCTACATCATGGAAAGGAGTCATGCCATAGATGTCTGCTCTCAGAGGAGCTGAGTGGCTTCTCCATGTGCTGCGTGCTCAGTGGTACTCTTTCAAAATCTCTGTTGATAATTATGAGATCTTAGACACCTACTGAATGTATAAAAGTCTGCACATATATTCCTAAATTTAGACACATTTATGCAAGAGAAATCTGCACTACATTAAATTTTATTTATGCCAGTCTTTTGATAGTTCTAAATAGCCCTGCTGAGGGACAGGGGTTTCACCTATCCTTGTTCAAGTGCACAGATCCAGGAGAACGGCTGGGAGTGTATCCATGTAAGGCAGCAGAGGACAGCGGTAGCTGGTAGCACTCCACACTAACACCCTCAGACCAGCTGACCCGTGGTTTTGGCCTTGTGCTCCACAGTCAGAAGACATCCCTGCAGGTGCTCAGTCCAAAAGTGCTGCATTTTGCTGCCTGAAGACTTGGTTAGACAGTAGTTCCAGATGGAATGCTGTCCAGGCCACGATGGGAGCCTGGTCTTAGTCTGATGGAAGTAATAGCAGGTGTGGAGAGATCCCTTTGGAAACAAAATGGACTAGAACAATTTCTGTGTTAATGCAACATGTGTTCTTAGTTTCATTTGCATGAAACCTTTTCTGCTTATGTGCATTTATGCAATTGAAAAGCTAACATTATATAAAAGAACAGAATGCAACTTTTGGAAAGCAAAGTGTGTATTTAGGAGGCAACTGTTCACATCAAGGCCCCGTTGGATTTTTTTTTTAATACCAGACTCAGTAAAACGAATGAACACTCTTGATGTTGTAACCGAACAAGATTTATCCCTTGCTGTCTCATTTTTACAGCTGCAAGTGGTGGTTATAAAGGTCAGGATTNTAAAGGGCAGGATTCTCGCTTTTTTTTTTTTTTTTTTTACCCCATTCCCCAAAATCTCAGCTTTCAATCACCAAGGTCACAGAATCCTTGGGGGGCAAAAATACAGAAATTGGCCAAGAATTTGTTCTTGCTCCTCTGTTTTTTTATATTTAGGAACTGCAAGCTTTTCTTTGAGTAGCATGAGCACAGTGCGTTTACATTCTCACTCTGAGGGGTTTTTGGAAATGCTTGATGTGATTTGAGTTTACTCTGTGCCTCTTTCTCTCTGCCTTGAAATGAATATTTCCAATGTATGTACCTCTGGTGTTTGAAAAATGAATGGTAGTAAAAACAAACAAACAAAAAAACCCCCCACAAGCCAACAGTAGAACACATTCAGAGAGAAGGAAAACAAAGCATGGAGGAACTCTCTGTTGGAATCTAATGGTGACGATGGGAACTGCATTAATGACTCAGAGGAGAAATCTTGAATTTTGTTCAATTTGGACTTTTCCCCGGAATGTTTGGGAAAGTTTCTGTTTAAGTTAGCTTGTTGCAACCTGGAAGAAATTACAGCTTTAATAATATTCATCTGTGAAAATCTGAACAAACTAATTATGTTTAGGCATGCCTGGGCTAGAGGTGTTACCCTAATTTAAGGCAACATTTTGTGGCTTAGCGGTGCAATAGTCACAAACCATAGGGAAACATAGAAGAGACTATTAAGACTCCTCCTAGCAGGAAGAGCTGTGTGTGGTCCTTCATCCTACATGTACTCGCAGTAAAATGCAGAAATCACTGGAAAATAAAGATGATTAGTGGAGCAAGAGAACTCAGCACGGTGAATGGCAGCTCATATTTCTGGGTCAGCTGGAACTTAGATGCGTCCTTACTAAATTTCATGACTTGTCAAAGCCTTAGAAATTGTAAATTGTGAATGGAGCATTAATATAGAGTGTCTGGGAAGCAGCCAGTTGCCCATGCAGTTGCTTCCCAAGAAATTAAAGAAGACTTAAAATGTTTTCGGAAGTACTTTGGGCAAAGAATAACTTCTGATTGTATATAATGCTATTTTTTTTGCTGTGCATTTCTTAGTCCGCATTCAAAAAATGGTGTATTTGTCTCCTTGATTGCAGGAGCACCTAGACACTTCACTATAATTTTACCAAGATACTAATTGGGAGATATAATTTGTCTTTATTAGTGATCCTAGAAACCTAACCTGGTTTATAAAACTGTCGAGCTGAAGGATTACACATATATAACTTTATTTATTCTTTTCAACTTTACCTGGCAAACATTTCACAACTGCACATCGTGTTTCAGTGGAAAGTAATCATTGCACTGCCAGTGGATTAGAAGAGGGTCTCCATCCTTAGTTGTAAATTTACCAATCTTCAGTGAGCAGCACTGATTAATCCCAGATGAGTATGTGATTCTCAAAAGCTGTGGTCATAGTGTTGCAGATCTAGGATGGAAAACTAGGGGTCACATTTCTGTTTAGAGTGGCACATTCACATCTCCGGTTGTCTTGTGCTTTGCATACCTTAAAATCAACAACTGACTTACCTAACCTGGAAGGAATAAAGCAAAACAAAACAATATCCCCACCAAACACTCTTGTGAAATGAGGAAGATTAGAAACATGCCAGTATGGCCTTTATATCTGTCATATCTTGCTGACGATTTTGCATTCCTTTGCTATTGCAGCAATTTCTAAGTATGAAACTTCCTTTTCAGTTGTGTGTGTGGTGGGAAGTTATAAATTAGACCTATAGACAAATACAAATCTGAGGCAGAGTGTTAGTGTGGCTCATTCACAGCAAAAGAAGGAGCTGTCTTTACCAGAGCTTTCAGTGACTCTGCTATCCCACCCAAAATACTAGATAATAATCTGTAGGAAAGAAATCTGTGCTGGCAACCAGCAGAAGTAGCATTAATAAGTCTTTTTTACTTCCATATTTTAAAAAAAATCATTCAACACATGCATGGTTTAGTGGGTATCTGGGGACTAACTGAAATATGGCCATTTCACTCACATTGTGATAAAAACACGTATATCTGAGCATGATCTTTTTACAGCTTGTAGAAGGAAAGTGCCTTAAGAAGCAAAATTCTGCTTTAAGGAGTTAAATCTCTGATCACATACTTTGTTCCCACTCTGTGTGACACTTGGAGCTGCCTTTTCAGTTTTCCTCTCATTTGAAAATCCTCTTGCTAGTGCGGAGATGGTGCTCTGGTGATTAAACCCAGATTTTAGTGGCTTGTTTTATTAACAATGTCTCTGTTTCTGCCAAATGTTGTTGTTGCTTCAGGATTCTTTGGTGTGTACCAAGAGCTGGCACATCTTCCTGCATTTGTTCTGGCACTTTTCAGTCCCCACAGTGCAGCAGCACAGGCACTAGAGGAGTAATCCAGCAAAACGCCCCAGGGACAGAAATGCCAACCAACCAAAGCCTGACCTGAGTAATGAAGCCAGCACACTTGAACTGTCCTGGAAAATAGGAACGGGGGTAATGGAATTGAATTTTACAAAAGATACTATTAAAGAAAAGAAAAAAAATAAAAAAGAAGGGGAAAAAGGGTTTGAATTAGCTCAGTTTTAAAGCCGACGTGAGCCTGAGCAGGGAGCAGTGCATGGCTGCTCCCAGGGCAGGGCAGGAATCAATCTGGTCCACATTTTCCCTGAGAGCATGAAAATGATTGATGCCTTTTTTCTTACAGGCACTGACTGCTTAGTTCTGGCTAGTAGAGATGAGAGCTGCCTCCCATCCATTCCCACCCACCTGGTGATGAGGGAGGCAAAATTTGACCTTTCCCTTATCACACAGCCTGAACATCTTCCAGAAATGCAATTGTCCCCAAGAGGACACTGACCTGTGTCCTCCTGCAGGACAGCAGGAGTGGTCTGTGCCCATCCAGTGTGCGGCAGGAGCACACAGAGGCTTGGGGATACAAACTCAAGTGTAAAGCTGGAAATGTAACAGCTTCATGACCAAGAACCCAAATTTGCACAGAACACTCCAGAGCGGCAGTGTAGGAAGACACATGGAGCACCAGGCTGTGATTTGAAGCTGTAGTTTTCCATGTGGAACCTGAAGTCTGTGCTGTGATCTGCAGTGTAATGGGGAGATCTCCATCCTGCAAGGTACCTCAACCCACAGAGATGTCCCTGTCACAGGACACAGACACCTCGAGGTACTGAAAGCAGTTTTATTAAACCAGCTTGGCCTCACGCTCCTCACGCTCCTGGGGAGACCAAACATGTTCCAGCTCGGCTCCCACCCTAATCCTGGACTTGCAGAGAAGTTGCAATGAGGTCAATTTACCCTACCTGCAATATGGGAATTATGGTTCTTGTTTAAAGTGCTCTGCGATCTGCAGCTAACTGTGAACTATTGATTTCTTTGCTCCCTGTTCAAAAGAGCTCTTTCTTCCATTTAAGAATAAAACTTTTTCTTTCTGAGATCAGTAAGTTTTTTGCTCTATCCAAAATCAAAATTTTTAAATATTCTTATATTAATTTTCATTTATTCAAACATGTGAATCATCTTGTTAAATATTTTACAATACTTTTCCAAAAGCTTTTAAAAGAAATATAATTTATCTGAGGAGTCACTTTCTAACACAGTATTTCTATAAAAAGTAGTTTATTTCTTTAGATGGGACAGATGATATTTTCTTTCTGACATCCCACTGACATTCTGACACTCTTCTGCTTCCCTCTGTTCTTGGATAACAGAAAACAACGCTTAAGAAATTACAGGGGATTTATTTACAGTGAGACATTCACCAGCGAGGTGGCAATAGCCACTCTGGTGCTCACTGCAATCATATGAGCTTAAATAAATTCCCACACAGCTTTGACGCCTACTCCTCCGGCTGCACTGCCCATGCCTATTTTAAAGATCATTAACGATTCTCATGTAACAGCAGATTGCTACAATCTCATGCAATGTAAAGGTTCCCTGACTAAACCAGCAATTTTCCATTACAATTCAAATGTGTTATTAATGGCAGGGATTTGCATATTTCAAAATATCATTTTATGCCTAATTTGACTTCTAATGACTCCAAACATGCAGTGCTTCGGTAATGACCCTTTGGGCTGCGTTCTGCTTTCTTTCTGAATTAATCCTGACAGCTTTCTCACTGTAAGAAATCATTGATTTCATAGTAGTATTGCTTAGATTTCAATCAGTCTTGAAACTGCACTTAGTTGTCATGACTGCAGCTGAACACTCTTCAAATGTTTAAGCCCCTGTGCTACCTCAACACCTTTTTAGAAAAGCCACCTCCCAGTGCCCACCAGGAATTAGCCATCAAAGCAAAGGCAGTTACCATGGTCTGGGGAACCACTGAAGCATCAATCAGGAAGCCTTTTTTCTCCTTTATTTGCTTGTTACCTAGGAAGAAACCCCACTGTTTTTATGTTATTGATTCTTCCTTGATTGCTATCCCGATAAGTAGATTAAACATTAGTGCTCTGTAGGGTCAGGCCACTCCTGCTGCTCATAATTTCCAGTTCTATTACAAAGATACTGTCAGTTTGCCTCAAACTCACTAACACATGTGTTTCACTTTAAAAATGAAATCATCTCATACAGATGCAAATTGCCTTGTTGCCTCCCCAGGGATTGTGTGAATTGGCATCCCCCATCACAACCTCTCCAGCTTGTGTGTTCCCTTAGAGAAGCCACTTAAATTCCACCTTACACCTGCAATGTTGTTCCCTTTAGAAAGAACTGCTTTCACTCCACAGGGATATGTCAGAAAATAGCTGGTGGAAGCCAAAAGAATCTTCGAAAAAAGACTTACTATATTTGGATTTGAATAATAAAGGCCTCTCTGCAAGACTGCAGATTACCAAAAGTCCATTTACACCAAAATCTCTTTAGCATACAAATAATCATTTAGACAGGAATTCAGCCACCTAAAGAAACTCCTTGCCACTTCATCATCATTCTGGGAATCAAGCCCTGAGAGTTTTCCAGCAGTCTACTGGTATAAGACTAGTGTAAGAGGAAAATCAGACTCAGAATTTTCAATTTTTTCCAGCTATTAAGTGCCTTTCAGTTAATTTCCTTTTTTTTGCTTTTACTACTGAAAAATGTCACTTCCTCAACCTTCTTCATTCCCCCTTTTTCCATTTGGGTAATGAAAATAGAAGGGTAAGATTCATGGCAGCATTACAACAATGAAATCATATTATCACTGCCTTCAGTTTCCCCTTCCTGAGCACCACGCTTCCCTACTGAGTTTGTAAATATCTATTTTTTCTGAACATGGAACCATTTGTTTTTGGTTTTGTTTTGGTTTGGTTTGGGTTTTTTTTTTTCATTTTTAAACCAAGCAATACTAAATCAGGTCTTTACTTTCAAAATTACTTGCTGGATAGATCTCTTATTCATTAGAGCTCTTTAGAAGTTTAACTGATTTCCAGTGAAATTAAGGAAGGAGGATTCAAGATTAGGTCACACCTAAACTTTTTACAGTTTAGTTTATGTTCAGCATATTATTTTAAAGATTTTTTTAAGTGCATTTTTACATCATATCTTTGCTGTTGATGATATCTGTGGGAGCAGCACAGGTGTTTGACTTCTGCTCCATTGACACACAAGAACCATTTGCCACCTCCTCAGGCCAATTATCTCATGCACTTTCCATTTCAAAACCTACCAACTGAATTCATTTGCAAGGAAATAATCCTACATTAAAGGAGGTCCCATGAGTGAAGGTTACTTATTCTGAGTAAAGCAACGAAAAATCACAGTCCTTAAATTATAGTGTTGGCATTTCAGCTCTTTAGTTTCAGACTCCCAAGAGCGGTTTCGACCTTTTTGAGGTGGAAATAGTAATTTCTATTAAGATGTGACAGCATCTTCCCATCGACAGTGTATCTCAGGGAATTTTTGAGAAATTTGTGCCAAACCTCTTGTTAGGTTCAGTTGGTACTGGGAGATTCTCTGATGGTCAGTTCTCATGGTTGCTTGGAATCCTCTGTGATAGAGAGTTACTTTTTTTTTTCTTTTCTTTTTTCTTATTGCAAAAGTGAAAACCCATCCTGATGGGTTTTGCAGTGTACACTACCCACAGCCCTTGTGCCAATATAAAATTCTCTGCTGTCATGTGAACAGAATAAACTGTAACAATGGTATGCAGACAAATGTGGCCCTTTGTTTATTGCAATCACACAAATCTGTGTGTATTGATACTGGTGCAAAGGTCTCTGATGATCCTGAAAGAGAGAATTTGGGCAGGATATCAATCTCTTATGATCCCGAAATAATGCCATGAGATCTTTAACTTCCACTTGAACAAGCACTAAAGGCAGAGAGATGGAAACTTGGATTAACTTCTTAGCCAAGTGACACCTCTCGCAATGTTTTTGACCCTTACTTTAAAGCTGTCACCGGTTGCCTTGATTTATGGAAACACTATCCTTTTAAATCCTCCTCCCTCTTATCTCTGCAGGCAGTTTCCTGATTTGCTTTTCTTTCTCTTAGATCATCCATATTGTTTCTTGACAAGGGCTGTGTGGACAGCCACACTTTCGATGGTACTCAGAAAGAAAAATGATACTCTGTTTTCCAGCTGAACAGAAAATATTACAGATGGTTTTAGTAGTTTCACTCAGAAGGCTTCAAGACTTTTTGTTTCAGGTTACAGAAAGAAAAATAATAATAATTTTTAAAAATGCAGAAAAATATCACTGCAAAGTCGTTTCCATCTTACTCTAATTTCACAAGCTAAGTTTCCCAGGAAAATCTGAAGTGCACTATAGTAACAGGATACCTTTTCCATCATTCCAAAGAGCTTTCATCAGTAATAAAGAACCTGTTGGGCTAACACTGATTCACCAACAAAAATAAAAGCTGGCCCCAGCCCCAGATTATGTCTATACACTAGTTGTGTACAAAAGCATGACCAAGGAACAGGTCAGAGCATGAGCACACCAATATCTCCGTTATTTAGCAGTTTCCATCATCCCTGTTTTGCCTTGTGCCATTTTGTGTTATCCAGACAATATCTGGGCGCAGTTCAAGAGACTGGACATGCCTGTTTCCCATGGGCAGTTTGGGCATTTTCATCCTGGTGCTCTTTGGAGAGAAACAGTGTGTGAAGTCAGGCCATGCCATATCATGGGGGGTCAGGGGCACAGAATGGTCTTTGTCCATTTTTACAACTCAGACCCAGTCAGAGAGTCTGTAGGTGAAGCACAAGGAAAGTGGCAACAGAGGATGACAGTGGAGAATCAGCCCAGGGGAAGGAAATTTTGTGAGGCATTGTCTATTCTAGCATAGCCTCAACTGTATTTAAAAGGAGCTTTTCTAGAATCTGTTGGTCAGGATGAAAGAAATAATGAAGCCTGGCTCAAATGCTAAAAATAGATAATAGGGTAGGATTATTAGGTTTTGGTTTTTTAGGCAGAAATACACATTAGTTTTAAAAATTATGAAGGAACTACCATTGACCACACTGTTATTATCCCCTGCCCATACTGGTGGCTTTCACAATTTCCTTTGGAGAGAGGACACTCAACCTAATTCTGCTCTCATCCAAAAAAAAAAAAAGAGTGATGAGGTGGGACACAAATGAAGCAGAGCACATTTCTCCTATGCCAGTGGTGGCTGGTCTGCCTTGTGGAAGCCTGACCTTTCCCAGACACTCATTCAAACACACCCCATAAAATGTTCAATACTCTCTATTATGTTCATTTTTCCTGCCGTGGATTAGGAAAACCTAAAAAAAATGCCTGAAAGGTAATTTTGCAAAGAAGACTCCTGTTAAATCGGTTACCATATAACAGCCTTACAGTTGAGATTGACATCTCATTTGGTATGTGAGAAACTGTAGAAATAGATTTATAAGAGTTTGGAAATATGGACAAGCAAGATGTACTTGATGTCCTTCTGAAAAGGCATCCACAAAGGGCATAAAACCAGAAAAAAAAGAGTACAAAATAGCAAGTCAAATATGTCACTTGAATTTGGACCAGTGGTCTCGACAGAGTAATTGCTTGAATGACAAAACCATTAAGGAGAAGGATCAGATCTCCTCAACGTGCAACTATATGTGAAATAATTCTACCTTCAGCAAAGTCACTTTCCTTGTGGTATTAGTATTGCAATGTTCTTCTGCAAAGAGATTAAAACTGTCCCACCTTAATTATTTTACATGCAAAACAAACTGGGGACTTGTGATCCAAAATCTCTAAGTGAATTCATACTGGTTTTCATATTTTGCTTTTTCTTTTCTTTTTTTTCTTATTTAACATAGACCGAGAGTAAGGTTGTGGGTTTTTTTGGTTTTTTGTTTGTTTGTTTGTTTGTTTGTTTGTTTTAAGTTACTCTGGTGAAGAAGCAAACTCTAACATGAATGCCAGAACTGTCTGCAGCACCATCTCCTGCTGCTCCAAACCAGCAATGTGGGTAAGATCACAAACAAACAGCACAGTCCCAGTAGGCTCCAAATATCCTGAACTTCCACTCACTAAAGTTTGGCCTTAAAACAATACAATATGGCTTCCCCTAGAGATTTTTTTTTTCTGAGAAAAAAGAATAATACACTGAATCTTTTATTTTTTGCCATGTCTTAAGACTTTTGTAATGAAGAAGGGAAAGTGTGGCATGATTTCATTATGTCTTGTCTATATACATATTGAATATTGACTATTTTGTCCATTAAAATGTAAACATAGCTTGAAGATTCCACACAGCTTTAATATAAGATCAGCACAGTTACTCAGACTGTGGGTATTTTAAGAACATGCCCAGATTGCAGATATCAGAAGCAAATAATTTTACTCAGTAAAATTATTGCGGCTTTCTTATATGACTTAAATGTGCAAAGTTGAAGTTCTCTTTTTCCCAAAGTCAATTACCACAAAGCTATGGGAGAAAAGCTTTTTTTTCCACATGAAACCCAAGTTCTTCAGCTCTGTTCACACAGCTGGGCATGCAGAATCAGCAAAGCTCTTAAAAACTCCGCAGGGAATTAATGTGACTTAATGGCAGTGTAACAATGAGATAGAGCTTGTCACAGTCTTCCCAGTGAATTCTAAATAAAATAAAATGTAAAAAATAAATAAAATTTTAAAAATAGCCATTTAATCTTCTCTGACAGAGATAGTTACAATGGTATTAACCAACAAATTTGTTCAGACCAAATCTGTGACCCTCGTTGTGTTTATTGCAATAAGACCACAGCCACAGTCATTGGAAGTGTAGTATGTGAAAATCCTTCATTGTTTCTGCACTAGTTTGTTCTGCTACAGTAGCTGAGGCATTTTAAAGACCAACTTGTGGGAATTACTGGAGCATATATGTTAAATGTGAACATTATGTTAATATCACAACCCAGTCTAACTTAGCAGTTCTTTAAGGTGTAGTACAAGATGGTCCCTTGTCTCCTTTGAACTGCAGATAAGTCTTTTTTTACCATGGGGACGATTTTAAACTGATCACTGAGAGACATTTTGGCTGAGCATTTTACACAATTTTATGGTTCTTATAATCTTGATTCTTTTTTTAATAGAGCAAAACTGGCTGGCCTTCTCACGTGAATCATTCTGGTGTTGGGAAAGGGAAAACAGCCTCTAAATGTTACATAAAAACAGGAGGGGAATTGAGTTACAGACGTACCCCAAAGCATCCAAACCAGTAAAACATATCACATATTATTCTTGAACAATGCACCCTCTTCAGAGGTACTGGATGGCTTCTCCAAACTCCTGTTTAATACATGATTGACAAGAAAATGACAGCCCCTGTGTCGAAGCTGACGTGTCTGGCATCAGTGGAGGGGTCTCCTTTCGTCCCACTAAGCCTGAGCACTGATAGGTCATCCTGTGCCTGTTATCTCTTTCCTGCTGTCAAAGCATCAGCTGTATCCCTGCTCGGTTTGGCTTTCTGCTGCCTGTCACTCCAGTCCTGAGTGACACAGCCCAGGGTATCCTCTGTGCCACCCCTGTGTGTTGATGGACACAGCTAGTCTTTGTCTTCTCCTTCTTCCAGACTTCCCTGCAGCTGTCTCAAGTGTGAGGCCTGCTAAAGGCTTGATAACAATTACTAAACTGGCATAGATTGTGAGGGGGCTGTGAAGGGAGTAGACCTGTAAATTTGTTTATGTTAGTTCCACAACTGAATAAAAAGGAGAGAGGGAGAAAAAGAAGTTAGTGTTTGACAATGTACAAGAGGAAAATCAGTTGAGGTCTGGAAAGGTTAAAAATTGAAAACCTGTTCCTTTGTCCAGCAACCCAACCTAAAACATAGTCCTGAAAAAAGCTGTGCCTGAAAACAGCCTCATGCCATTCTGACTCAATATCCTGTCAGTATAAGTTATCAAACCCCGGGCAGGATTCAAGGCTTTTAGGATTTTACAGGATTTTAGGGTGAGTTTCAATGCATCACTCTGCTGAGGACATTTGAACTTACTTCATCCCACCTAGAAGAATGCCGTAAGTGCAGCATTATGGTTCAGCTCTTTCACTTTCCATAGATTAAGATTCAAAAAATTGGAACATAACTACCACTTCTCAAATGAGCACCTCAAAAAAAAGTGTGTGGGATAACCAGTGCTGATATTTTTTTAATGGAATGATGTATATTTAAATCAAAGTTCTCAAAGGAGAGATTGGAGGAGCCTCCAACATTTCTGCCATAAAATTGCCATACTCACTTGAAATCATACTTTGTTTTATTGAATAGAGTGTGATGAGATGATTGCTGTGGGAGGAGAAAGATTTAAATTACTTTTTGTTGCTAGAAACAAAATTTGATCCTGTATTTTCCAGATTCTGCATGAATTCTATTATTATTAAGTAAAAATGAAGACGTTGTTTCTGTTTCCCTTTAAGGCAGACTTAAGAAACTAGCCTTTTTCCTTCCAAACTTATAAAATTTCCTGGACACAGAACTCAAGAGTGCTACCATTTCTCAAAAAAAAAAAAAAAAANAAAAAAAAAAAAAAAAAAAAAAAAAAAAAGGGAAAAAAATTTTCAAAATTACCCAGCTTTCAGAGTAAGTTTTATTCTTAGATTTAATCTAACCTAATCTAATCCAAGCTTCTCAATTTTCTCAGATGTACCACACAGTTCACAGTCTCATTACTGTGTTCACACACCAGTATTTTGCCATTTATTTGTTCTGAAAATTCTCTTCAGCTTCTAATTCTTATTGCAGCTATTGATGTATGGGCTTCCTGATGCAGTGAGACAGTAATTCTTGATGAAAGGCACACAAGGATTTTTTGGGAATGCAAGAAGGGAGAAATCTGAAGAAGCCCAGTCAGAGCGTGACAAAGTGTATATTGGGTAGAGGATATTGTTTTTACTGCCTGGTGACATCACAGTCAGGCTGTGTTCTGCACTGCATCTGCTGTGATATACCTTATTTGAAAAAATACAACTCCCACTGTAGATATTTCCTAAAACCAAAATTGAATATACATGTAGAATTCACTTAGAGAGAAGCTGAACAAAAAAAATTACCTACCATAAGTAGGTGTTCCTGGATTAAATACTTGAACTGCTTATTTTGGAGATGACTTCTCAAACTAACATAGATGAAGGTCATGTTTTCCAAAGAGTAACAGTCTTGACCTCTGTTGGCTGGGTCACAAAACTGTTGAGGGAGGCTATCATGCAGCACATTCTTTAGGTGAGTGTGCTTCACTGTAGATCATTGGACTCTGAGATAAAACCTCTCCGGCAGTTTGCAAAGGTTTGGGCTCTTCCGAAAGTCCATGCAAGCCTCAAAAAACCAACCAAACAAAACAACCTGGGGAAAGGCATTGGCCATGGATTAAGAATCTCATTTCCAATCAATTCTTTTATGAGGGGTAGAAAGGAAGGCTGGAGGCAGAGAATGAGGGAAACTTACTTGGGAGGAAGGGAGGCAACAGAGCTAAATGATGACTTATGAATAATCTTTTTTTTGTTGTTGTCATGACATTTTATTGCATTTGGCACCAAATGGCTGCATCGTTATAGGAATTTATGTTCGTGCCTCATTCAAATGTAAAAAATGAAATTAACAATTTGTTTCTAAAATAAAAAGAACATGCAGGACCATCTACAAGGAAAATGACCTCTTTCATTTAGTCCAGCTTCAATAATGTATAAAAGTAGGAACTTACTGTCCAGCTGGTTCGGTCAAATTCTGTTTGGTTGCCCTTGGGCTTTATAGTTAGTCAAGCAGAGGAAGAAATCTGCTAGCCATGTTCAAAATTGATAGAACATGGATAAGATTTTAAAAGGTTGGTGTGTTTCCAGAGATTGTGTCACTCAAGTTTTTGGTTCTGGTTCTTGAATTAATTACAACAATTATCCATCCCTGTCAGAATTTATCTAAAGACTCCCTGAAGCTTGAATGCTGAGCAGGCTGTGCTAGGTTAGACACACAGACAGGATTGTCAAGTGGAACCAGTGTCTGTGGAGCCTGGGGTGAGAGAACAAGACATCCCACCTCTGTCTGATCTTTCCTCTCTCATCGCAGAGGTGGAGCTATCCAGTGCCTCCACGTACTTCCTCTGAAGCTCCTAGGTTGCTTTCAAAGCTGAGTGACAGCAACACTTGCACTAAAGAGAGCTGGAGTTGGGGTTTGCTGAAGGAAAGCTCAGTGTCTGTGGGTGTTCTCCCAGGTTGGCACTTGTGTGCCCATGGCAACTGAGTTCTCATGATGTCCACTTTGTGGTGTTGTTCTTGGATGGCTGAAATAGAGAATGCTTTTAAAGCTATTTGCTTCACTTGGCTGAGGAGGGAATGGTTGCAGTTGTGCAAATAACTCCTGGTGCTCCTCCAGTTTTTCTCCTCACTACCCCATGGAGTTACGTTTGCTTAAGCAGGGCATTGTAGGAGAAGAAGCTCTGCTGGGTTCCTCCTCACAAACCTCCCAGCACATCTCAGGCCTGACCTACAGCATCACTGTCAGTACAGCCTGTAGCTTCTCCTGGAACAAAACCAGTTTAACCACATTAAGTCATGGTTTTGTCTAATAGCAAATTAAGAGGGATAACTTAACCCACGTGACTCTTGGTAGGAGTTGGGCCTCCAGAGACAATCAGTGACTATACCAATCAACTACACACTTGTCTATCCTTAAATGAATCCTGTGAGATAACAGTTGCACAGAAAGGAATATTATCTAATTAACACATGCTGTTGGAATTTGATCTTCCACTTTCCTCTGGAATATCCCAGCTGAAACTGCGCTCACATCACTACAGGATTTGTGAGGATTATACAAAGTGCTTTTTCCCATACACGTGGTGAGTATGAGTTTCATCCATCAATGCAAGCTTGCATAAGCCCTGTGAATGAAGGGTTAGACATGACTTTGAAATCCTATCTCAAGTGGCGGAAAAAATGGAAACTGCACAGAATATTATATACAATGTGGGGATATTAATTTTTTTCCCATGGATAGTTGTAATCTGTAGTTTATGAATGTTAAATTCAGTCTGGAAGTATAACAACTTGCATAACATACTTTTCCTTTGCTTGATAACTAAACAACATGAGAATTAAAAATCATATTTTGATATTCTGTGTTGGAGTAATAACATCTGAAAGTTACAGCTGATTTTAGAGGCTTCCTTGCCTCTAAATACCCACAGTTATAGAGGAAAAGAGTGAAAATTAGTCCTTACAATCCCCTGGCTCCTAGTTTTATAGCCACAGGCCTAGATGCTTCTGGCAAAAGGGATGAAGAAGGGAAAATGCCCGAGTTCTGGTGTGATATATATTCCTGAAGTTGCATTTGTTCCTGGAGTTACGTTGTTGATGTCTGCTGAAGATACGACACTCTGTTAAAAATGTATTTAACCAAAAAAAAAAAAAAGAAAGCATTCACTGCTGACTTGCAAAAATTACTCTCCTTCTCCACAGGTACTGGAGTAGATACAGTGTTGAACCTGAACAATCCAACCAGACAAAAAGTCCATCAACCTTTCCTATCCAGGGACTATTGTCTGAAACACATGAAAAAAAACAACCCCAAAACAGGCAGAGAAGCTGTACAAAAATGAAGCAGCTTTTGTCCTTTCATGGCCTTTTAGCTTTGCCAAGATCTCATTCAGACCTTTGAAAGAAGTGAAAAATACTCAAAGCTTTAGAGTAGAGACCATCTTTCCCTTTTCTTTCTCAGCATTAACTTTCTTCTCAAGCCCTTTAGTATCCTTAAACCTTCTTCCTCCAGGAAGTAGCATTAGGAACAGAGAAAGTCCAGACAGAAAAAAAGCATATTCCAGGGGCCATAGAGACAGGATAGGCAGTAGAAGAATAACAAATAGAAGACTATTCATGAAGAGCTGATCTTTGGCATCCTCTGGCATATCCATAGAGGCGGAAATCATGCCAGTTCTTGGGTTCTGTTCAAAACAGTGCAAAAGAAAGGCCAGCAACATCCTCACTATCTTTAGAAGAGCTATCTTAGTGCAGAGAAAGCTGCTAAAACCAAGATCACAAGAGAAGGAGGTTTCCAGTTCAGTTTGTGTAATTTTAATGGAGACATAATTTGTAGGAGTGGTGAGCGCTGACCTGGAAAATTAGTTTCTAATGGAGATATCTAAGAGGTAGAAGGAAAAGTCTCCAGTTAGTTTTAGCAGCTGAGCCTACAAAATGAAAAATCAATTGCTCAGAGAAACCTTAATAGTTAAAAAATATCTCATCTTGTAGGCTAGATACTGATCAGGTTGCTTTACTTGAATAATTTCTGAAAAACAAGGCCCTATAAAACATAATATATTTGCTGGTAAAGAGATATTAATTGCATTTGTACCTCATTCTGTCCAGCTGGATTAAGTTCTTGCTGAGCACATCAGACAGCTTTTATTTGCTTCTTGTCATGCTAAGTAAGAAGGCATTTAATGCTAGAAAATAGCTTTAAAACTATATAAATCTTTGCAGCTGCAAAAGGACCCACTCAGACTCAAAATCCTTGCTTTTTAAAACAAACTCACTTTGTTAACATACTTTCAGTCCAAATATTCAAAGTAATGTTTAACCCTTGTTATTTTTTCTCCCCTCCTATATAATACCCTTGTTCACTTATTGCAGTATACTTATTTAGATACAGCTCTTCACTTTTTCCTCAATACACTGTACTTTAAGCATGGTAAAGTCTCATTTTGCTCAACACACTGTACTTTAAGCATGGTAAAGCAAAAAAATGTAAACTTCAGGTCACTCTCTTAGTAAATTTGTATGGCAGGAGAGCTGATGCATGTCTTTCACTACGGAGTGATGTATAATAATAAAAATCCCAGGAAAGTTAAACAGACAAGCCAGGATCAGATATTCCCTCAAAAATGTCATCATTCCATAAACCTGAGAAGCTCAACAGGACACTCTACATGCCAAAAATTTAATCATCTAAAAGGGGGAGCAAAGCCTAGATTTAGCCAAGTCCAGGCTTTAGAATTTAGCAACATACTACCTGGCTTATAACAAGATACCTGAAAGATATGGATTTTTATCTGGTCATATTTGCCATATACAGATGAAAATTCTATATTTTATTTTCATAATTAAGTTTTCATAATGAAAATGTTTCTGGATCATATGAGTCACCTATTTCAAATATCCTGTTAAAGAAATGTAACTCCTCAATTTAGAAAATGTGAAATAGTTTGTGTCTAAAAAGCTCATTAGTGCTAGAAATTGTTTTAGACTGTCCACAAATTGAATTACTGACTATATTTTGAAGGAAAAAAAAATCATGCATTGTGATGGAAAAGGATTATTTTAGCTATTCACTCATAAATACTAAATGAAAAAAGACAAGAGAATGCTACACCTGGAACCCATGTGTGTTAGAAAAGGATGCTAATTCCAACACTGGACTGTGGCTTAGGCCTCTTTGTTTAGTTCTGTTCAGCCTTGAGGTGTAACAAGTATAAGCTTCACTGTTAACTCCAAATTCAGACATTACCAGGATTTATATCATCTGGGGGCAAATTCTATTACCAAATGAGTTGGTTGCTCCACTCCTAGAAAAGATTTGATTACCTGAGTCCTTGCATGCAGTGATTTCCCATTCTCTGCGTTAGCAGAGCTCCATGACAGCAGAAATCAAGTTGATTATCAGCCATCAACCAGTTTTTCTCCCTAAATTTACAAGTTAGTTTTTTCTGGCTGAATTAATCTGGGACATACCTTTTAAGTAGGAGCCATGATAATATGACCATGTTAATTTTTGAATGTGAATTTAAGGAACTATTTGAAAGAACCTCACTAAAACAAATAAAGAAAAAATATCATAGGCACCTGTATGCAGACTGAAAACTAACTACTCTGCCAGCTTCTTGCTGGATTGGCCTAAATATTCCCTTACCAGCAATTGCTTTTAGTATGAATATTTGGATTTCATTGTTAGTGGTGTTGCAATGTCATCTGAATAAATCTTTTTTCAAACAGTCTTCATTTAATGTGTGCTTTGCTCAGTCAAGGCATAGAGATAAAAGAATTCTTTAAAAATGAACAGGAATGAATTCCAAGGATGAGAAGATATCCCTCAGGAGTTTCAAAGGAACATATATTGAGTAATATTATCAGGAATTCTATAGGCAACATTAATTGTTACCATTCCCAATCACTTGAAAAATCAATCATTGGCTTACATGAGACTCAAAATCTATAATATTTTCCAAGTATGGTTTTCAGATATCTTCTGTTTGCTTTTTCTTACTGAAGTTGCTATGGTTTGAATTTCCAAGCTTTTCTCTGCCACAGCCTATAAGCTGATGTTTTATCTATGTTTAATGGAAACTGATCTTATATGAACATACAGCTTGGAGCTAAATTTTCAGAAAATATGTCAGCCATTTCTTAAATTCTAAGAATTAAAATTAAATCTCTAAGTCTTAAAATAATATGATGAGACTAGGAGTTACAGAGGCAGGTAAACCACCTTATGGCATTTTGCTTCTGTGATTTGGAGATCTCTTGAGAGGTTCCCTTCCCAAAAGACCCAAAAGAGTTACTATAAAACCCAAGACATGTTACATAAAAGTCTTGCCCCAAAGAGGGGACCATACCAGTTTGTCAGGACCCAAGAATTCATCCCTTGGGATCTTTCCTACACCTGTGCAGTTTTTCATAGTGAAGCAGATAGACAGCTCCACTTGCTGTCTCTCTGTAAGAGAAGAAATAAACCCCAGAGTGTGTGAGGGACCAGGGCACAGCACTGTAAGACTGATGCTTTAAAAGCTCATTATCTATGAAATGCATTGCACATCCTGCATTAGATTGTAGGAACTGTGAATCTAAAGTAATTGTACGAATGGGTTCCTTACAACAGTCTTTTAGTATTTATCTTCTTAACAATTTCCAGGGAATTGGTATTAGACTTTCCTATAAACTGGGAGGCAGGACACAGAGCTAGACTACCTTGGACAAGTCTTCAAAAGAGTTGAACCTGGCCCATCACCAGACCACACACTTGTTCCTAACCCAAACAGGTGGAATTCACTCTTTGCTTCCCTTTCACAAAAATAGCTTTCCTTATGATTACACCTGGAGTTTCAACTGCATTGTTACTTCCTCCCAAAGAAGACTGGAGTGATGTAGCAGATTATTCTGCCTTTTATTTCAATCAGGCAAGTAGCTTGACTTTTTAGCTGACCTGCTGTGATTTCTGAGTTGAGGAAAAACACAAAAGGTTTTTGATTGAAACCAAAATACTTAGCTTTTATCAAACACCCTACTTGGTATTTGCTTTCTACATGCAAAACTTGTTTTTCTTTTATCCCTCCAAAACATTTTGATGAAATGGATCCTCAAGCCTTACTATTCAGCAACTGGGCTTTTAAAAACAAAATTTGGATGGTATGAGTTTTTATAACACATTTACATATTTATTTCTTGGATTACTGTATTTAAGGGGCTTTGAGGAGCTGAGGGGACTTACTGCTTTTTCTAAACCACATGGGGTTCTTTTAGCATTACTGAGGAAGCTGGTCTATGCCAGATAACTAGGGCTTATGAACAAAGCTACTTGATTTAAAAGTTCATACACAGGTTACAGAAACACCGGTGGTGTGAGCAGGTTTTTCTTCTCCTCGCCTCTTTTAAACCCTTAAACACCCCTTTTCCCAGAAATAGCTAACTCCAGCTAAGGGGCTTAAACGTGCCTGAAGAAAGCAAGATGTCTGTGCTTCTGCTTCTCCAGCAGACCTGGACACAGGTCCTGTGGCAAGCCCAATTTACTGCCTAATTCTTTTTACAGGCAGCAGGTATTAAACCAGCTTCCTGCAGCCACCGTTCTGGGAAGCACCGGCATGGCTGTAATCCCCCAGCTGAAATGCTCCCAGGGATTTACTGACCCTGCTCAGCTGAAGAGCCTCCAAGTCACTGGAGCCAGACTAACTCTGGGCTCCCGGTGTTAGTAGGCAAATGTAAAAACAAGTCAAAATACATGTCCTGGATCTGAATTTTAGGCTAAGTAGGAAAAATGCCGTGAACAAAAACCTCTACAATGGGGCACCCAGGAAGGTCCTGTCTAGCTCTTGAGTCCTTTTCACAACATGTTTTTCTTTAAATTAAATTCAACTTTTGAAATTTAGAATATGATTTTAAACTGGAATTAGAAACATATTTGCTTATGAGTTAATAGATGAATTGATGGGTTTTTTCCGCTCCAGTTTTTTGTTGAAGTTAAAACTACTTTTCAGATTCTTTTTCCTAATTTGATAACTCTGAAGTTTGAGGTTTTAAAATTTTATTTATTACTGAAAAGCATCACCCAGCACTGGAAAATCACTTTGAAAGGAAATATAATGAAAAATGTTCTCAAAGAAAACACTGAAAAGAAACCAGTAAACATCCTACTGCAAGATAAACAGGAATATGAAAAAAATATAGACTTCATTTGACAGATCAATTCCTTATGATAGCCAAATCTAATAATCAGGCTGATTAGGGGCTTTGTGTCCTTTACTGAAAAGAAGGATGTAAGAAATGCTGAAGTCCTGGTCCACTGCCTTCTCTCAGACACTTAAGTTTTATATTACAGCTTCTGCTGTATTTTTTATTATTATTATTATTAATAATAATAATAATAGGCTGCTTTAACTTCCTTATCCCGGGACTAGAGTTTTATGGATTGAGCAGACAGTGTACCAACAGCCGAAAATTATTCACTTCTTATATTATAGAAAAAACATGTCATTTGGAATGGAAAGCTTTTACGGTCTTTGTAACTAAGATGGGAAAGGTGGTTCTCAACATTTTCCGTCCACAGGATAACTGAGATACTTGAATTTGTCTGTCTGGCTTGGGAATGGATTAGAAGCATTTCTAATAGGAGCATAGAGATGGTTGAGCTTTCGGGCAATACTGGAAAGTATTGTTACCACAGTAATTTACTCAATTTTATGGAGTCAGATCATTACAGAGCATGATCCCGTGTAGAGAAAACACACAGACACAATGAGGTTGTGAAGTAGCTTGTACAGAAAATCTCCCAGTGAAAGCTATTCAAACACTAACATTATTTTTCAGCCTCCCCTGCTTTTTTTTTCAGCACAATGTGATATCTTTGAAGAAATTTTAATGGTCAGGCTTTCTGTGCTATTGGAAGTGCTCTCACCTGGCCATGGCTCTGCAGAGGCAGCAAGCCTAAGTCACAGGACTTAGCTCTGCCATAGGCAGTCACAATAAAGAACAAATCGTAGTTGTCTGCGTCCATGTCAGGGAGGTTGGAGCTAGATGTTCTTTAAGAAAAACCTTCCAACCCAAGCCTTTCTAAGATTCTGTTATTCTATAATTAGTACTTAGAAGTATTCAAATTACTTGCGTATTATGGTGCTGCCCGGCATTTTTCCTCATTTTAATCCCTCTTTCTACTGTCTGAGTATCAGAATGTATGCACTGCACCAGGTGAAGTCTAGCCGTGACCTTGCACCCAGGCATTTCTTCCCCATTCTCTATGGATCCCATATACCTCCACCCAGCTCTGCAACATCTGCAGCTCACAGTCATGCCGTGAGTTCCTACTCTGCAGTCTGCTTCTCTTCCTTGTTGCTTTCAAATCCCCAGCATCCAATCCCTCCAGCAGACAGTTTTATTATTGCCTAAATGAGTCTTCTCACTTTTCATGGCACAGAATTTTCTCCCATTTCTATCTCTCTAACAAAAGGCTTTCCAATTCTTTCTTTGTGGCATCCCCATCTTTCAATACAGTGACAATGACTTCAAATGCTGTGTTGTCATGTTTCATTAGCTCACTTCTGGGTTTCTGTGCCAAAGTCATAATGAAAACATTACATTAAGTTAGTCCAGGTTTGATCCTTGTGAAATCCCACTGCAATGTCCATGTGATCCAAGGCTTCTCATTTAGGTACAGCTTGTCATCTTCCATCTAAACAATTCTTTAGCCAAGTTCCAGTTCCTGTATTAGTTGTCTCCAGCCCAAGAAATTTCCTATGACCCAGTCCCAAATACTTTACTGAAGTCCAGATATTTACTGCATGTTTCCTCATGAGAAACTGAAGTGTTTTATCAAAGAGAGATTGAGTATCTTTAATAGAAACATCTGGGACAATCTGTGGTTTTGTCATATTTTTCATTTGACTTTTTTTCCTTAATTAAATTTGTTTTTAATTTATTACTCCTTTTCTTCAAAATTTTCTTCAGGCCTTAAGTGATGCCATTAAGAGTATAATGGCCTTTTCATCTCTTTCTTTTTTTTTTTATTTTTTCTTTTAACAGCAGAGAATGACAAAATTCCCAGATAACTAGTTTTTTTTTAAGAAGGAATCAATACAAAAAAATCTGAAACCTTGGTGGAAAACAATCTCTTTTTGTGACTCAGATTCCATTAGCCTTGGTGTATATCTCTTATAAGGCATTCCTGAATTTCCAATCTACATCTGGTAGAAGACTAAAATTATATTATAAGTTGACAAAACCTGAAAGACTACAGTGAGTGAATTTGAGGATGAAGGATTCTTGTCATATGAAACTGGAAATTGTGTAGTCAGCTGTATCACAGGTCTTTAGATCATTGTCAGCAGCGATGCTGACATAAATTAGATGTGAGCTTTGGTGAAAATGCAAGATGAGCATGTTACATTCAGAAGAAGACCATAGATATTCTCTTTTTACAATACACAGTATAATTCCCACTTGTGATATTTTTACTTTTGTTTACACAGATGGACCTCTGATGATTTAACTGCAGAATTACTTTTGACCATCCCCTCTGATGGATGCCCTTGCCATGACAGGCTGCATTCTTCTAATCAGATACTTCACCCCACTTACAAATACACTACTGAAAATTATACGTTCACAAGTATCCAGTATCAATGTAGAACCACTTCTTTTTCCTCAAAATATCCTAAAATATTTTCTTTAAACATTTCTGGTTCAGTTCTTTGAGCCCACTCAAAACCTTGAGGACTGATATAGATAAAACAACAGACCAGGGAGGCACCTTTCAAGCCATCACAAGCGTAACTTTGATTTATTCCGTTTGTTTTTCTCCTGATGATGGCTCATCTCCTGATCTGCTCTAGGGGGCAGAGCACGTCTTCTTGCACTGGAGAATCAGGAGCTGCAGCAAACTCTTGGCCATTTTAACTCCTGTTAAGTTGTTTGCATCCCAGAGCCAGATTCGATGAACGTCCTCCTTCATTTCTGATTCTAAACATTACTGTTCGTATGGAATAAGATTTGTCAGAGAAGTCCATTTTAGTAAAAGACAGAAAGGATTAAAGGATATCACCCAACTTCACTGCCCTTGAAACATGTGTGATGCCAGGTATGAGGTCACCTGGGTAGAATATATAGAGACTTGGTTTCCCAGGAGCCATATACGGGAATTAAAAACTGAACAAAACCAGTGCAAGCAGTGAAAATGAAATAATTATATTAATCTGCTTCAGGGCAACTGGTGTTAGATTAGAGCTAATCAATTAGCCACGCAGAATACATAATAGCTGCTATAATAGGACATCATACAGAGGGAGCAGATGGATTTTTGAAGAGTAACAAAGAGATTTAGACACCAGATACATTGACTTTCATTATCTCTTCACACTTTTATAACCACAGAGCAACTGCCTTGGCTGGCATATACTCAGTTGGGTCAGTTGAGCTGAGTGGAACTAAAGAGATTTACAAGAGCTTACAGTCAATTCCTTACACCTCTTTTTCCCCTCGTTCTGCATGCACAACTTAGCTTTACTTGCAATTTTAATCTTTTTGGGCGGCCTCTACAACTTATAAGAGGAAATTCTATGCAGAAGTAATTTACTAAAAATAAATCATTCTGCTATAAAGTTTTTCTCGGTTGAACATCTCCTACCTCCCTTGTATCTACACTTGGTGATCTATGAATTTCTTCACATCTGACTATGTTGGGGAGGGGGCATTATTATTTTTCCATTTTCTCTTCACATCAAAATATGTCGTTTCTTGAAACATTTTCTCAGAATGCTTGCACATATGAGTGGTTCTGCTGACTCTGTTATTATGTGGAAGCAAAAAATGTTGCAGAGAACCAGTCCTCTGTGAATAGTCAAAAATGCTTAAAAGTACATTATAGACCCTTGACATTAGACTCAAAGTTCTGAGTGAGCCAGCTTGAAATCGAATGTGAGCTCCCATATTTCTGCATCTAACTTTGATAATTTTAGGTGATGTTACTACAATGACAGTTTGCCCATTCAAATACTTTTTATAGCCCACGGAACTGTTTCGTTTTTTCATGCTTTTTATCAAATCAAGTAGAGAGGAAGAAAAAGGATTTAAAATTATTGATTTATTTAATCTTTCCCAGAAGTTCTTTGCTATTTCTTTATATTTCAATCCATCACTAGGAATAGTGAGAAAAGGTTAAAACAATGGAAGGTGATGAAAGTCTTCACGGTAATTTACATATCAGTTTTTATGAAACTGTCAAAAAAGTACTGACATGCAAAATTTCAGTATTAATGTAATAGCTTAAATAATTTAGTTATTTTTATTTTAACTCAAACACATTCTGGATTTACATATCTACCAAAAGAAAGGGAATCTCTAATATGTATTCTGAGCAACAATACATGGTTGTATACCTTTTTAAAAGAGCAAGGCATCTTATCCTCCAGTGTTTGAGGCTAGTAAGAAAACTCTTGGACAGTGAAGGATTAATTCTGATGAGGAGTGAATTCTTTGAACATTAAAGCTGCCACTGGTATGTACAAAGTGGTTTGTTTTAATCGTTCTTAGCAAGTATGTCTGGATTGCTAAACATGACTTTAATTTACAATGGTATTGACACAGCAGTTTGTTGCATTGTCACTTTTGGGAAGCATGAAATGAGACATGAGAGTTACCGGATTTGGTTGTAGGCACATGGGAAAGTTCCATCACAAAAATCATTCTCTTGGGACTGAACAGTTCATACTTGGATTTTTTAAATAAAACAGGGCAGACACTAACTATTTCAGTAAATTTCTGTTTTGTATTGGAGCTTCTGTTGGAAGAAGAGCCTAGAGAGGGTGAATTTGAATTTAAGTTCTATGTTCGTTGTTTGTGTTGCTACAGAAATCCCAAGTGTGCACTGGGATCCCACTGACACACCCATATCCTCACAGCAATCACTTTGTCTGCAAATTCTGTCACTTTTCCTTATTTCTCCATCTGTGTGAATGGACTGAATAAATCAGGGAATTGCTTTAACTACATCAGGAATTTTGTGTGAAACTACAAATCTGTCTCCAGCATTTCCTGCAGCAGAGGGATGCACATCACAGGTGGGTCTGACCTCAGGTTCTTGTTGCACAGCTCCCTGTGGGGATGATGACAATGTCCTCACACTCACACCGCTGGTGTGGAAGGTGGGTGTAGAGCTACTCCATGACCACCTGGACAGCCTTTTTCACCATCTTTCGATGCATCTCATGTCATCAGTGGCTGTGCAAGAGGAGCAAAGCTTGAGGAAAGGCTGAGAGAGCTGGGCTTGTTCAGGTTGGAGATGAGATGACTGAGACGTGACCTCATCAATGTCTGTATCTACAGGGCCGAAGGTGATGGAGTCAGGCTCTTCTTAGTGGTTCCAAACAATGGGACAAGAGGCAACAGGCAGAAACTGGAACACAAAAAGTTCCACCTGAACATGGCAAAGAACTTCTTTACTGTGATATCACTTTTCTGTGATAGAGACTTCCTAATGTAAACGTGATTTTTATGAATTTTTTCCATCTATTTAATTATTGTAGGCTTTTGACATTCACTACAGTATGCCACAGTCTATACCACAATTTAACTCAGCACTGTGTGAGCAGATGTTTTCCTGGGACCTGACACTGGGTAGTTTTTTTGACACTTAACTGTTTCTTGCATCACAGGAAAAAACAAACAGCCATTCCCCACACAGTGTGATCAGGAGTAGCAGAGATAAACTGTATGAACTGCAGATGTGATAATGAACCTAGAGGACAACTACTATCACAAAAGTAACTAACAAAGAACTTAGGATACCTCAGTGCTTTCCTTTATATCAGCAACCTCTCCCAGAAATACTGTTTGTTCAAATTATTTGGGACCCTCTGGCTTTATTCATGACCTCTACTTCTAGTTGCTCTGTGAGTACTTTTCCTTGTCAGGAAAAGTCTGTTCTTTAGCATCATCACTCCGAAATTGCATCACAGTGGCCAAAAGAGCTGAAATCTTGGATCTTCTGCATGCTGAGAAGGAAAGGAAAGTTCTGTAAAACATGTGGAATGATTTTGAAGTGTGTGGCAGAGAAAAGACAGGTGGATGTTTAGGCAGTACCTCCTGGATGGTGTCAGGGATAGGGCTTGGGTATTCCACCCACAAAACCCCACGCCAGCTGGGTCAGCATGGCAGGCAGAGCACACATTTCTATGGATGTACACTCAGAATTGTTTCCAGATTGTCCAACCTGGCAAAGTGATGCTCAGTAGCATTCAGTCATAGCAAACATCTCCCTGCCATTTTCATTCCTAAGAGTTTTGAGTGCCTTACCACAGCCCTGCTGTTCCTCAAGTGAATATGTCTCACAGATTTCCTGCGACAAACCTGCACATATGCTGCAATATGTAAACAGCAGCATTGGCTTTCCCTGGAAATGTTCAGCATGCATCTGTTAATAGGATCAAATTTTCTTTTTTCCAGTCTGTTAATACACTGCTCAGGCTACCTTGGTAACCGTAGTGTTCTTGCTAGCAAAACACCCTATCATCGTGAAACTTGTAGAGATGCCAGTTTGCCATGAGAATGGTTACAAAATGTTTTAATCCGGCATTCTAGCCAAGAGCTAAACTATTAACAAAGCTACTTCTTTCCCATTCCATGTTCTTGTTGAGTGCTAAGAACTTCACTGTTCTTTGCACTACAAAGGAAACTCTCTCCTTCTGTAGCAGACAATTCAGTGGCAATTTCCTGTGATAAATAAAGGATGTGATCACTTATTGATTCTTATGCGCCATCTAAACTGTTGGGATGCTTATTCAATATCCTTACTTCATGTCCTGTATTTCAGGATTTAGGATAGTTGGGTAGTTATGTTTATAAACTGGAAAATTTTCAATAAAATGTAGGCAAAGCTAATTATCTTTTCTTTCAGAATGAGATTCAGGTCATGGACTAAACCTAAATCTGGACATCTACATGTATATCCCTACTTGTGAAACTAAGTGCTGAGGTTGCCACTGTAGTGGCATCATGTGCAGACATGTATTGAGCACCTCAGATAACACTAGATTTCTACATTTGAGATACTGCTTTGCTTCCAGAGTACTCAAAAAAAAAA